>JAOTQP010000099.1:1850012-1882700 GCA_026413545.1 Cichladusa arquata | reverse complement strand
CCCTGGCACAGGTGCCCAGAGCAGCTGTGGCTGCCCCTGGATCCCTGGCAGTGCCCAAGGCCAGGCTGGACACTGGGCTGGGATAATGGAAGGTGTCCCTGCCATGGCAGGGGTGCAATGAGATAATCTTTAAGGTTCCTCCAAGCCCAAACCATTGTGGGGTTCTGGGATTTCATAAATTTATCTTCTGCTTGTTCCTTGACAATTCCTCCTGTGGAGTTTCATGGAGGAAGCCAAGCTCCTGAGGCATTTCTCAGTCTGGGCCATTGTGTTGGGAAATTCCATGAAAAGTGTCACCTGTCATAAGCTTTTCTAAACTACAGATTTTAGGGGAAAAAACAAGGAGTGTAAGTGTATGATTCTTTGTGTAGACTGCTGACAGGATCTCAGTGTTCCTTAATGCATTATATTAGGAAGAATTTCAGTCTGAAGCATAAGCATTATCAGATAGATGAGCCTGAAAACAACCTTGGAAAATAATCACAAGTTTTATTTTTCTTGTGTTGTCGGATCACTAAAAATAATTTTTAAAAATTTATCTTATAGCGCTGAGATGAAGAAAACATGCCTTCAGTGATATTTGATTGCTCCTTGTAGATAATTATTTGTTCAAACAAAATAACCCAAATTTCCTTTGCAATCCTTTGCTGCCATCTCTTGGCAAGGAGAAGTTGATAAGAAGAAATTGTTGACACAAAATCTAAAAGGAAATGCTTGTCTGCATCCCATGAAATGCATAAATGGATGTGATTACAGTTGCATCATTTGGTCTGCTGTGCTTTTTTTTTTGTCTTGCTGCAACCTTAGATTACAAAAAGGGTGAGAAAGGTGCTGAAAGTTAACATTGCCAAGATTCCCAAATCTTGTAAAGCTTAAAGAATTTTTTTTCAAAAAAGGAGAGGGGAAAAAAAAAAAGAAAATAACAAAACCAAAAAACAGATAAGGGGAAGGGTCACCTTTTCAAGAGACAGAAGAAAGAAGCAGTGTTTTTTTCTTTTTTTCACTAAACCTTCATGGTGAGGCTGTATTTGTTCCAGTGGGAATTAATTACTGTACCTGCTGTTTTTTAAAGGCAGCTGGGTGTTTATAAGCCTAATTTTTGTAAGCCATCACTAGAATTGAAAGCACAAGGCCTGGCCGGGGAGCCCAGAAGGTGAATTTACCATTATCATCATCATTATCACACCAAGCCTGACCCAGCCATCACCTTTTCCATCTTTCTGCCTGAGAATTCCAGATCTGATCTGAATGATCAAGCAAAGCTGTGTTTGTAACACACAGTTAGAAACCCCACACAGATGGGAAGATATCTCAGCTGGTGGTAAAGGCACATGGGGCCAGAACCCTCCAGAAGCACACAGAGCCATCCAGAAATACCCAGAACCTTCCAAAAGCAACAGAACCTTCCAGAAATACCCAGAACCTTCCAGAAACACACAAAACCTTCCAGAAACACACAAAACCTTCCAGAAACACACAGAACCTTCCAAAAGCAACAGAATCTTCCAGAAATACCCAGAACCTTCCAGAAACACACAGAGCCTTCCAGAAGCACACAGAACCTTCCAGAAGCACACAGAACCTTCCAACCCTCATCAGCTCCTTGACCTCGGGCTCATTCACTGATCACTGACCTTGGCAACTGCTAGGGATGGAAAGGCAGGAAAAGAGAAAGAGAGAGAGAAAGAGAGAGAGAAAAAGAAAGAGAGAGAAAGAGAGAGAGAAAGAGAAAAAGAGAAAGAAAGAGAAAGAGAAAGAGAAGAAAGAAAGAGAGAGAAAGAGAGAGGAATCTGATTCCATTTCAGGCTGGAACACCAACATCTGGGTTTGACTTTGGCTTCAATGGATAAACTCTACATCAAGCCCAGAGAAGCCAAATGAAACAGTTCAATGTTGATGCTTAACCCCTGAGAATGGCCCTACACTTGGGTGCTGTTCCTTTAATTCCTGGCTAATGAAATAAAACAACCATTCTGAGTGAATCAAATTACCCAATCACAAATCTTAAAGGATGTAGATGTCTCCCAAGTGGTAGCATTTCAGAACTGGGCATTTTCTGAGGCACAGCTTGATGGATATTTTAAGGATAAATTGAAAGATACAAAGGATTGGGTCAATCAGTTCAATTGGAATAATCTGCTTAGTAAGTTTTTACAGTAACCTCAAGTGAGAGTTATACTGAGATCAAGTTTTTGCACTGGCAGCAAGTCCTTTTGTCCTCTAAAATACCATCTGTTAGATTCAGAACACAGCAAAACCAAGACCTCCACCGTCAGCAAAAAACTCTATATATTTTGGGTTGGTTTTTATTAACCTCAAAAGAACAAATTTCTCTGAGACCACAAAAAATTAGGGAGAAACTCTCCAGGCAGAAATCTAAAATTATATTAGTGCTGAAGCCCAGAAATATATGGCATATCCAACATGGAACAAATTTTAGTACCAACTCACCCCCCAAAAAACCCTAAAAAATCCCATTTACCAATATTTCCATGTTGCAAAAGAGTAGAAGCTTCCAGAAAATGTACCCTGTTGAACTCCATTTGGAGAACTGCCATGAAGGGATTTAGTCTCCTTTAGCCAATGTCAGCTAATAATTTATCTGCCCAGATAATGCACCACAAGATCTTTATATTTAATCTAAGTCCAAGGAAAATATTCAGGAATAATGAGGTTTCTGTGATAGATATTATTTTCTTTATGAGAAATTTACTGCCAGAGGAAAGCACAAAATAATCTATAATGGTTACAGGGTGGTTTTCCAAAAATTCAACTAGATCCACATGTCAGGTACTAAAGCCTTATAGACCTTATATATATATCTATACATATATATGTGCATAACCTTAGTTTTTGATTGATATTGTAAAGTAAAGATGGAAAGAGATAAAGTTTATCTGTCTTTTAGGTGGAAGGTAGAAGCTGAGGATAGTTACTGTAACATCATAAATCTGTTTGCAGGCCAAGTTACCAAAGAAATCCGGAATTCCTTCTGCCTCCCACAAACCAAATATTTCCAAATTATTTCCTAATGTGGAACACAAGACAGGACTAACCACAAATACTTCAAAAGATTGATAACAAGTGATAAATTACCTTAATTTTATTTTTAAATGTGAGTCTTCATTTAAAAAAAAACAGAAGAGTGAGAAATGCACTATTCTTATCCTGAGCATCAGTTTCATTTTTTCATTCTTGTGGGTTTAGTTTTCAGCTGCAATACCTAGAAAACCAGGTAAACTTTCTTTTAATTGACAGCAGATGGCAGTGCAAAAGATGAGCCATGGTAAATTCAGGACCTGAGTAACACAGACTCACCCTGAAGTCCTGGAAAGGTTTGGGCTGGAAGCGCCTTGCAGATCATCTGGTTCTGACCCCTCTGCCTTGGGCTGTGCCTTCTGCTTTGAAACCAGGCTTAAAGCTGAGCTCACAACTGCATTTTCAAAGTATTGAAAGCCCATGTTCAGATTTAAGAACACAGCACCTGCAAACAAACTTGTCATGCAAGGTGGAATTAAAATCAAAGCTGCATATGTAGAAAATCCCAAATGAAAAAAACAAAGACATGCTTCCATTCTGGATGCCTGCATCTTATATGAAAATTTGATTCCAGAGAAGTTCAGTTTTATTTTACATTGAACACACAGCTAGCTGTTGTCTCCTGGCAGTGCTGCCCAAAAATACCTGCTGCTTTTTAAAATAAAAGTGTGCAAGCAAAGCCTTGCTTTAAGTGTAAATCTGAGCTTTGAGTACCTGTGAGAAATGACACCTCCTGTTTCAGGAGATTCTCCCCCCAGGACTGCTTTCACTCCCAGTTTTCACTGCCTTGCCTAAATTAAACTCCAGGAATCCACCTGGAGAGCAGGGCACGGCTCAAAGGCAGCGAGCTGGATTATCACATTGCTCACACAGCAATTGCCAAGCCTGGTTACACTGCTGACACAGGAGCAGGAGGAAGGGAAAGGATCTGGGAACTTGGAACTGCTCTGAAGAACTGCAAAGGTTCTCAGAAGAGCTGCTGCTGACACACAGCCCTACCTCCATAAAGCTGCACTTAAATGATTATTGCCATTATCACCACAGCTGCCATCAGAGGAAGGGCCCAGCACAGCTGGGGAACCTGACTAAGTGCTGGAAAATAAAAATGTAGAGCATAAACCAACAGTGCTTGAGTTAGATAGAAGCTGAGAGAGCTGCTCTGCTTGAGAAGAAAGCCTCTGTACACAGGGTGACAAGGATAAATAAATGTGCTTTTAGCACATACAGGGGCAAGACCACGCAACCTCTGAGAATTTGCCTAAAAAATTTTTGTCCTCATTACTTGTCTTAAAGTTGTAACCTACAGGAAATACACAAAAATTCTTTGTGGCCTTTAATTCCAGTACCATTTCCTGCCCATATTCATCCCCTTAACTCTTTGAGATGGCCTCCAAAGCCTGGCTGCTGCAGCTAGTCCAAGACAGAGCTGAGTGCAGCTCCTGCAAGGTGCTTAAGATGCTAATTTTATTTATTTATTTATTCAGGACCACTAGAAGGTGCAATCATTATGCCTCATACCAGCACAGGTAAGCCTTCACTAATTTTTTTTAATCAAATGTTGGTTTGTCATCTGTCCATGGACTTTATATTTTCTTCAGGGCCAAGGACCAGTTTAATTTTTAATCCCTTTAGGAATCTGCTTTAAAGACAGAAGTGCACTGCTGTCCACAAGGAATGCCCAGCTTGGAGCTAAAGCCTACTCCTAATGAATACACTCAGAAATACTTTAAATATGCATCTTAACAACCCCTTCACTTCTCATGAATTCAGGAGCTGCTCTCTCAAGGCACCTTTTTAATATTACAATATTCACCAGAAAACTAATTTTGTTCCTGTGAACCAGCCACCACACATTTTGTATTCAGCCATTCTACTGCACAGACAACATAATTGCAAGAAAAACAGGACTGACTGCACAAGATTCATTCAGTTGCTGGTTTAAAAGTAAATGTACCCTTTAGGAGATAATATCCTCTGGAAACCTGCAGAGCACAACTATCACACAGATAATCAGAATGAGGAACATGGGGATAAATCAGGAATTTTTAAAAATTCTGTGTCTTAAGGATCACTACAGACATGGTTGACCATTTCAGAAATGAAAGAAGTTTTCTTTCCTTGCTATAAGAGGGTTTTAGAGGCTAGAATTGTCCATTAAATATATTTATGACACTCATTCCTTGATTTAAATATTGGTCAAATATGATTAGCAGATTTGATGAGCTGTATGCAAACTGTTTAGCCATGAACTGAATGAGAAAAACCAGTTTGTAAATAGAAATATTTTGTTCCAGATACTGGTCAGCAGGATGGATTTAAACCTTTTATAATGGTGAGGAAAAAGAAAGGAAGAGGGGAAAAAACCCAACTAAAAATGTAACACAAACAAAAGAAAGGACTCATTCATAAAAGAAGTGTTATTCTACCTAGCCCTGAAACATTTAATTATAATTAGGACGAGCTAACACAACAACTATAGAGAAAAGATGACAATAAAATGTGCCATTGGCCTAATGAAGAAGCATGTGAGAAAAACCATTAAACTTTATCTCAATTAGGCCAATTATTATCACACCAGTCTACTATGCCCTACAGCCTACTGGAAAATAAAAAAAAAAAAAAAAAAAAAAAAAGAAAAGAGGATCACAGAGACAGCTTCAAAGCTCTGTGATCATACAAAAATCCTAGGGAAGACATGAGGATGGATAGATGAGTTTAAGTAGCTTTACAATAAAATAGAGATATGGAAGGAAATAAAACAGTTATCCTATATATTGACCAGTTCCTAGTTGTATGAAATCCTGGGCCAGATGCTTGCCTCTATAAACCACTTTTTCTTTTTTTAATGAATGGTTAAAATGGATTTTGATAGTCAGATTGTTGTCCTTGAAGGAACTGAAGTAGAAAAGTCATTATAGCATTATTAGCACTTCTCATTTCAATGGACAAAATGAGAACAAAAGAACTCTTCCCACCCTACATGACACCAGCACATCACAGTAACTCCCAGCCAAGGCCACTGCCATCCCTGGAACCTTCTCTCTGCCACCCAGCAGAGAATTTTGCTCCCACTTGGTGATTTTGGGTGATGGTTTCATTGCAGTAGCCTCCCTTCCCCAGCAGAAATTCTGTGGCAGATTGCATTTGGGGGTGTATAAACTGCCTGCCCTCATGGTGCAGAACCATTTAAGCACAGTCCACTGTACAATCCCCTGGTTTGCAGCACACACAGGCAATGAAAACAAGCACAACAGACACCAAAACACTGAATTTCCCCTGAGACACACCTGCTGCTGCTATTGAACTCCACTAAGCAGAGCAGAGTGAAAGACAAACTTTAATCCCCAGAGAAGCTGTGGCTGCCCCTGGACCCTGGGGGTGTCCAAGGCCAGGCTGGGGTACAGAAGGTGACCCTGCCCATGGGACTGGGTGACCAATAAAGGTGAATGTGAAATTAAAATTTAGGTGAAATTGAAGTTTTAGCTCTCCAGCCCAAACCAGTCTGTGATTTTGTGATTGCATTCCAACATCCTCCTGTGCCCAAAGCAGGCAGGGTAAGAGCTGGGCTTGGACTTGCAAACACTGACCTTGCCTTTCTGTGAGAGATCTTGGAGCCAACAGCAGAAAACTCCAGAATCTGCCACTGCAGTGTGACACAGGAATTTGGGAGCTGTCATCCAGGCTGTCACCTGGAGATAAATGCTCATATCCTTCTCCCTGTCAGCTGAGAGATTAGAATTTATTTAACTCAGTTAACACTTTCTCCAGGGCACCATTTCTGCCTGACAGCAAACAGGGGAATCCTGTGGAGTTAGCAGAAAGTATTTGGAGTCATCACAAAGATCCTGAGGAAGGATCAAGAGGAGAGATGGCATCCACAAGCTCAGGACTAAGAAGGACAGATCCCAATTATATAAGGTTTTGGGTTTTTTTCAAGTCATAGTTTGTGCTTTGCTGGAGAGAAGATTGTGAGTCTAGTTCTTTCAGTTTAAAATATGCAAGGAGTGGAAAAGTAAATAGAGGGCCAGGGAGACATTGATTGCCAGATAGCACTTCCCTGGAATTTGAGATTACCAGGATGTGCCTGCAGTGTCTAATGGGAGGCTGCAAGCAGAGAGGAGGCAGGAGAATGACAATCTCCAAACAATAGGATTAAAGTGCTCTGTGCAGTTAGGACTGTAAAGCATTTGAATAATCCTTCCAAAGTTGAAATGGAGAAAGAAGTAATTAGATTTCTTAGAGAATCAGGGTTTCTGGCAATGCTATCACATTAGAAAATGCTATTAAACTTCATGAACACCCATGTTTGTGGGGACGGGGGGAGAGGGTCAGGAATTTCTATTTAATTATCTTAAAATGCAACTCTTCTAAAAAACTCCCAAACCATAGAACATTGGTTTTATTTTTTCTGTCAAGTGCAAGTATGAGGCTAAACTTTCCACACTCAGTGCTGAAATCAGTCATTTATAGTGGATGAATATTCCAGATTTAACAGGCCCTGTTCCAAGGAGAAGGGATTAAAAGTGGGTTCAGCTACGAGGGAGAAACAGAAACAGCCCCAACATTACCTGACTTCTCAGACCCCAACACAGCCAAACAAATATTAAACAAAATGACTGCTCAAAATAATATTTTGGCAACTACAAAATGGCACTTAAACGTTGTGATTAATTATAAGACTTCTGATAAAACTCTAATTTGAATGAATCATTTTTATATTTCAAATTGTTTATGAGTCAGAGGAAGAGCTGTTTACCAAGACTGTTCAAAATTCTTTGTCAATTTGCACAAATGACAAGAAGCCAAAGCAAACAGTGAAAACAAAGGAAAATGAGAGTTTCTATGACTACAACCTTACAAATTCCACAAATTCCCCAAACCAAGAGCAGATAATGAAAACCCCATCCACTTCCATACTTATTTAATATTAAATCATGTAGCTCTAAAGATTTTTGTCTGGAACAAATCAAAACAATAGAATTTTGACTGTACCAGTTTACAAAGCAAAATAAATTACCACTGTTGGGCTGCATTGAAAGTCTAGATGTAATAAAAAGTAGCTAATTAACCCATTTATCACAAATACCAAACAGGCCAATGGTTTTTGTAATTATCAAGACAATTCAATTTTTGCTTTAGTGTGCAGGCTTGTTTGTCCAACTCAATTGGAGATCATCAAAATTACTTACAATACACTGTCTAGCAAAGCATGACAAAATTAGTCTGCTACAACCAATTAATTGAACTTAATAAAGCTTTTAAATTATTTTTGTTTATTACCACTGCTTTGGGGTTAATGATGTAGTCCTTTTTGGCTAGGAGGAATAATTAATATTTTTTTAAAGAAAATTAGATTTTCAGTGTGTTAAGATAGACCAACAACTCTCCCTAATGGGTAAATAGTAAATTATTTTTCAAAACCAATACTTACACCAGTAATTTATTCCCCTAATAAAAGCTTCTGCATCCATGCAGTCGTGTGTACATCTACAGACAGATTATAGGCAAGATCCCATATTACTAAAGATGATTGCTGAATTACTTCTCAACAAATATGTACTAATTAAAATTAATCCTCATAAATAAACCCCTGTTGTGTTTCCTAATGGAGAGCAATCTGACCATCATCATGTGCATACAGCTCTATAAAGTTTCATGCCACAGGACTGCAGTTGATTAGCCACAGTCAAAAACTGCTAAATTAACTGCTTTAATAATCAATGTCAATGCCATTAACGCTCAGATATTCAAATGAAGTCATGCCATGTTCATCCAAAAGTATTAATGCTGAGAAATTCAAAGGAAATTGCTCGTCTCCTTTAACATAAAAAAAAATCCAATGCATTTACTGCTTTGAAAACTTTTTAATTGTTCATTCATGACAGAAAAAAAAATCCCTCTCCTCCATACCTTAACAAAGATTTCCACCTGAAGAACTCACAGCTTATTTTTGGGATGGGGTAGGAGCTCAGCATGATCCCATTTAGGAATTATCAAAAAGAGAATTGTTATGAACATCTTCACATCTCTTCTGCAGCACTTCTTCAACGAGGGGTGAATGTTCCATTATTAACATAAATATTCTCTGCATACCTAAGGGCAGAGAAAGCACAGGAGGGGGATTCTGAGACAAATCCAGTGTTGGTGAATTTTTCAGCCTTTCTGTCTCTAATCCACACAGTGCTGGCACCTCCTGAAAACCAGAGGAGTGAAAGAACTTTCATGAAATAAGAAAAAGCAGAATAGAATTTTTCCTGCTGGAGAAAATTGGAACATTTAAGTCTTCCACCTCCACTGAAATATAACTTCATTGTAACTTTATAGCTGGAATAGCCTGTTAAGATCACCTAACTATTGCTTTATTTGTGTACTATTAAATGTTAGAGTTTATTGCTTGAAGTGTCAATTCTTATTTACAAGATTTTTCTCCTTCAGTAAATCTCATCTACAATAACTGTGTCATGATCTGCTGTCTGTTATCTCCAGTAAAACAATTCTTTTTTCTACCAACTCCTCAAAATGTTATATTATGAGAATAACCCAAAATGATGCAATTCATCAGTACAGAGTTATAAACAAACCAACTTTCAAGAAACCACTTTTTAGAAAACAGATTTAAAGAATGGAAAATAAGTAAAGTCTGCCAAGAAATGCTGATTTTAAAACTAAATACTTCTTCATACAAATGAGGGACAAATAGGTGATAGGAAAGAAATGTTTCTCAATTACCTTATCCATGCAATTTAACTGCAAAAGACTTCATATTGTTATTTTTCAGACATTTGACAAATGATTCCTGGCTTGCAATGGCAGAAAATATCACAGCAATTATGTGAAATAGTTTTCCAGCAAAGAAGCATTTCACAAGTAAAACACTGAACTCTGTTTCTATTGGGTTTTTATTATAGCTTCTCCAATTCTCCCTCAATCATTCATAACAGCTCAGCTTGATTAAACTTTCTGTTATCCTTAGAAAGTTGTTTTTAAGTCTGGATTTTGCCAGAGCCTTGGCCAGGCAGAATGACCTGAAAGAAACCCCAGTGATGACCACACTCCTGCTTCACACCCTGGGCTCAAAATTTAGATTTCAGGAGAAAACACAAAATCTGCTTGTGGCTTTTTTGGGTTGTTTTGTTTTTAATTCCCATAAGGAGTCGTGAAAGGAAGGAGAAATATGCTGTGCTTCCAGACAATTGAAAATTAAGCTTGAAAAACCCACTGTTTCCTAAACATTATGGAGACAGATAACACTCCAAGTACACTGGTATCTTTTCCAGGAGATTCTGTCTCAATGGAAAAGTCCAGGTGATTTGCGGTGGCCAAAATCTGAAATAGCCTCAGCTCAGAGATTGTTATTTACACTGTGAAAGTGCAAAAGCAAATTTAAAATCTCTTAAAATCTGGAAAGCATTGTTTATAGAGACTGGTTGTTGTTAATTCCTCTTTTCCAGAGTTTTTCACACACATTCTGCCTTACAGAATCTCAGAATCAGAAGGAACCAGGCTGGGAAATGCAGACATGCACAGTTTGGATGGAGGTGATGCTGCCCTTCAGTTTGATGATCAGAGCTTCCAGTGTTCCATTACATTTCCAAGACATCTGAAGGCACAAAATTGGTTCTTGATGTTGTAAATCAAGCTGCTTATTCACATCACATTCACAGCTTTTCTTTAAATACCATCTGTCATTTCTTAAAATGGGGTGGAAACTGCTGCCTGCCTGCTTTGGAATATTGAAGGGCCTGAATCTACAGAGAGATGCTGGGGAGTCAAACCATAAAGGTTATGTTATTCAAAACAATAAAATCACCTTATTTTTACAATGAAAACAAAAATCTAACTGTGGAGCTCCGAGTATTTGAAATAAATAAGCCTGACAACTCCAGTGATCACGCTTTAACAAAAAACCTGGGAGCACAAATTATTTGTGAGATTAGTTTGCAACATGCTCATCAAAATTTTTGCAAAGTTTTAGAAAAGTCTCTGTGCAAGTGAGTTACTGCCTGTGCTAAGCATAATGAGGAATAATTTAAATGATTTGTTTCTTCCATTACAATGATGTGTATCACAGAGACACACTGCAGATACAAGCAAACATTTAAATTCTCAATCAATAACGTGCTCTTACTTTACTGCATTTCATTAGATAGACAGTCACCTGAGTTATTATAAAGCAAGAAATTACTGAGGCTTAAACCCAAAGCAACTTCAATTATCCCTTTATTCCAGACATTTGAAGTACTTAGTTATTCTTTCAGATTCTATTAAAGCATTATTGCTGCTTTATTGCCAGTAAAACAGTATGTTTTCAAGTCTTTCTAATAAGATGCCAAAGGAACATCTGTATGTGGAACAAGCTGTTTGGTGTTTCCCTGGGAGATTTGTCACTTATGCTGAGTTCAACAAAACCCATACATCTGTGGATAGAAATGTGTGTGCCAGGACATGCACTACACTGTGCTGTATTCATATTTCATATTTATAAATATTCATTGGGGAAATTTCCATGCAAATGTCATTAGCGGTGGTCTGTCTTCTGTAAATAAGCTTTTAAAGTACAAATCACATTTGGAGGGTTATTACAGCTTCTAAAAGCAAAGGCATCTCAAGGATTCTTACTTCTCAAAGGCAAAGGCAAATCCACATTTAAATCCCACATTTATTGGTGAAAGCCTTGCTGCTGGGGACATCAGCTTCCAGCTCTGGTGGAGTTCCACCAAAAGAACTTTTCCCCAATCTACTTTTCTTTCTCTAGCCCAATACCTGCTTCTCCAAAATTCTTCAGGAAAACAGCAAGAAATGGTGAACCTGATCAGAGTATCCATCCTCAGATGACTGATGTGATGCTTTGCAGGTACCTGGTCTCCAACTTAGACTCCAAGGTCTAGGAGTGAATTTCTTCCTGAATGAAATTAAGACAGACAGAGGACAGAGATGTGATGTTGGTTATTGCAGAGATTCTCTGCTGCATATTCAAGGATAAGGAGCATGACATATTCCATAGCTCCAGAAAGATATAAAGAATCATTCAAGACAGAATTCCCTCTTTACAGGAAAAAAAAGTGCAGAGCAGTAATATTTCACCATGGAAAAATGCTGAAGGGTCAAAGCATAGCACCACGATGCTCTCTTTCAAATGAACCTGAAGAAGTTTGATGTAAAAGTGCTCCTAGCATACTTGACTAAAAATCCTATTTATTCCATCTCAGAGGTTTGTAAAAGTTTACTCATGATCATTAAGCAGAAGCATTTAAGAGATAACAGACAGAAAAAAGCATCTTGCTGGTTATAATGGAATGAGCCTTCCCTGCTCTCTGTGAGAATACAATCAAGTGGCCTCTAATAGAAAATAAAATACAAATCCTTTGGAGATTTCCTATGAAAAAAGTCTGAGAGTTTCCTAAAAATACATCAGCATCAAGAACAAAAACAAACAACAGAAACCCCCACCAAAACCCCACACCAAAAATGCATTTAAATCAGAGAGCCAGATTTGAAACGGAAGCAGAAAGAAATCAATTGATCACTTTGGCACTTCTTCCCATTTAGGGCTTGTCTTGGTTGGATTCATTTAATGTTGATATTGAGCACAGTTCAGAGCAGTGACCAGGTTACACTGGGGGATGAACTGGACAAGCCAAGAGCCACAAGAAATGACATTTTCACAGCTACTTCAGCTGAGAACAAACAAGCTCTCCTTCAACAATGTGGCAATCACATCCAAGAATTTCTATCCCAATAATGTTTTTGTTTTACCTCAACCTTTCCACCCAGGCAGAAGCAGCAGAATCCAAAAATATGTAAAAATAAATCAGTATAAATGTTCTGCCTTGTTCTGCTCACTTCTAGTCTGGCGGCTGTTGTTGTTTTTATTTACATAATTAATTACCACAGCAGCTCTAACAAAATAATAAACACTCATTAATTCAAAATATTTACCAAAAATCAATTATTTCAATCACACACAAGCTCTGAGTTGCTTTACAGTCACAATTGCTATAAAAGTGAAATGTCTGAGTCACTCTCACTTTGATTATAATTGGGAAATGAAAGTACTGTGACTCTTAGTCTAATTACTTATTTAAGTAATTGCCTTTAAGAACCATAATGATTCAGTGTCTGCTTATCTAAAAATATGTTTCCACGACAAAAATCATTTGTGCTAACAGCCAGTAAACTTTTTGAATTATGAACATCTGTCCACAAATGCACACAAAATAAGGGAGGCATAATTGCCATGCCAGTGGGAAAAAAGGAAAATGGAACAGGTTAAAAGGCAGCACAAGGGGCTGTGGAGTTTCAGAAGTGAGATTTTGGCTGGGGCTGCAGCAGAGCTACACTTCAGTACTTTCTGTCCAACCCCACAGGATTGCAGATGTTCCTTCTGCCCCTCTCACCTCAAACCCCAGTGAGAGACTGGTACAACTGCCAAGAACAGAAACATCCTGTAAAAATCCTGAGAGGAAGTGGTTCTGCTGTTCTGATGGTTGTCATCTTTGTTTCTGCTTAAATTGTTTGAAACCAAGGCAATTTTATCAATTTCTTCACTAGAACACACTCTGCTGACAACTTAGAATAAACACAAGGCTGAATAAAGCAGCTGTCAATGGAACTACCAGCAAAGTTAAGAAATTATGTGAATATTAAGTTATATTCCATTAATGATTCCAAGGCTATAGTCCCATCGAGTGTCCTAAATTACAATGTGATTGCAATTCATCTGGCATTACCAGTTAGATCCTGCCAGCATGTGGCCTGTGCATAGTTCAGGCTTAATTAATTCCTCCCAATTTCTATTGCCCTGAAGAAAAGATCTAAAGAATAATCCCAGGAGACCAAAGTATTGTAATTCAAGAACTCACATGAGATTGTTGTAACTTACAGAGACCAATTACACTAAAGAAAAAAAATGTTATCTTGAATATCATATGGTAGCATGAAAAATTAGCTCTCTAAAAATTTTGATGTAAGAAATGAAGATTTTTCTAAAGTGAAAAAATAACCTGTGATATGCAAGTGTTTTCAGTGCATAACCAAAATTACCTCATGTCTATTGAATATTTTGAATATTTATTTGTAGCATTGATTATGGAAAAGGAGTGTTTTGAACTCCCTAGAATGTTATTTTTAAGGGATTATGCTGACTTGCCATCCATTCTTCACAAATCTTAGAGAGGTTTTTGAAACAGTGGCAGACACAGGTTTGACTCACAGGATGGGCAAAAATTGAATAATACAGAACAAAGGATTATGAGCTATGTATCCAAATTGGAGCAATAAATCCAGTGGTGGAGAAACAAAATCAAGTTCTCACAGGGAGATCTACAGTAGACTGATTTTTTGTAGCATGGACCTAAATAAACATCCCTGTATGCTTTTCTCTGAGGAAAAGAAATATCTAAAATAAAAAGGGAGAGGTGAATTTAAGTTCTCACTGATGTCATTAAAACTCACATATGCATCCTCATAGATGGATGTGTTTGAGAACAGAGAAAATGCTAAAAGACACCTAAAGTTATCACAATGGGTAATGATTTGAAGAAAACCTCCCAGATTACAGCATTATAAAGCTATTGTATTATTTGATACAATTTTCCTGTCTTTCCTAATTTGGTAAGAACTGTGCTCTCTTCAGTTGGAAAAGATTTTCTGTAAACTTACAGGTGCAATTTTTCTATCTAGTATTTTCAGAAAAAGAAGTATCCACTGAATAATCACACACATACCAAAGTAGAAATAATTCTACATTAATTTAGAATTAAATGCAAATTTAATTACATTTAAAATGTAATTCTACATTTCAGGTGCAAACACCTGAAAGCTGAAAATACACAATTATCACAAAGATTTATTCCTTGTGTTCACAGGACTGCCACAACAACACTCCTTCCACATTTCTGCTTGGCACCAGCTCTGCCCCATGTACCAGTGAAGATATATAGTACATTTTCATATTTAGAAAGCTTGAAATCCATTTATATCCATAACCACAGCCACTTTCCATGAACTAAGAGCTAACAGCCCATGACAGCAGCCAATCTCCAAATTTCTTGTGGGAGGAATTCCCAAGTCAATAGGACTCATTTCATAGAAATCCTGTGATTAGAACGGACTAACAGTTTTCAATATGTCTGTGTTTCAGGACAAGAATGGTGTCTACTGCTTTTTTATTCTGTTTGTAGTTAATTTTTGTGTCAAATTTTGAGCTCCCATTACTTAAACAGGCACACTACAGCAGCACAGAGTGAGGAAGCACAATGTGTAATTGGACATGATTGCCACAAACCAGCTGCTCTTTGGAGAGCTGTGAGCACAGCCAGGTTCAAGTGAGTTGTTTTAAACAGGTGTGGACACAAGGCTGCAGGATACACAGAGAACAAATCATGTTCTATAAAGCAGAGAAATTACCCAGAACTGGGGACCTCCCATCCCTGCAAGGGTCAAGGCCAGGCTGGATGGGCTTGGAGCAACCCATGGCTGGAACCAGATGATCTCTAAGATCTCCTCCAACCCAAACCACTCCATAATTCTAAATTATTTGAAAGCCTGCTGCTGCTCCAGCCAGGGTGGAAGTTCACCAGGACACTGCCAGATTGATTTCTTGTGATTCTTGTGGTGATTTGTCTCTTCCTGAGCACCCCAAGGCTCAGAGCCCTGCAGTGGGCAAGCTGCTGGTGTTTGAGAGACACCAGGGAGGGGAGATCCACTGAGACAGCTGCAGGGAAGGATTAATCAGACGTGGATGAATGTTTCTCTTTTAATTCCCATTTGCATTTTCAAATAATTTTTCACATGATGAGTCCACAGCCCCTGCAGATTAGCATTTTATACTTAATAGACTAAGAATTTAGGGTACCCCAAGGGCTGATAATTAAGGTTAATAAGGTCTATGGTCTGCTCCAGCCCATCTCCTTCGAGGTAAATAACTGCTTTATATTACATTTTCCATCTCACTGATAAAATTAGCATTTTATAATCTGTGTAAACATCCTTTTAAAGCTGTGGGGTTTGCTAGCCATGCTGGCATTACTTCAAAATCCAGATTTCCACCAATGACAATTGGTTAAGATTTGCAGACATGAATTTAAAACCACCTGTGTTATAACAAAATCTGGTTCTTGACACATCCTTTTGAATACAGATCCCTTCTCTGGCATCTCCAAGTCTGCACTCAATTTTTTATTAACCCTCCTGCTTTTCTGACTGTTTTAAGTCCTAACTGATCAAATCATCTTGTACTCTTTATTCTCAAAATCTGTTCACTGAAGTTCAGAACAGTTTCATTCACTTTATTCTGCATTAGCTTTTCCCTTGAATCTCCCCTTGCTCTGCAAGGCTGTGAGGGCTTTGGAAGAGATTATTTATGTCTGCATTTCCCTGCATAATACACTGGAATTCCTGAGGATTTGGAAAAGTTGCACAGGAAAAACTAAAAAGGGCAGCTAGAAAGACTTGTCTTTACAGTTTTTGTCATTCCAAGCACAAATCCATTGGCTGTCCTGACATGAGTTCATGGCTCTGGTTATTTTAGCTGTACCCTTGTCTGGCAGCCCCTCAGCTTTCAAAGCATTATTTGGATTGATGAGAAAAAACATATATATATATATATCTATATCTGTATCTATATCTATATCTATATCATCTATATCTATATCATCTATATCTATATCATCTATATCTATATCATCTATATCTAATAATCTATATTTTCATCTATATCTATTTGTGTGTGTATTTATGGGGTGTTCCCTCCTTCCTCTACTCAGATTTTTTCATTTTACCTAATGAAATGGAAGATACAGACAAATTATAATCTCTCTTTAGAAATAATCCATCTGCAATCAAAACTCAGCTAATTTCAGGAGGTTACTCTATTATTGAAGTAAACTACACATTTGTAAACTTACAATCTATGATCAAGGCTGCATTTGAAATGTATTTAAGCATTTGTGAAGGTCAAAGGGTGAGTGTGTTGTACTTGCCCAACCTGTCAGTGTAATGAGCTGGCACCCCCTGAATATGCTTTGCATTATGTTCCTTGCAGCTTTGAAAGCACAATGTTATTAGTGGATCTGTTAATCCAAGAACACCAGGGCTAATTACGTGAAAAATGTTAAATTGCTGGGAAAATAAGTTAGTGAAGTCAGCAGTTGTTCTTTTTCACACTCCCAGCACATCCCAGGATGGCATCTCGAGGAGCAATTAGCTTTGTCAGGGCAGCTGAATTCAAACACACCAAGATGTCATTTTTCCATATTAAGAAACATTATTAATAAAGAAATTACAGCAAGTTGTCATAGACTACCCAATTACTGGAATAACAATCCTTTTCTCCCAAAACTCAGGGGAAGGTCTTCACAACACTGAGGTGGCAGAAGAAAACACTGTACAGTTTCTTCCAGTAAAAAGGAAGCCAGGAGCATTGCTGTTACTGCCTGGCTGCTTGGGAGGGTAGAGAACAGACAGAGCAGGAATACAGAATTCATTTATATCCTGCAAAAACTGGTGTCAGATCAAAACCAGTTAGAGCTAAAGTTTTATATTTTATCCTGCATGCAGAGACATTAATAGTAATGACAAGGGTGATGACAAAATGTCTCCCACAATGTGACATAAGCAAGCTTGGTATTGTAATTATAAAATATCAATGGTGCTTCTTGGCAAGGAGTAATGTCTTGCCTCAGCAAACTCCCTGTAAGATTTCTCATGTTTGCTATTCTGTTTATGCAAAGTGAGGTTGTACAGAAGCTTAAATGTGACAAGATTCTCTTTATCTGCCCAGGTATTTCTGCACGCTGATCATTGAGACACCCATCTGTCAAATATTAATTGTCTCTAATCCTTATTGCCAAGTCCTTATTAAACTCACAATAATTAAAGCAATTAAAAATTCAAATAAAAAAAAAAATTTCTTACCAATTAGAAGTTAAAATATTGGAAGCAATCTTTGACAAACATGAACTATAAAAAATTGCATTAATTAATAACAGAGTCCAAAATTTTTGAAAATATTATATCACAAACTCCACAAAACTAGCTGTGACACTTAATCATACAGAAATCACTTTCATATTTTTGCATAAACTGGTGACTTTGGGAGGAAAACATCGGAGATACTGAAAGGTTGCACTGAATTTCTCAAATATTTTTAGAGAACAAATAAATGATTTCAAACATTCACATATTGGATTAACTTTAAAAGATGAAGTATTCTGCGAGAAACACAGAGTAAAAACCAAAACTTCAGTTCAAACGAATATTCTTCAAAGTGGGAAGGTAAGGAATGGAGTTCCAGCTATAAAACACATCTCATTGCTCTCCCACCCTTCCAGGCTCCAGGTGAATGCAGCAGAAACTGGGCTCACCCTCCTCCAATAATGCAGATAAACCCTCAAAGTTTCCCACTGGCTTCAGTGGCTGCTGCCTACGAGACTGAAATTAATGCCACTCCCCCTTCCCTGGGGTTAA
Organism: Cichladusa arquata; assembly: GCA_026413545.1. Classification (NCBI taxonomy): domain Eukaryota; kingdom Metazoa; phylum Chordata; class Aves; order Passeriformes; family Muscicapidae; genus Cichladusa; species Cichladusa arquata. The sequence goes on along the minus strand of JAOTQP010000099.1, from coordinate 1,864,193 downwards.
TTGTGTGTTTGGCTTCCATAACTTTCCCCTGCTCAGTGCTTCCTCACCAAGTGTGAAAAACGAAAATCACTCCCATGGCTCTCAGCAATGTGCACCAGGGGCAATGCCCATCTCATTAACAACTCATTTATTTCCTTCCAAGTTTAACTGTAGTTCAACCAATATTGATCAAACACATGCAAAGAAGAAAAAGAGCTGCAAGATAACAATTCCACTGGATTCACAGAGAGTTTGATAATAAATACTTTTGAACTGCACTGGTTCACAAATTAAATTTATTATAAAAGTTTTTTTTCCTCTCATAATGTCACTGTGACTATCATCAGGGATTCAAAGGAACTACATACTTAGAAGAATTAAAATATTTATGCCACATTTCTCTCTCTCATCTCTGATAACTTCTCAAAGTGTAAACTAATCTGATAGCACCATGAATATTTATATATTGCTCAGCAGGGAAAATGAATGTAAATTAAACAACTGATAAAGCTGGTAATATTTGTGGTAGCCATGTTTTCACAAATCATTCTCATGTTAGCATGGACTCCAGGAAATATTCCTGTTGGGCTGTCACATGCCAGGGCTTGTTTGGCATCTGCAGGAGAGTTCATTTACTTGCAGGGAGCTGCAAATACAGGAATTCAGTTACAGCCTTTCAGAAATACAAGTGGCAACCATGAAGAAATGATTCCATCTTTTGTATGCAGCAAAGCAGACAGGTCCTGTTAGGTTATGCATCCTCTAAGATTACAGTTAGCACAGATAAAATTATTATCTAGTGCAATGGAAGTAAGAAAATAGATCTGGAATGGATATTTAAAAATAGAGGTGTTAAACCAGATTCAAAACTTAGCTTTTAAGAAACCCAAAGAAAAGCTACACCTTCCAAATTGTTTATTGAATTTTCCACAACATCTGAATTTTATTCATTTTTGGAAACACACCTTCACTTGTTTTACAAGTTTGTTTCATTTTTTGAATTATTTTAGGAGAAGAGTTAGTTTCTAAGCATTTACCAATTTTTCTTTAGTTGTTTTCCTCATTAAGTGTTCTTAACCAGGGCAATGGGCAATTCTATCTTCTCCATGAAGCCATGATTTTTGAAATTCGTGATTTTTTGTACAAACCCAAGTATCAGCCATGCAAGCTGACTCCAAAATCCAAACATTGGTCCAGATAAACTGTTCTCTGTGCCCTTCACTCCAGGGAATGAAATATGAAAGCTCATCTGGCATTCTCTTGGAGTTCTGCAGAAGAATGGAGAGCTAGAAAAACTTGTGAATTTAAATTCCTTTGGTTTTGGAAAGAATCAAACAACAAACTGCAGGGATCCTATATGTGGTATTTGCAAATATTCTTTACTACAAACTCTTACCTGCACAATTACCTCCCAGCATGTCCCAAGCACCTTTTGCAGTGCAGAACTGTTGGGCTGCTACTGAACTTACTGCCCTTGGATGATGGAAAGGCCTGGAAAAAAAGTAAAATTCTGTCAAAAAATATGTGTCTATGTCTTGCAACACATTGTAAAATACTCAGGAAAATACTGTTATCTAGTCTTCCTCCAAAACACCCCCTACAAGGTTTCTATAAAGGCAATTCAAACACTGAATTCTGAAAACAGGAAACATTATTATATCCAAAATGCAGGAAAGCAAAAGCAAATTAAATCTAAATAGTGCAATAATGAGGAGAGGTTGGGAGATCTAATCTTGGCTTGGAGATATGACCAAAAGCATTTACTTCCATGCTTAGCAGCACTAAAACCAGAGAGGAAAGGCATAAAATTCAATTAATAACTGTCCTGTCTATGGCCTGTCTACCTTAATTTGCACCACAGACTGAAAGTGTGAGACTCTTCAACTCTTCATTAAACTCTGCATTTAATCTGGAACAACAGGAAAACAAAACTGCCCAGCCTGCCCCAGGCTGACCTCTGCCCTTGCCTTTCCCTTTTCACCCATCTCCTGAGGGAATTTCCCTAGGAAATTTGTCCAAACCCAAACTGGGAGAAGCCCAGCAATACCAATCCCTTTCCATTCCATGGTCTTTGAATGACTTTACACAAAGGAAGCCAAATCAATTTACTGCTGAATTTCACTGATTTCCTTATAAAATATAAAACACCCAAGTCCTTAATCACTGGAGAAATTGTCCAGGAACATTTTAATTATGAAGCACCTGAATTTGCCTGTAGTCCCATGGTGATTTCTTCTAAAATGCATAAAACACATGACACTCAGAGCATGAAATGGATAAATATGAAGTGTGTGGCCATAGCAGACATGTCTGAAATGGTTTTGAAACACTAGACAAAGAAAGTCACAGATTAATTTCTTCATAGTGATGTAAAGTCACCCCAGTGGAATTAGAAAAAGCAAGAGAAAAGCAATTGCATTACCATATACTCAAAATTCCCCAGTATGAGATATTTAAACAAAGTACTTATTAAGACAGGGCAGTAGCTAAACAGATAATTCACCACAGGATTGAATAAACTTTTAATAACTTCTTAAATGCATGCTTTGAGACATAATAAAATGACTTCCTGGCTTTAGAGACTTACCTGATGTATAGATAATCAATAACTGCCTATTCCACAAAGACAGACACCAAGTTACAGTTAATTTAGACTTAGGCTTCTTGCTCCGCCTTATGAATTACCAGATTTACTCCAGCAAGATCCACTGAATAAACAAGTATTTATGTGAAATGCTGCAGGAGTGCATTTCTGAATAACCACATGGAAATAGAGGTAGGCTGGATAGCAAATGTCTTGCTAAGCCTCTTCCATCTCCAATTCCCAGCTCTCTCAGAGCAGGCACTTATCCTTGCTCAATTCTAGGGAGATCAGCACTGATCTTCATGAAATCCATAAATTAATATTAAAAAGTGGCACTGTACTACAATGTGAGTACATTAAAAACTCCCACAACTCTCAAAAACTTTCTGCTGTTGCCACAAATCTGGTCTGAAGGACTGGCTGAACTCAAAATAAGAGTTTGTATTTGAGAGCCAATTATCAGTGTTGGCACAAAGAACAAAGGCCAAAACTAATATTAAAAGGTCAAAGTAAACATAATAGAAACTAGTTCTTTGAAGGGATCACTCAGAGTGTAACAATTAGGAAATAAAAACTCCCTGAGCCACTACCTGCTAAGGTAGAAAACGTGTTTTCAAAAATACTGGGAAAAAGACCTGGTAAAGACTGAACACTGGAGCAGCTGAGGTGACTCCAGCCAGTGATTAGGATAAAAATCTGCAGTTTTAACTCAGGCCAATGTTGCATTTATGCCATTACAGAGTGGTCCAGAAAGCACCAGAACTGGAAAAACAGCAAGTGTGGAACTGCCCAACTGGCAGCATAGAACAAAGTTACAAAATAGGGTTTCTAAAGTAAATTACATAACCTTCAGCTCAAATTTTACATATATAAAACATTGGAGGTTTTATTTTATTTCTTCAGTGTAAACAAACATGAATATATTTTTTCCTATTTTTAATGCAAACAGAATGAGCCACGCCATGGCAGCATAGAGAGGCTCCAGCTGAGGCTGAAATTCCCCAAACAAAGAGCTGAATAAATATACTGTGAGCTTGTTTACTGTCTTAGCCAGGACTTTATCCTCTTTTTTTTTTAGCTTTTCCCCTATTGGAACAGACTTTGCAGAGTTTAAAAGAAGAAATTGAAGTTGAACTGATTTTATCAGAAATAACATCCCGATTTAGCAGGCCAGGGCTCCTCTCAGCCTGATGTCAAAATGTCAGATGATGTAAGTAGCCACACTGTAAATGTATCAGTGGTTTAATAACAAGAAAATTGACTTCACTGCAGAGCTTGAGTCCGAGAGCCTTCAGTCTCAGATGCTTGGAGAACAGCTTTTTGCTTTTTAAAGGTCATCTGATTTCTCCTGCCAGGCTCTAAAATCAGAAGGTGAGAAGTTGTATAAAGGAAACACCACAGCCTGTTCTGAGATTAAGGAAGCAGAACAACAAAAACCAAGCCAGCCCTGAGTCTCATTTCTTGCTGTCCTATGTTGGACACTATCCTTCACTTCCAGTTGGAATCCCTGCACTCCCACCTGCAGAGGATGGAAACTTAAATACCTGGGAGCTATTTCCCAGAGCTGATAATTCTCTATAGGAGTTCTCACTGTGTCACCGCCAAAACACAGCAGTGCAGAAGTTGTTGCTGAGGGGAAGTTAAAGATCAAATCTCTGTGCACTGAGTGAAACGTGGCAGAGCATGATTTATTCAGTTATTTTCCTTTGCACTGAGGAACAGGACTGGTACAGCACTCAGAGTGCTCAATCCATGGCTGGTGACACTTCCAGCTCCTGTGACATTTCCTGCACACTCAGAGTGCTCAATCCATGGCTGGTGACACTTCCAGGTCCTGTGACACTTCCTGCACACTCAGAGTGCTCTATCCATGGCTGGTGACACTTCCAGCTCCTGTGACACTTTCTGCACACTCAGAGTGCTCTATCCATGGCTGGTGACACTTCCAGCTCCTGTGACACTTCCTGCACACTCAGAGTGCTCTATCCATGGCTGGTGACACTTCCAGCTCCGGTGACAGGTTCTGCTGACAATCCCCAGCTCCAGAGATGCTGTTGTTATAGATACAGAGCTGGAGTTGTGGTCACCTGGTGCACAGCACAACAAACGTGGGAAATGTTCACAGCAAAACACAGGATCCTGATTATTTTTAACTTCAGCACCACTGTGAAAATAGAAGCTGGTTGTTTTTTTTTTTTTCTGTAGAAATGCTTAACACCTCTCAGCAGAAATTTTTTGGCCACTGAAAGAATCAGGCAAGAAAAGAAAAGCAGAGCCTGTGCTGTTATCCTGCTGCCTGTCTTTCTGCACATCCCAGCTGTATTACTATTCTGGGATAGATGCTTTTCTTTAATTTGTTTACTGAATGTTTATTTCTTGACTGCCTGTCAATGAAGCTTGATATGTCCTTGAATTATTTCTTTAAAAATTCATTTGATTTTTATACACAAATTTCAGTGTTACCTATCTGTGGGCTAAGCAATGCTTTCAATCAGCTTTCAAAAAATGGAAAAGAACATTCCAGCATTCTTACTTTCTAGCAAAACACACTGATTGAATTTCATTTTTATCTGGAGCCTTCCTGCTGTGAATTGCCCAAGTTTGTACATCAGGTTTTCTTTTACAGTTTTCTTATATGAAAATGGAAATACAAGAACCCTGATAACTTACAGAATGGTTACTGCTAATATTTTATATTAAAGAACAAAAATAGAAACAGACCTCAACAATACATATGACCATCAAGCCTTGCATTAAAATCAGTTTCTCCTGATGTGAGAAAAAGAAGGAATATTTTTGCTTTTAAAAAGGATATCCTTTTGCAAAGGTCAGGATGAGAACCTTGATGAACACCCAAAGCTTTGGGTGGCAGGGCTGTGGCAGCAGCTCCTTCCTGGGTGCTGCTGCAATAACCCCAGTGCCCATGCCATGACCAACGTGTTTCTGTTTTCCCCTTGGGAAAAGGATGACACAGAATACATTTAACAATCCCAAGTATCACTCCTGTAACGTCCTCTAAAGTTTGCTCGTTGTAGCAATCACCTTCCCAGTATAATTTATTAAATAGTGCCATCCAGTGGGAAGTGACTCTCAGCACAATGAAACTCTAAAAAACCCACCTTAACTCTAAATTCTTACCATTGATGTGACTGCAGAGTATTTCCACAGTTTATCTTCTAAACAAGCTGAATTTTATAATAACTCTAACTTCCTGATGGTGTTTTGTGGCTTTATGTAAGATACAGAGACAATAAAGGAGCAGGAATTCTCTGTGTGGAGGGACACATTTAAAGGGCATGGTGAGGCAGCCATCCTAAACCCTCTGAAATCCTTGACAGCATCTAAAAACATGACAAGAGATGTTACATTTTACTCCCAGAAGTTCTGAGTGTTCAGAGGGATAGGAAAACATTGAAAAGGAGTGACCTGAGTGCTGATTTGAGTTCTACCAATTAATGTGTAACTGAATTCCCAGAAAAGAAGTGTCCAAATCATGAAACAATTGCTTAATTTCCAAAGCACCTTTGTGTTACTTGCTGTTGATGGAACACAAATAGTGAGTGCACACTTAAATTAGACCAAGAAGCATTTAGAGGGGAACAGAATTCTGCTTTCCACTCACCTGTTGCTGCTGAGTGTTTGCAGACCTGCAGAATTTGGTGCCAAGAGAAAGCAGAGAAGTAAATTTCTGTGCAATTGGAAGAGCACTGAAGAGCCATCAGCAACCTGAGCTCATTCCTCTCCTGCTTTATATTTCTCTGTGAATTGCCAGCATGAATCACAGCTCTCTTCAGATAATGAAGTCTTAGAAATTTCATGATCTGATGTAGCAGTATAAATCTATATGGCCACCCCATTAGAAACACCTACCAGGGAACAAAATGTGCTTTCTGGAAGTCATTCAATGCAAATATTTCTGCTTTTTTTCTTTTTCTTGGCATTTCACTAAAGAAACTATAAGATGATAAATGTCATGTAATAACAAAAACCACCATAGTTCTATATATGTACAGTATTCTGAGTAAGAGATACTGCACATGCAGAAAAGTTTCTGTGTGTAAACAAGACACATCAGCACCAGAAAGAGAATTTAGAAATGGGTCCACAGTCTAGTATTCAGATATTGAACTATGCCAGAAAAGGGGAAATTAATACACTCACTGTGGAGAATAGAGTAAAAAAGAAAAGTACTAAGTACAACACCCAAGGCTTTTAAAATTGTAACAGTACCAGGTATTTCTTTTATTAAAATTTAAAAAAAAAAAAAAAATCAAGTGATGAGCAGTGGCCTGGATATTAGCAGTTATTCAGAGTAAGAAGAAAGTATTATATTCTTCTAAACTGGCATATTTCAGGAACAGAAAATGGCTCCATCACCTTTGCTATTGCCTTATTTTTTACTCCTCTGTTACGGAGATTATAGTGGAATTCAGCTCAACCAGTTCAAAAAGTCCTGCACTTATGCTTTGAGAACAGTGGAGTTTTAAATTATACAATAATACATTTTTAAATTATCTAGGGATACTTGGAGATAGTTAAAAATAACAATAATTAGGTGTATTTGTAGGCATAGGAAGAACATGAGTAAATTTAGGAGTTTCCCCCTAACTATCAGCTAAATTTGCAGTATAGAAAAACCATCTTTTAAACATGCTTTTTATTATTATATCACACATGCTGAGACCAGGAGATAAATAACCACAACCTCCACTCTTGCTTTCTAGCTGAGTTAAAATTCAGAGGAAAAGGAACTTTGGCAAACAAACCATACCATGGATGGATGGTTATAAAGCAATAAAGGAGAGGGGAGGACCCTAAAAAGAGAATCCTGAACTGAAATTCAGAACAGCAACAGGTAAGCGAGGTAGAAAGGAGCCACATATAGCACCTGCACCTCCTTGCTTCTTCCAGGAATTAATAGATGATCTAATCAGAGAAATTGTGCTGAAAACTCTGGAGGTATTTGTTTTTCAGCTCTGGCTGTATGTGAATGCACACACTGAAAATCTTTTTGGACAAAGGGTGGGGATTTGCAAACTGCTATTCCTGGCTCATCTAAATGTGAACCCGGGTTTCTGAGGAAGAGTTTTATGCATCAAACCACAGCATTAGTGCTGCAGCTCCCTATCAGTTGAAATCCATGCTGCTCAATAAATTTAGGATTTAAAAGTGAGAGAGAAATGAGAGAATTTCATCTACATCTTCCTATTTTCAGGTTAAAAAGAGGAAACTTAGCAGGCTGACAGTCTCCCTGCTGTCGTGGCCAACAGTCCTTGTGAGAATCTATTGACCCCTTCTGCTCCAGGATAATTAAAGAATAAAATCTTGGCATTATAGGAGAAAGAAATGAATTCCCTTGCTTATATTGCTCCACTCAACAGAGTGGATCTAAAAAACAAACTTAGCAGCCTACAGATAATAAAACTGCTCATCACTTTAAACAGGTGGGTTTAAACTGGGCTGCCATCCAGGTTAAGTCACTTCCAACATCAAGTACTCTGTGATTCTTTGAACTCCAGCAGAGCCCTCTCTCTTACACTGCCCTGTCATTAGCTCATCACAAAACTCATTTTCAGTGTTTCCTTTGAGCTCAGAAACATTAAAGGAGAGAAAGGGAAGAGTGCACAAAGCCTGCACCACTTTCTGTTTGTGTTTTGTGCCTGGCACAGCCCCTGTACAGGGGCATCCTTTTCATCTCTGGGGTCACAGCAAATAGATCCTGAATTTTAGTGATTTTTTTCCCCTCACAAGTCTAACAAATATCCCCATCTACACTCTCATGGAATATCCACATTGTCCATGAGATGCTGCATGAAGTTCTGGTTTCAAAACTGTTTCCAGTCCCCAACCCCCTACCAGCTACTGTGAAGAATAACTCTGCCCCAGCCAAAACCAGCACAATAACATGCCTGCATGAAGTTATGAATATTTTCTGTATGCAGCTTCTCAGGAATTGATTCTCTATAAATTCTTCTCTTTTTTTTTTTACACCAAGGAAAATAAGCCAGAATATTAGTTACCCAAAATCTAGTACAAATTATTCTAATGGTAATCTTAATTAATTTAACCTTTTTATAGGCACAAAAATTTCAAGCAATTAGTTTCTTCTAATTGTGCCAACAGAATTAGTAATGTATTAATTATTATAGCATAAAAGTTGGAATAATGTAACTGTTAATTAAACTCAAAATATTGCTAAATAATTATTCTCAAGAACATAATTTTTACTAATTAAAGCACTATTGCTAAATATAATTTCACAAGTTATCTTATACAAGTATTCAACTCTTAATTAAATTACCAGTTGAACAGAAACAGTCAGATGCTAGAAGTTCTGTAGTTTGGAAACAGTTTGGGTTAGTTGACTATATATTTTAAAAAGAAATGCTTCTGCCCTGAAAATGATTTGGCACTTTATCTCCATTTTCCTCCTTTATGAAACTAAAACCCAGGAGCTCAAAACAGATCCACCAGCAGCATGGAGTCCCCAGTTCTGGATCTTACAGAGGCAGAATCAAATCTCCCCACTTATCTCACATCCCCTTCAGTCAACAGCAGAGTTAAATTTATCCAAGGGTTTGATGGCACAGTGGAGCATCTACAACTTGCAGAATTCATCCCATCTGCCAAAGTCCCCAAACCTGTACTGGTGACCATTACTGGGAAAGGATCAGGACAATCTTTAGTTTGGCCTCTGTGAATCCTGATGTGAGCTTCCCTAGGGTTGTTCTTCTGCTTAAAATTAATCAACCCATCCCCAAAACCATCCCATAATGCAGCTTAGCATGCAGTTAAAGTTATTATAATTTTATCCCATAGTTTCGTTTTGTAATTTAAACACACCATGTCTAACATGAAGGAAGAAAAAAAAAAAAAAATCAAAAATCTCAGCTTTGGATACCTTTTCACAACAAATTTCAACAGTGAAGACAAACCCTCCAACAGCATGAAAGCTGTTTTAATGTTCAAAGCACAAGCTTCACTGCTCCTGCCAAACTGAAGAGGTTCCCAAAGTAATCAGTATCACATTCCAAAATTACATAGGAGGCTTACTGCAAAGCTTGCTGAAGGACAACAAATTCCCTATAGCTTCTGAATTATAAATACACAGACAACATTTCCCAGGATCATGAGTATTTTCCAGACTTGGCAACTCTAAAAATAATAGGTCAATTTGCTAAACCAAAACCTCTGGACTTGGTGGATAAGAGAAAATGGGAGAAAAAAAATATATCAAATAAATTATTGTAGTCTAAACTTTGAAGCATGGGGGCTCTTGATGCATATTTACAACATTTTTCTGGGAAGAGCAGAAAATAAAACATCTGAAAGACTGGGCATTCATTCACTTTATGTCATTACTGTGTCCTTCCTAGAAGGCTGAAGAAAAAACCCCAACACTTGTGTGTTTATTTGGTACCTGTGCCCCCAAATTCTCGTGGCCACAGAGATGTGGAGCATCCTGAGGTTGCTGCAGGGCTCCAGCCACGTGCAGCAGGCACCTCTGCAGGCTGGGACACAACCTCTGCACAATTCTGCTCCACATGAGCCTCTTTCTGTTCAAAGCAGCCCAAGAACAGATTTTTGTAGCAAAAGCAAAAAGAGAAACTAGAGGCAGTTGGCAGGAATGGTGTAAGGGCACAGTGCCAGCATTCAGTGATACCTGAGACCTCAAAGCTTCACGTGCCAGAGACTGCTCTCTTAAAAAGCAGTGATGGAATTTCCTTCCATGAACCCCAAAATCTTCATTCAACTTCAGCTGAAACTCAGCTGAAATTTTCAGTTTCAGCCTTTATTTAGGACATGCTTTTCAAATCCACGTTTCAGATGGATCAGGCAGCGTTTTTGGTGAGAGCTTTGCTTGACAGAGCCAATCTGTGCTTTGATAACTCAAAACACTTCTGAGAGAAGGTGTTCCAAACACAACAGATTCTGTAACATCAGCAGAGTTATTTTTCATTCTTCACAAGAAGCTTGTTTTCATCACCTGTGAACACTGCAAAATGACTGCTGTGCAAGGAAACCAAGCACTGAAACTGCTTGGCAAAATACCTGAATGCAAAATCTGGGCACAGGAGTACAAGAAAACAGAATTCCCTTAAGCATCACATGGTCACCACTAGAAATTTCAGCTCCCATTAGGAGAGCCTAGGAGTGGCCTCTGGCACTACAGTTACTGGTTTTTATGACAAAAATACAACATCAAAATGGCCACTCTATTACAGGGATTTATGGGTTTTGTCTGGATGCCAACAGGGCCATGAAAGATGAGGTTTTGGGGACTCCAGGTCTGAAGGAGTGATGCAGTCACCAATCACACAACACTCACTAGTGGTACCAGTTTGGGAAAAGGCTCCAAATCCCATTTCATCCCTGTGGGAAGCTGCAGAACACAGATATTCCCTCTGGAGCCAGAGCTCTGCCTCAGGCTCTCCCTGCAGCTGGGGGGGATTGCAACACGAGCATTCCCTGACTCCCTTTGCCCCCCTGGAGGAGGAAGAACATTTTCCATCCCCTTCCAGCCCCTGAGAGCCACTCAGCAGCACCAAAGCTTAGACAAGGACAGTCCTGCTCTAGAATGTGATTTTCCATCCCCAGCAGATGCCAGTTTCCATCCCAACCCTGCAGTCAGCACATGTTGTTTACCTTCACTCCTGATTTTCTCCTGGTGCCAAGAGGGTCAGAGGCTCCTGCTATTAGAGGAAATGCAGTGCATCTTTTATTACCATAATGCATCAGGAAATTCAGAGTGAGCATTAACTGTAAACATGGGGACAAAAGGCCAGTGATTTTTAAACGCTGTTTACCACTTAACAACTGTTTTTCATTTTGATTTGGCAATGCAAGCTAAACCTCTGGAGTCTAAGTAAGAGAAAATCTTTCTGTTTTATTTCAAGACAATCATTTCAGTGAATGTAAAAAAAAAAAAAAAAATCACTCCATGCACTAAAGAAATTTAGAGGATATTAATCATCGCAGTCTTGTGCTCTAGCTGTATTTTAGATTTTATTAAATGCAACATATTTCTTGAATTAAATTATTAACTTTTTTTGGAGTAAAATAATTAGATGTTAGTAAATAAATTGTCACATCAGAATATCACTGGTTTGATCAAATAACAATTTCATCAGAGTTTGGCCATCAAAACAGAAATTATCATATAGCACAAAATCTTCAGTGGCAACTTTGAGCTAATGCTTGTGTGTGTCCACTGATGTAAGAATGTGGTGAATTAATGAAGATACTGCTTAACCTTTTGACTATTCCAGTGTGTGAACGCCAATAATTAAAAAAATACAGAAACACTAAGTACCTTGGATGCTGGACATTAGTTTAACATGCAGCTATTAGCTACAATACTTAGCTAAAAAATTCCAACATTAACAATTACAAAAATATTTAGCTAACCAGTAAAACCAAATGCAGAAGCCACATTATGTATATTCTGGGGTTTGCTTGAGAATTCCTTAAGATTCTTTCCAAAGTCACACCAGTGGCATTAAATGCAATATATAATTTTTGTTGAAAGAACTGGAAAGTCACTAAGCTTCAGCTGTTGGTTTAAAAAAGGGAACCTCCTCTCTCCCCCTCCAAGCAGATTTTCACTCTAAGCACAGAATATTTTCAGTCTCCCCACTTCAGGCAGCAGGAATAAAGCTGGGCACTCATGCAAGATGCAAACATCCAAATTCTGTTCTGGCACAGGACTGGCTCTCCCTCAACTTTTCTGAGGAATGTTAACCCCAGGAATGCTAGAAAATATTGTAATAGATGCCTCTTCTCTTTTATCCCCTACTGAAAATCTTTCAATATTTGGGGAAAAGAAAAAACCCAAACATTGTTACCTCCTGCTTGCAGACACTTTCAAAACTTAACTGTTTTTCAGATGCTTTGTTGGGAATAAATAGCATTTAAACTAAAAAGAATCTGATTTAGGGACAGCTCTCCTCCCCACTCATTGTATACTTACAATTTCAAGTGTGCTAGAATTGAATCCCAGTAAAAAAACAAAAGGAGACCAATATTCTCCTTACATCAGCCAGAAGGTTTAATGGGGATAATGTGGAATGATTGATGGCATTCTTCTTCTCTGTCATTACCTCTGTTCAACAGAACCACTGTTGGTAACCTGAAGAGGATAATCACCTCTGGAAAGCAGGGTTTGTGGTCACATAGAGTAACTCCAGTCCTGGAGAGCACAACAGTGCATTAAACAACTACTTTCTATTATTTGATATTATTTTCTCTTATGTTGCTGCACTGATTTCTCCAGCTAATTTCTCTCTGGACATTACAGGATGAGAAAGCCCTCAGTCCCCAGTGGTGGAGAGCAAAACTAAATACAAAACATGCTTTTTTTTTCCTGCATACTGAAATAGAGAACTCCAAAACTGTTCCATTTCACCACCACTTCCTCCTGTGGCTGGGTATTAAAGCTGGCCTTGATTGTCTCCTCCTGTGCCAGGACACTCTGACATTCTGGGGGAAAAAAATTAGATTTTTTTTCTTAATTCTTTCTATGCCTACCTTCATAATTTGGAATCATTCAACAGACCTCTGCTGCTCACCAAAACTGTTATACTCATTCAAATGGAAGAGCCACTAAAATAAATGTATTAGCAGTTTGCATCAAAAATAATAGGTTCTGATTTTCCAGCAGTTTTATAAATTATTATGAAAATATTCTTACTTAAGAATAATAATAAAATGTTAAAGCTCTCTGAAGGCTTCAAAACTTATTTTAATTGTGTGTGCATGACTGGTAATTGCTTTTCCTCCCAACAACATTGTGTGTGTAATTTGATTATCTTAAACCATGAAGGACAATAACCTTTACTTCAATACATGCAAAAAAAAAAAAAAAAAAAAAAAGGAGTGGCAAAAATAATCCATATATAATTGGATCTCATCAACACATAACTCCTGACACATTACAACTATTGATAATTGAACTTATGACTAATGCCAGAATAGAAATATTACATGCATGATTTATGAAAGAACTATCCTTGTGCAACTCATTCATTTCCTAGTGGAAATAAAACTATTTCATATTTTTAATAATATATCATTTCATTTCCTGCAAGATATTCCCAAATGATGCTAAATGCTAGCAATGTTTATAATATTTTTCCAGCACACTCTTTTTCAAGTGGTAATTGCAACTTGATATTTTCCTCCTCTCTTTCACCACAATTTTTATTCCCCTATGACTGTTGCCATAAGAAAATTCTGTGGTTTGCTTCAGTGGGAGGGATTTGGGTGGGTTTCAGTGAGGAGAAGAACTTTAAGTTGCTTTTGAGGAGTTGCCAAGGCTCATCGTCAGGATCAGCCCCGCTCAGCACTGCTGGGGTTGGCAGCTCCAGCCTGGCAAGAGCCCGTGCAGGCAGTGCCACATCAGTCCTGGCAGCCACAGGGGTCTGTCAGCCGGAGCACAGAGCATGGTTTGACTAATGAAGCCCCTTGTCTTGGGCTGCAATGCAGGATGTGACCAGAAATGTGAATTCTGTCCCCATCTGCTGCAGCCGGGTGGGGCAGTGCCCCTGATCTCCTGGCACATATTATCTGCTAATGGGCCATCTTTAAACCAGCTGGGGCAATCATCTTTATCTTTCCAC
>JAOTQP010000099.1:1831038-1849374 GCA_026413545.1 Cichladusa arquata | reverse complement strand
GGGACTGCTGCCAACACCCTGACTGACTGACGGGTGTCAGCTTGGATTCTGACTCTGGCAGGGTTTGGGATTGTTCTCTGTAATACTGTATTTCTATATGCTCTGGGTGTGACCATCCAGCCATTCCTCACCCACCTGTGCCCCACTGTCACACCCTCTGTCCTGTTCAGACTCCAGGATGACAGAGGACAGTGACAAAACCCTGCACAAATGCAGCTGATGATGTCTGTTCCTCGTCCCTCACCCCCAGTGCTGTCACTGTCACAGCCATGCTTTTCCCTTAGTGAAGTCATGCTGCCTGTCACCAATCACCTCCTCATTTTCCACTGTGTGGTTTCCAGCATGATGCAATCATACAGCATTTAAAGATCATGTGTAACCTGCACTCTGCCAAGGCTGCTGGAAACAGACTTGCAAACTCCTAAAAAGGACAGAAAAAAATCCCCTAACTTGTACTTTTAATGTCTGGAGACAATGGAAATAAGGGTAAATTTAATTCATGAGGTTTTTTCAGTGTATACCAAGAAGCATGAAAAGATCCTTAATTTATTTCTTCTTACAGCTTAGTGTAAAGGTAAATAGACTATCCATTAGGTTTAAAATTGTATTTCATCAATTCCATTGGATAGCCAAGACCTTATCATCACAATATTGGTTAAAGTATGGCAGCAGCAAATGTCATGTCTGTCAGGCTCTAGTGTTCTGAGCCAATCCGTGTTAGATTTACTCTGAGTAAATGTCACTGCTATCGAGAGCTCCCAGAAAAAGCAGATTTTTCTTTACAGACAAGCATTTAACAATAAATTGTCTGGCTAGTACAACAGCAGCAAGCTAATGACTCAGTCTTGCTCCCTGGGATGATTGGAAAGCTGTTACAGGACTGACTCCTCATCTCCAGGCAGCTCTCCCAGTCACACAGCCACCTCTGCAACATTTACCAAATGGCTGCTCTGTGTGTGCCTGGGGATTTGGGGGGTTTTCAGCCACCCCAGGATGCTCCAGAGAGATCCACCTCATCAGTTACCCCAGGCAGGGAAATTCCTGCAGTCAGGTCAAGGTTGGCACAGTGTGACACCTCCTCTCCTTGCAGAGCCTGCCCTGAGCAAACACAACATCTGGCCAGCTGTGCCAGTCACAGCATCACTCAGAGCTGGAAAGCAACCAGAGAGCTGAGCTGGAGCTGGGAGCTGCCCTCCCAGTGATGCTCCTGCCTCTCCAGACACCACTCATAGAAAGTTGCATTCATTACTTGAGCCACTACAGCTGGAACATTCTCCTGTTATTGCCCAGTGGCAATTCTCACAGTTCAGCCATGCAGAAAGCTGAGATAATCAGTTCTCTGTTACCTGCTTATCTCATCTGTGAGAAAACATCCCTGGGTTTATGAGGTTGGGGTGTTTTTGAGCTGCCTCTAATCCTTTTCCATACAGAGTCACTCCAAACTCACAGAGCTCCACACGAGCTTGGCAGGGCTCATTCACATATCCCAGGATGTTCTTTGGACAGAAACCCCTTCTGTTACTGCCCCCCATTGTGGTCCCATCCCTAGAAGTGTCCAAGGCCAGGCTGGGATAGTGGAAGGTGTCCCTGCCATGGCAGGGGGCACTGGAGTGAGAGGATCTTGAAGGTCCCTTCCAACCCAGACCATTCTGTGACTGCTGCTGGTCTGGGAACAGTTTCCCATTTTACCCTCAGTTTCTTAGCTCCTTGAAACAAAGAGAAGATGGCTAAAAAAAGACAGAGAAAACAGCACAGAAAAAAAAAAAAAAATAAAAAAAGAAAACCAGTGGTACCTAAAGCCAGACTAGCACCTCCAAATATTGCCAGATATCTGCACAGCAGGTTTGAAAAAACGATCTGCACTAGGGAAATGCCCAGCAACCATCATCATCTTCTCCATTTACTTGCTGCACTGATGCCAAAGGAACCAAATGTCTCTCTTACATGGTGAGGATCTGGCTGTGCTGGGTTGAACGTGCAGCCCTGGTCTCAGAACAACCCTGTCCCCTCTGTCCCTCCCCACCCACTGTTTGAAAGAGCACTGGACCTCTCAGTGCTCCACAGCAGGAAGGGAACTGAGGGGAACTGAGAGTTTCAGAGCTGCCAGAGCTTGGGTTACAGTAAAAGTAAAGTAATGCCTTGACTCCAGCCTTCCTTTAGAGAAAGAATTCACCCGCAGACTGCACTGGAGCATTGGCACCTCGGTTTCCATATCCCAGACACTCAAAGGACTAAAAAAGGAATCTTGCACTGAAAAGGTCTTTGTGACTGTGTGCTTTGAAAGGAAGAGAAGAACCAATATCTTGGGGTTTAGGGGAGCGTGTGCCTTGCAGAAAAGACAGCCCACACCTCTGGGGTTTAGAGGAGTCGTAGCAAAAGTGCTCTTTCAGGTTATCAGAGCTTATTCCATCTAAGGGTTTGCTGGGAAGGCTTGTTAGCACAGTCTGGCAGAGAACAGTCAAGCAGAGAAGGAATTTCTCTCAGAGCTCCAACAGCAGCTCTGTGGCTTGTCTGGAAATTTGAACAGGAGGAGAAAAAAGTGAAAACAAAGGCAGGTCGAGCAGGTTTATAAAAGCCATGATTCCCTGCCATTGCTGGGAGAAGCACTTGGCAAAGCAGCCTGTCATCCAAGGAAATGTGACAGCAGAAATCGCTCCGGGCTCCAGAGCTGCTCTTCCACCCTCACTTCTGTGAAAAAAGAAGCCAACAAATGCAACCATTTTGTAATCAGAGTGCTGGATCATGGCATGCACTGCAGGATTTATCCACCCTCTCTGCCAGGGAATGAGCTCTGCCTGATGGAAACTCCCAGTTTCTCCCCTGCTGCACACACACTGAGCCTCAGTAGGGCTTTACCACACAAGCTGCAGTTTGAACAGATGAATTGGATTTCTGCTCTCAGCTGTTAAAGATGCCCTAAATCTAAGCTACATATTACTACAAAGCAGCTCTGCACCTAGACCTGCTCTTTCTGTGCTCCTTCTGAGCACCTGGTGACTTCTGAATATAGATTGGAAAACATTTTTAACCCAGCCAGCCGTTTCCAAGTAGGTGTTCAATGATGTCTCAGCTCTCAGGAGAACAGATTTTACTTTCATTGGTACAACTGGTGCACAGATGACAACACTATTTAGATAAGAGAGCTGATGTTTAACCACGGGGTCATGCACAAATCAGAGATCTCCCAGCTGCACAGAGGAGAAGATTATGGATGTGTGTAAGTTTAATGAACACCAGATTTAACACATTTCTTAACCCTAGGATATCTCTCCTTACTGCACTGCAGGAAAATGGATCAATCTGTAGCCAATGTTTCTCTGAGGCCATCTGTTATATGCATTCACCTCTTTTAGAAATGATCTTCAGCAGTGTAACTTATTCTTTAAAAAAATAGAAATAAGAAATGTACATCTCACAGAATTTCCTCTTACATTGTATACATATTATACATTACTTATTTAAAATCAGAGGCTTATTCTTTTTTAGCCTCTAGAGCAAATCCTTCTAATCTTGCAAATTTTACATCTGCTTTCATGAAGTTCACTACCCAGATTCTCTAGAAATTCCCATGAAGATTTCCTTTCTGGTACATTCAAAAACAACACAGAGAAATTGAAAGTGTTTCCTATTTCTATCACAACTCAGAAAGACATTTTAGATAAAGTTCCTGCTGGTTGTCAGAAACAGCTGAAGGGGTGAATCTGAGTAAGTACAGTCCAATTTTTAGTTCTGTATTCTCATGAGCTGTAAGGCAATATCTAGGGAGGAAAATGTACTATAAATATTTGCACATACAGACAGAAATGTAAAAGTGACAATAACGTCACAAATCTGTGAAAGGACTAAATGCAGGAGCTCAGAAATCATAAGTGAAGGCCAGCAAGTGTTTGTTCTGTTCTTGTTTTTATGGAGGGAAATTTATCTTACAGAAGGCAAAGTTTTAACTGGAGAATGCCATCCAAAAATCCAAAGGCCCTGAGCAACTCTCTAAGCTTCATGGGTCTGAAGAGAATAAAGAGTTTAAAGTAATTTAACCAAAACATGGCTATAAGATATCTAAATGTAATTATATCATAACTCCTGCATAGTTTGAATTTATACATTTTCTTCATGGAACACAAGTCACAAGTTATAAGTCTAGATAGGAATCTTAAGAATCTTGTTAGATAATATTAGGAACTAAAGGAATCAAAATTATACTATTTGTACTAAATTATATTATTCCAAATTCGAGATAAATGTTGTTGGATGATAAGAAAAAATTACTAATGGGTTATATTATGGGGATATGCATCCAGTCACTTGGTATTTACCTTGCTGGAAAAATCTTTTTGAATAAATTGCTTTCTAACATACATCTCATAGAAGTGAGGAGAGCCAAAATTAGTTCCAGGTAATAGAAAGTTTGAGAAGAGAGGGGAATTTAGAGACAATTTTTGATGTAGATATCTGTCAGCACCCAGTAGTTCAGGAATCCTCAAGTCTCCCTGATGCCCAGTAGATTATCTCTGGTAGTGAGGAATCACAATCAGTGGAAGATGAGGTTTTCTATTGAGCAGGAAGAGGGGGAAAAAAAAATAAATCCTTGATCTCTCATCTGTAAAAAGGACAAGTGCAGTGGCCTGGCTTATCCAGCTCAGGGCTCAGTAACTCCACTTATCACTACTCACAGCTTGTTCAAGATCCCAATCTAGGGCTGCACTGCCTCAGAGATTCCCTGTGACAGCATTTGGGCTCACTGATCTCCACAAAGGCTGCACAGAATAACTCCAGCACTCTGAAGGGTGCAGGCTGCTCCTGTGCCCTTCTGCTGCAGGCTTGGAGTGATCAAGCCTCAGTCTGCACGAGACCTGAGAAAAATCTGCTGCAAATCCAATGCTCAGTGCTCACAGGAGCGTGAGCACCTATTTTACTTTCAAGAGAGGCAAATGGACAAAATGATGAAATGTTCCATCATTCCAAAACCCCACATAACAGTCTCAGGAGTGGTTGTTATTCTCACACGTTCTCATGGATTTTTGCTGTTGAACAAGAGATGAAGACTCTTGGGAAAAGATTATTTCAGCTCTCTGGGAATTAAGAGCTATTTCTACATTTCCCCCCACTCATTCCAAGACAAAAACTTGAATTGTAGAATCTAGTTTCTGTTCATATTTAATTGAGCTTCTTCCTAAAAGCATTTAAGCATCTTCTGACCCACTTGCAGAAATCAAGACAGTTAGGTCACTTCTCATTCCCAGCATATTGATATGACCATTTCACTCCATTTTGTTCAGCTGAAAAAGCTTTTCACTGAGATATTTATTCCCTTTTCTCTTCTTTTCATGTTTTACAGCTTAGTAATACTCTCATAATAATTTTGTCAACAACCACACAACATCAAGCTCCTTCATTGTACTTGTGACTGCTGCTCCATAAGAGATGCCTTCTGATCACTGAGTCATAAATACCTGCCAAGCCAAAGTAATCCTTTCTTTACTATAGCTGATCAAAATTGTAAACAGGATTCCAGATTGGGTGGCATAAATATTTCCCCCTCAGAATATTTTATGATTATTTTTATTATCCTGACCAGCCTTACAGTGCCAGCCCCCAGTGATCAGGAGTCAGCACCTTCTCATCCATTATTTCTGACAGTTCACTCCTCACATGCATCACCCTCATTACCCATGTACATGTTCCAGCACTGAATTTCCTTTTCTTTCCCCTGCCTGCAAGGTCACAAAGGCTTCTCTACGTGATGCTCAACAATCTTCTGTCCTGACAGCACCTCCCAAACTTGCAACTTTGGTTTGGATCACAGAGAGCACAACTTGGGAATGAAGGAAGGAACTTTCTCATGTGAAGCTACCTATAACAGGTTTTTTCTTTCAGAGAGCGACACAGCCTGTTCATACAATCTAGGTCCATATTTTGATACTTTTCAAGACTTGAAAATTTCTTTGTTCACATTTCCTACTACAAAATAAACTTTACCAAGTACTGGAACTTGTAAAATGTCTGCATAAACAATAGAGATGTATTTATCAATATTAGCCCAACTTGCTTTTTCTGCTCAGTACATAAAAATAACCCAAAAACTATTAAAAGGCTCAAGAATCATTTGTGTACATTCACTCCCATGCACAGTGTGGTAGTTAAGAACAAATAAATCCACTTAAGACTAGAACTGGATGTGATAGAAAATATAACCCCATCCCTAGAAAATATTTGTTCAGATTTTTGGGATGATTCATCCTATTCTTCTTTTGAAGCTATTTCAGAGGTATTAGGGAGTCAAGCACCTACATTCAATAAACTCCCTTTCATTTTTTTTCTTGGTAATCTTAGCTATTTTTTACACCACACAGTCACAAGGTGATACTCCCTCCTCTAAAACCGCCAGCTGTACAATTAAATAGAAAGAACTAATTGAACCAATTATCTGCTGTAGTTCAAATTGCCCTTCCTCAGTACAGGTTTTATTTCAGACTCCAATGACTCTTGGCCTGAAGACTCAGAACTACAGCCAGCCTTGGGGTTTTTCTTCCCCTCAAGTTTCCTCTTTGCTCAAGCTACACTCAGGAAATCCATTGCCATTCCTGAACTCTCAGGAATTCCTTTTCTTCTGTGACCATTTCTAGAAGAAAACCAGCACCTCTAGAGCCAGCAGAGAGATTTCCTGTATCCTGTGTTGTCTGCAAAGATTTCTCGCTCTGGATTTGCTCTTTAGCTCCAAAACACCTTTTGCTGTGAGAGCTGGGAGAAGGGAGGCTCTGCACAAGTTTTTCCCTCAGTACAGAGCAGAAATTCCAGTTCTGCATCACCAGACTTTGTCTTCTTGGCCTTGATGCCCCCTGGCATCTTCCAAATTTACACCTTTGTCCCAACTGGGCTTTTGCTCAGGTCACACAACCTTCATGGCCATTTAAAGCATCACCATGATCTATTACTGCAATAAAATTACCTGCTTAGTTTACCCAGAATAATTCTTTCTTTTGGCTCTGCAGCTTGATATGTTACTGGAACTCATGTCTCATAGGCAGAGGGATGTGTTTAATTCCAGTCTGTATTTTTACTTAAACATCCAAGTGTAAGACTCACATCAAACACAAACTTCAATCTATTCTGACTGCAAATTAAAGGAAACATGGCAAGCCATTATTTTTAGAGTTGTTTGTGGATATCTTGTGACTTCAGGCACTGTAGGCTTCTTTCCTTGAAAAGGTCATATCATTCTTCAGAAAACTAAAAAGAACAAAAACCCTGAGATTCCTTTTATTTCTTTGTGTCTTACTATTCTAAAGCAGGTCTGAAGTGAGAAACTAGCCGAGGTTTCAGAGCTCCACTGGAGACATCTTCCAGTTAATCTGACCTCTTTTTTAACAGTAATAACTCAAAAAAAAATTTCAGAGTTCAGACATGCCCTTGATTTGTTTTAAAGGGCACATTGTGCTTTTGAAAACAACATCAGTTCAGATAACTCCTAAAGCTTTCTGCAGTAGCAGATTCAAGGAAAAAATCAGGAATTTTACATCTATAGAATTAACTCTTGAGCTTCCCTGCCTGTTTTAGGATTCTTTTTTTAATGTCAGAGTTTTAAATGTAAAACCAAGGTTGGCTGATGGCATCTGAACTCTGCCACACTTTAGTTCTGGTGTGTAATAACTGTGATACCAGGCAGACTCACAGAGACATTTAGTCACTAAATCTGTCTCAGGAGGGGTTGAAACAGCAAGAAAAGATGACCTCAGGTCTCCTTCAAATCCAGTCTAATCTTATCATAACTTTTTAGGGGACTTTGCAACTTTTATAAAGACGTAGAGGCAAAATTTTGCTGTGCTTGAACTTATTTTCAACAACTTTCTTACCACACCCGTACAGGACATGGAATTATTTTCATTACATGCTTGTTGAAACTGCAAATTACAAAATTATTTCCTGTACTCCTTCCGTGATTACAATTAAACTTAACATATCTACAGACTGCTCTGTCAGTGGCTTTCACAGTAAATATGGGAGCTTTGATTAAAAAAAAAAAAAATCACTTTGTTGTTCCTTTTTTGTCAGAGGGGACATTTCCCTTGTGTAGACACAACTCAAAGCCCAGGAAATTCCAAGTGTGGAAGCAATCATCCACAAAACCACACCAGGAAAGAAAAAAAACAGCATTTCAGTGCTACATGGTCTCCAATAAAAGTGTCTTAAGCAGCATTCATTCCCATTAGCAGCCCAGGAACAGAGCTCTTAAAAGCCAGATTGAAATCAAGAGATTTACATGGTGACAACACAAGTGCTCCTGCCTGACCAGAGGAGAGGGCACTGGAATGAAAAATGAACACACTGATCTTAAACTAAACACACTAAAAAATAATTGAAAATTTAAAGGTAAAACGAGGTAAAAAAAAAAAAAAACCCAAACATTCAAATTTTGCTTCATCTTTTGGAAGAATGTAAACCAACACTTTGCTGCTTCCAACAGCCAGAATCACTGGCACAGGTGGATTTTTTTTTTTTTCCTCAACTGTGCCCTTTGTTTTTCTGCATAAAGTAAATGCTCCTCTCTGCTACATTTTTAAGTCATTTTACACTTTTGCTACTGGCACAGTTTGCTGTAATCTTTGGTGTCAAACTTTCATCCAAACTAATCCTTTATTTCAGTGACATCTGGGCAGCGAAGAAAAAAAGTTATTTGAAATTTTGCCACAAAATATATCTATAAAAACAACAGTCTGGTAGAAACATCACAGTTTCTAGTTCTCCAGATTTGTAAATATGGTGTAAACCCCATCAACATATTTTAATGTAAATATTTTTAAAAAGAGGGAGATTTTTCTCTTTGGCTAGGGATATCTTTTGGCAATAAGATCTAGGTAAGATCTTTTGGCAATATGATCTTTCTTTAAGCAGAAAAAGCAATATAGATTCATATATAAGCTGTAAATTTAAGCTCAGAAATCTTCTTATGTTTTCCCACTCCAACATCATAATTTCCAAACTCTAAAAACAATCTTCAGCCTTTCATTTGTGACATAATTGTAGCCATTTAACTGGGGTCTAAATGCCTGCCCATCTCAGGGTATCTGCTCTGATGTGATAAGGCCAAGAGCTCTGCAGGATAATAACACTCCAATTTATTCACCTGCAAAAGCAATCTGCTCCAAAGTGCCTCATTCTGGTAACAAGCCTGAAAATGACACCTCTAAAATGGCCTAATCTCAGTAAAATGTGTTTCCCAGTGTAAAAGGATTCTCTATTCTACCACAGAAGTTCTGGTCAGATGAGAAAGGAGCCCCATTTGTCTGCCCTTCATTCATCTGAGACACTTGTGTCCCTTTGCTTTTGGTCTGGCAAACCAGGAAACTCTGCCTATGTTCCCTTAGGTGTCATAGCCACCAGTTTCTGCTCAGTTTCTTAATCCTTCTTCACCTATATCTGCCACATAATAAAAATAACTCACTGGAGTAAAATCTAATTCAGACACACACAGTTGTTTCAGGAGAAATAAACCTTGCAGGCTGTGCATAGAGAAAATCCCATTTAACCCCTTTTGACCTGAAAAGAGCAAGCCAAGGCAAGCAGGCTGTACAATTCCTGCAAGACATGGCAGCAAAATGTCCTTCCTGCTTGCCCTGGACTGTTCTATATATAGCTGTCATTAATATGTGACCATAAAATTGTCTACTCCCTCTCAGATTTAGCCACAGAAATTTTTAATAAGTAATGTGTCTAATGTATTAGATATTAAACTAGACATTAGCTGCCACATCTCACTAAGCTGTGCAAAATTATTTTAGCTACTTATCAAGGTGATATCTGCCACAATCTCATTTTTAACAAAGCGCTGGAAACAGCAAAATTCCTCATGCAAAATTCACGGAAGGACCTTGTCATTGCCCCTCATCAAAAGGGAGCAAATGAGCTCTGCCACAGAAATCCATCTCTTTCCTCCTCCGTGGATAAATAAGGAACTTCTGCTTCCAGATGAATCTCCAGAAATCAAGCTCATCATTCTGTTACTGGCACAAGCCACTTAAATGACAAATATGCATAATAAACCTTTGCCTGCCCTCTTTATTTAATGTGGCTTTTGCACTCTGCTAAATTCCATTTCTTTGGAAACACCAACTAGAGGTGCTGCCATGCAGGTTCTCAGCTTTTATATCTTTAGCATTCTTAGTTTTATGCCCCTTTATGCCCCATTCTCTAGGCTGCTGTTTTGAAATTAGTATGAATTTATTCTCTAAACCAGCCTTGAAGTGTGTTCATTTTAAAAAGTCTGAGATGTGTAAAAAAGAAACCTGCTCTGGACATTGATAGTTATCCACATAGCTGAAAAATAAAGCCAAAACAATAAAACAGGATAAAGATAAAATTCTTCACGGATAAATCAAACACCAAATTTGGCCAAAGGATAGAGAAACATAACAAAGCAAAAGAAGGGATTAATTAATTGACTGAACCTAAATATATATTCAGATATTCTTAACTTTGAAGAGCAGACAAGTTAAAAATTCTTCAAAACAGATGTCTTGAAAGGACAAAAAGAGTACTCAAGTATGCAAGCTCCTGCCCAGCACAGGGGATGGCACTGCACATTGCATATTAATTGTTCAGCAAAAAGCTTTGTCTGGCTAAAACTGAAATCTGTGGTGTTCTTGTCCAGCAATATGTTGGAGAGTGTTAATAAGTAGGGACTGATTAATTATTCACTGCCAAATTTGTATGTTTGGACTGGATTTTTATCTGCTGCTGCTTTTATTCCAAATTCCATCAATACTGTCAAATACTGGAGACTGGAGCAACACAAACCAATGGAAAGAATTCCAGTCCAAAACAAGAACTAAAGCTTGAGCTGACCCCCAGTCTGCTCCTCACAGCTTCTGGGGTGGTTCTGACTTGATTTTCTCTTGGAGCATTTCTCATGTTCCTTGATGGAAATCATTGATCAGTTCAATGAGCATGGGGCAGGCTGACCAGAGGGCTGGAGGAGGGATGATCTGAGTCCTTTGTCACTCACACACACCAAGTACCCATCCCTCAGCAAACCTGACAGGCTCCAAACATTAAATTAACTGAAAGCAAAACCTCATCTTGAACTGTGCTTTCCCACACATCTCAAACAGCCTGTGAAACGCCTTGGATTTTATGCCTGAATCCATTAAACACTGTGGGAGGGAAAGAAAAATAAAAAAAAAAAAAGAAATTCATGGTTGGATGTGTGCTCACCAAAACCTGCCCTGCTGTAACTCCGTGGCTGAATTGATCTGAGGGGTGAAAAGCTCTGAGCACACTGAACAGCACAGGAATGGAAAAGGGAAATGTGAATATCTAAAAAACCACAGCCAGTTAAATTGGCTTCCTGCAAGGAACCTGAGCACAGCCATTGCTCTCCCTCCATGGATTTAGGGCAATCAGCAGAGACTGCTCGTGGCAAACCAGAGACAGTGAAGGGAATGAAACCAGAGCCATGAGGAGATGGGATCACTGGGTTGGTGATGCTGTTTCTTCAGGAGCTCCTGTGTCACAGGCAGGAGCACAGAGGGTGCCATCAGGGCAGGAATTTTGCAGCTCTGTGAGATCCAGCAGGATCTGGAACAGGCTGAATTTGCTCTCTCCTGATGAAGCCCCACACACAACCATGTGAAAGGCAGCACGAGGAGGTTAATGGCAGTGAACTAGAATAAAAACTAAATGTCACTACATGTTACTTTTCTGTAGAACCTTCTAAGTAGATAAGACATGCTCAGGAAGCTGTAAAATGTGCCCTTTCCTTACAAGAAAAAGGTCAGTTCTGTGCTAACAAATTGTAATCGGTTAGTCATAAATGATCATATCAGCAGCTGAAATATGGTACCTCACATGAAATTTAAATATTGTTACAACTGCCTGAGTCACAGAGAAGCCCACTTTGCACTGTGCAAACTCCTGCATGCATTAAAGTGATGCAATTCATGAAAATATGAACACAGTATCATGTAGAAGGGAGAAATTACCAATTTCACAGCAATGAAACATGCTTAAATAACCAATTATACCATTGCCTTTGGCATTAAAGAGCAATACAAGAAATGCCTCAGCACAGTCTGTGATTCAGTGGTTCTCTGCTGCTTTAAGAGACCAGCTCCACTGAACAATCAGCTCTGCTGGTTCTCAAAGCAGCGAGGGAGCAGAAGTTCTGCTGCTCCTTGCTTGCATCACTCCGAGCTGAAGTTCCCTTTGCACCACTCCCAGCTCTCAGTTTTATAAAGAACCACCCAGCACACAGAGCAGAAGGACATTGCCTTCCTCTTCTCTCTCAAGAAATGAAAATCAGCAGCAAAGCCAATATTAACTTGCAAAAACCCAACACCACAAATGCAAATTGGGATCATTTTGTTAAGATAAAAGAAACCAGTTCTTGTCTCAAGGCCAGATGATATTTTACTATGCACCTATTACTTTTGTGGCACGGTGTTATCGTTATTAAAGAATTTTTAAAATCAGTTGTGTGGTTATTTCAGCATTCCTTCCTGTTCTGATGTCCAGAGTGCTTTAGGTCCTTAACAAGTGTCCCATTCAAACAGGGTTCCAGCTATGGGGTGAAAACAGATTTTCTAAGAGAAATACTTCCTGAGCCTCCACCAGCTGAGAAACAACAAGTTAATCCTCAGTTCAGAACAACCTTAGGGATATTTCACTGACTTCTTACACTGGTGCAGCACATACCGTGCTCAATAGTAAAAAGCTAATTATCAATATTACTTTAATTCCCAACCCCTGACAGGCTGTACAATAGGGCTGTGGGTGCTTTTTCCCTTTGAACACTGTATTGAGTCGTGTTTTCCAAAGCTGACAGGCCACTCTAAAGCTGAAATGCACACACTGCATACTAATGCTTCTGAGGCAAGCACAAGTGGATTCAGCTCTAACACACATCCAGAGGCACTTCAGTAAAATTTACCCAAGCTAATATTTTGTAAAATGCAGGGAAAGGATATAATCAGTGAGCAGAAATGCTGCAGCTCCTCTCTTCACTGAAATCCCCTTTTGACTCTGCATTTCTGGTGCCCAGCTGTGCTCACACCCATCACTCCCAGCTGGAACAACATTCCTCTGTTCATGACTTAAAAAATGGGTTAAAAAAATGACTAAAGTAGTTATGGTTCCTGTGCTCATTTCAAAAACTTAACTTATATATCCTTCAAGACAAAGCCCACTTGTATTAGGGAGAAAAAGTCAGGTTTATCCTAATTATTTAAACTAAAAGGATTGTTTACAATGTTCATTTGATCCATGCTGTATCTCACAGGAAATGTAATCCTTTCCAGAAAGGTGTAAAACTCTGCTCAACTCAGAAAAGAGATCAACAATTGCCATTTTCTGCTTCATTTCTAATGTTATTAAAAGAGAGAATTAAAGAAACAATACTCTTGAAACTTCTGCTGATATTTCAGTTCATTTTTAAATTTTTATATCTAGGTTTACAAATGGCAAACATCTGAATTGCAGTGAGGCCAAAGAAATGTTTAATTTCTCTAGTTAAACCAGGTCCTGAGTGACTCAGAATTTAAATTCTTGCTTGAAATAACTTAGCACTGAAATCTCCTTTCATTTCTTAAGGTTCTATTTCTTTAGTCTCTCTTTGTCCAAGTTAGATTTTTGTGATGTGACCGTGGGAAAAACAGTAATTATCTAATTAACTTTAGATGACACTCAGTTAAAATTGTAATTTTTTAAGGTAAGTTTACTATTCAACCTGCAGTTTGGTAATGCAAGGAGCTCCCTGATCCCCTCCTTTTGAAAGCCATCTTCCACTTTAAATTCCCTTTGAGGTACATAAACCTGCAGGAAGTGCAAGCTGCAATCATAAGTATTTCACATTTAGTTTGTACCACATCTAGTTCATGTTTGCTTATCCAAACTGCCTCCAATTTCAGTATTGTCCTTTGATAATACAGGCAATATGCCAGGATAAAGTTCTGCACCTTGCCTATGATTTCAAGGCTGCAGAGAATCTCTCATCCTTTCCTGAGCCCTTTCCAGAGCAGCTGGGGCTGGAAATGAAACAGAGGCTCTTTCAAGGTGGCAGCTTTGCAAGGAACAGTGCCCACTTCTTTCTTACTTTAATCTTTTAATCCTACTAATCCATATTATTTACTCCTTTTTTTCCTCCTGCGTTTAAAGTGATGCTTCTGTCCTTGCCAAGGCACTTTCTGCTCTTTCTTGTTTATTGTATACTCTGTATTTTTGAAAGGAGCATTAGAACAATGTTTGCAATAAATTTCAGTGATTTTGACAGAACTTGACTGATCTAAGGTGAATATTTTAAAGGTATTTTCAACCAAGTAATGAAGTTTTACAGGAGTTTCCTTATGACAGTGATGACTTAGTGACAGAACTTGAAATTTTACTGAAAGGACTGCATGACAGATTTTATCATAAAATTATCACTGCCTATGATATTAGCAATGAGCTGAAAGATGAGAGATTTCCATTAGCACCAATATTCCTACACAGTGCCAGAAAATCAAAATACCATAAAATGGTTTAGGTTGGAAGTAACCTTAAAAATCCTCTCATCCCTTCCCCTGCCTTGGGGGGACCTTTCTGGCTGCTCCAAGTCCCACCAACCTGGCCAGGGACAATTCCAAGGATTGGGGCTCCCATATTAGAGAGGAGTGCTTTATTTTAAATAAAATAAAAATATCTGAGATTTCATAATTTGCTTTGCAAAACATTGTTTTTCAACTACTTGAAATTTTAGTGAAGATGCCTTATGGGTTTTCCAGTAAAGTGTGCTACACAAGTTTTACCTCTGAGTGGACTAAAACCACAGAACTCAGTATTTCTTCCCAAGGAAATCAAATGATGTGCCTGGTGTTCATCCTCCTCCCCTCACCACACACAGACACAAATAACTTCTCAAGAAATAATGTCAAATTCCCATGGAGCTTCCAAAGAGAAGTTTATCAAGCCCCACTCAAGACTTCCTAATGGATTTTCTTGCCACAAGACACTTCATCATCTTCATAAATTCATTTTCAGTGGGGAAAATTTAATTTGCTGTGGACAAGATTAAAAGGTCATAAACAAAACACTGTCATTCAGTTTGCCCTTTCAAGTCAGTGCAAAATATGATACATGATCTGCTTGATTGTGTTAGAATTTGGTGTGATTATCCAGCTTCTCCAGGATCCACCTCTAACATGGTGAGCATCACTGAGCAGCTTTAAATGGCAGCACTGTCACAGAGAGAGCTCTGAGTACAAAACTCACAGCTACGAGCCAGGTATGCCCAAATTCCCATCAGCTCCTCTGACTTTTAAAATAAATACAAAGAATTAGCAAGCACGAATGTAGAATGTTATTGTTACAGCAGATAACAGGATGCAGAAGGTTAAGAGATTAAAGACTTTTTTTTGTTGTTGTTGTTCACACCACTGCTTGCCAGTATGTTGTGAATATTTTAAGCCTGCAAAGGTCCAAAAAACAAATAAAGTTGCAGATGAGAAATCTAAAGGAAAAAGAATAATAACTCTTGCCTGGTCTGGGAAATGAAAGAACAGAGAATGGGAACCAGGTAAGTGCTCAGTACACAAACCAGAGTGTTCCCTCCACTTTTTCTTTGTCTCACACATTTGTGCAAAGTGCATCACACCCTGTAGTGTTGGCATGGAGAAGGTGCTGCCACATGAAGGGACCCTGCACAAGGGTGCAGAGGAATTTTTATAAGAGCATGCAGTGACAGGACAAGGGGAATTGTTTCCACGTAAAAGAGGGCAGGTTCAGATGGGAGACTAAGGAGAAATTATTTCCTGTGAGGGTGGTGAGGCACAAGAAACTGGCTGCCCCACCCTGGAAGTGCCCACAGCCAGTTTGGATGGGGTTTGGAACAACCTGGTCGAGTGGAAAGGGTTAACAGGATGATCTTTAAGGTCCCATCCAACCCAAACCATTCTGGGATTCTCAATGCAATACTCAGAGGACAAAGGAGAGAGACTTACTGTAAGGGGAAAAAAAAAAAAAAAAAAATCATTCTTATTGTAAGTTATTTGCAAATCACGTGGTAGTTTCACAGCTGTGTTTTGCTTGAAAGTCATAAAAATAATTTGAGTTATGGAATGAGTCAAGTGGCTCAGCCAGTAGCATGGGAGCATCTGGGCACCTCTGGCAGGCACATTCTGCAGGCTTAGAGGTCACATTCCTTTTGGGGATTAAAAAAATTCTAACAAAACACAGAAAATAACCTAAGTGTCAAAGAAGTACCACAGTTTTTAATACAAATTAAACCAGGGATGATCCATATTTCTGACACTTAGTTTGACTGTCCTACAGCAGGGCAGTCACACTGGGTTTCACTTTGGTTCTGGGTTTTCTGCAAGCAAAACCACGAGACTGATCCCAATCATCATTTACTACTGGAGTGAAGAGCTCAAGAACTCTTCAGCCTTTTTGAAATAGGTCTCTGATATTCCATCTCACATTTAACCTTTAATTCTAAAATGAGAGGGACAAAGTGTTTTAGTCTCTTATTGCATTATGATAAGGATTGAAATGAGTTCAGGTGTTTGGAGCACAGTGGTTAGACAAATTGAGAGAGTAATTTGCAGAAATGGCCACTATTTCTCACTCAATGGATTTCAAATATCCTCAACTTTTATGCATAAAATCTTCATCTTTGCCCTGATATTTAAAAAGCAGGGGCACTTATTAACCTGAGATGATTTTCTGTTCCACTGACATTATATCCTAAATTTATATTGTTACAGAAGACTGAATATTCCCATCATGAACTTGCTCATAATGCAGTCATTAATATCTCTGTTCAAACCCAGAATTCTAGAAGACTTAATTTTGTTGTTGTTTAGAGCTTGTGGAGTCTGGGGTAGAGGTAAAAGTTGGGGTGGCATTTTTGGTTGGGTTTTTGTGTTCCTGTCTTTGTTGTTTTTTAAAGGGACATCATTAGAATATTTTAAGCCTTTCAGAATGCATAAACAGCATGGAAAAGCTAAATGACTGCTTTTAATGAGCAAAACAGCAGGAAAGCAACCAAAATAGCATAGTCCAGTTCAAAAAATATAAACACCTTATGTTTAGGTAGAAGAAACAAAACACTCACTGACAAAACACTGGATATACATTTTACTTTCTATAATTCCCTTAATGACCTCAGTTTTTCCCAAGAAGAACAGTTTTCCTGAGTCACAAAAATCATTACTTCAGACTATCCAAATTAATTTTAAAAACAATTATGGCAGGCAGCATGTCAGTAGTGAAAGAGAGGTGAAAATGACATTTTCCAAGAGCACTAGCATTGGAACTTACATGCAGAACAATGAGAACTGTATTTCTTCCATCCCAAAGAATTCCTTCAGGACAGAACACAAAACCAGTTCACTTCTTCTTTGGAAAACATTTCTCCTAAATCACTTCATAAGCAAAAAAAACTTCCTGTAGCATCAATCAGACATAACTCACTGCCATCAGTAAGCAAGTTTATTCCCTGCCATATTAAAACTGGTGAAAGAATCATTATGTCTTTTTTATATATATATATATATTCTCCAGCTGAGCTGTGTTTTCATTTTTTGTGTGCCTGTGTGGCAGATGCTGCTCCAGCCTGGGCTGTGCATCCCAGAGCCTGCTGAGAGCCCAGGCAGGGCCAGCACAGAGATGGGAGCTTCATGAATAAACATTTGCCTAAAAACCACATTATTTCCTCACATTCCCCTTCTAGTGCAGCTCCTGCTCATCTGCAAATTGAAGCAGCACCAAGGAGAACCTACTGCAGGCCTTCAGTTTCTGCTGGCACAGATTTATGTGGGCCCACAGCAGGAATTTGTAGAACAGCAGTGGCCCCAAATTCACAAACTTCCCATGGAGATTGTTATTTCATCCCTTGGGAGGTTCCCATCTCCCTCCATTTTTCACCATGATAAAGAAAGGAAAAGAATTGATCAGAAAGAACAGGAAAATGACTTTAATTTTCAACATTTGGATTTGTTTCTTTACAATGTGGGTTCTCCAGCAGCAGCAGGAGCAGGCTTACATTAAAGAGGACAGCAGGAATTCCCACAGCACAGGAGATTAATCAATTTTCTGAAATTATTCCTGGTTGCAGATGTCCAATTTGAAACACATTTAAAGAGTCACGTTTTGCCATGTGCAGAACTTGTCTCAAGGATTAGGTACTTTAATATTTAAATGGACAGTCAAAAGTAGTCGGCACTTCAAAACCATGACCTTAGGCTTGGCTACTCGAAGCAGTGACCAAAAATGTATTAAAAATGCATAAAAATATAAAAATATCTATATAAAATATATAAAAAAACCCTTCTCCAATTAAACCATTCATACTTTTTCTTTTCTTTTACT
>JAOTQP010000099.1:1812276-1831003 GCA_026413545.1 Cichladusa arquata | reverse complement strand
AAAAACAAAACTGTGTCAGGAGAAAAAAATAACAACAACAAGAAACAGCAAAGGAGGAACCCTAAAACCTTCAGAAAAAAAAGCCAAGGGGTATTCCATCCTAATGATATATAGAAATAAATTTGCAGTTTTCTTTGGTTTTCTTCTCAAGTAACCACCTCCCACAGCAACTGCCACCACATGAGGAGAAAGAAATCCCTGAAATAAGCAGTTCTATTTTCACCTCATGAAAAGGAAAGATGCTGGGAAAGACCATGCTTACAGCACACTTGTGAGGACTTTATAGAAGAGTTGTGGGTTGAAATATTAATTCTAAATTAATTTATTGGAGTCAGTATTGAGTGTGGATGTCCTGCACTATGCTAGCAGCTACAAATTAATAAATATTCTGTTTTTTTAACAGTTTCACTATGATTTGAGGTTTTTTTTTCCTTTTTTTTTTTTAATTTTTCTGTGCAAATTCTTCTTTGTTACTTTCTGTAGCCTCTCATCATTCTACTTAGAAGGCAAGAAATGACTTTTCTGTGCAGGACTGCTTAACTAAAACTTGTCAAAAATGAAAATATCTGTACTGGTATAAGCTACTCTTTTGTATTCAAAAATATTCTATGAACACAGCCCCATTTACACATTTCTCAAATAGATACCAGTTATCTCTTATGTATCTAGAAGGGAAGGAAATCAGCAATATTAGCTATCTATATGCACAGCAGGAGACAAGCAAAAACACAAATTCACATGGAGAATGGGCATAAACCTTTTCCCTTCTTACTATTCCTTTAAAACAGCCAGGAAGAGATGACAATTACAGTTATCCAATAATCTTACAGCCAATGGTCTTTATCCACTTTATAAAAGGATGTAAGAGCTGTTAGTGAACTCTCTGGCCTTCCTGGACTCATAGCAATGTGTTTTATTCCCATTAAACCCATTTTAAAAAAAACCTGAAGCCACATGTCCAACCCAACCTGCTCAGTTCCTAAAACAAAAGGAACTTTCTCTCCTGAGGGAGAAAGGAATAGTTGGAGATAACCTGGATTTTAAATCTCATAGGGTAATCACCCATTGAGTTTTGTTGTTTGGGTTTTTTCTTGGTTGGTTGGTTGGTTTTTTACATCATTTTATGCAGCAGCACCATGGATCCACCTGGGGCTGGCAGGAGAGGAGAGTTTCCTCAGCCTCACTCTGCAGATGCCGTGCTGCTCCAGCTCCCTAACAAAACACCTTATTTCATCACTGGGCTTGCTCTGTGCATTACTTTAAAGGCCTATAAATGTCAATTTACTGCCATTACAAAACCCACTTCTTGACCACAATGAAATTCTGTTTCAGTAGCCCTAAGTTCCTCCATCAGGTGCATAAATTTCCATTTTATTTACCAAGCACTCAGTAATTTCAGGTCAGCAGAGAGTGAGGGATGAGTGCCAGCTCTCCCTGGGATGGGGCTGTTGCAGGGAGGTTTTAAGCAGTGCTGGTACCCACCCTGAGGGCAGAGAGAATAAAAGGAAGTTATTTTTCCAAGGAAAGCTTTAGAAGTACACCTTCCAAGACCTGATGTTCTGTTGAAATAGGTACAGTGGTGGATGCTCCCTGTGGTGGTGACTTTCTTTGCTCTTTTTGCTACATCCTTTTCTAAATCTTCCTATAGATTTTGGTTTTTTTGGCTGGCACATTGGAGTAAAAATCATGGTTTGGGAGTCCCAGGTTGGGAGGAAGGTTATCAAATTGCCACTGATCAGTTTACTTGCTGATCTACCTTTCCACTCCAAATTTTTTTTGTGCTCAGCAGCAGGGAAAGAAGGGAGTCAGAGGACAGGCAGGGAGATTGGGGAACCAACCCCTCTGTGAGTCAAACATGAACTTCAGCAGCAGAAGAAACAGAGGTCATGAAAGAGGAGCAAAACACAGGCACAACAGCAAGACAACCCCTCAGAACTCTATCAGGGAAAAAACTGCAATGAGGGACAAGAGAAGCTCAGGGGCAATGGGGTGAAACTCAGCAGTGGAACAAGCAGAAGTGGATATCACAGAGCTAAAGAATCCAGAGAGTTGAACACACACTTTAGAACACATCAGCCCTTGCTGCAAATGTGTGCCAGACTCGTGGCAAAGTGCCTGTGCTGCTGCAGAGCATCCAGCTCAGGCAAAGGCCACACTGAGCACACCTGAAAATAACCCACACCATGGCACAGACACAGCAAATAAAGATTTAGGGGCAGATCAAGGTATGGCCACTAAATGACTGCAAGCAGTAGCCTCACAGCATTTAAATTGGTTAAAAAATTGTGAAATGCTTTATTCCATCAGCTTTCATATCTCTGCCTGTCTGCTTTACTCTCCATTTATCTGTCCTGCTACTCCCAACACTGGAGGGATAATTCAGGAATCCTGATCAGCTATTCCATTTACCTGAGCAGCAATCACACCCTGCATTCATGGACAGCCTGGATCAAATCTGGGCTCCCTGGGCTCCAGGAGTGCACAGGTTAAACATTAAAGGGTTTGGTCCAAGCTCAGTGCTGCAAAAAGTTCTGCTAAAAGTGATGATTCTTTCAGGGAAAGCAAATTAACAAGTGTGACACTATCCAACAGATGTGCACACGTTATTTTTCCATAGGTCAGCGTGATTATCCCATAAATAAGTTTTTTTTTTTTATTTTATAGATACATTTGTGTGTGTATCTCTGTGTGTAAATGCAAAATCTTGGTTACTAATCTTAGTAAACCTGTGAAGAGGAATTTCAGTTTTAGGAAGACATGGCTGTACCTTCCAGATATAAACCAGAGGTTTCCTTCTTGTGAGAACCTAGACCATCAATGTGCCAGAAGGGTTAAAGAAATCATAATTAAAACATCTACTGCTAGTTCATGTATAAATTTAATAAAAATGCCTTTTCCAAACAGACCATATGTTCTGTATGCAGTATTTAACACTCAAATGATGTCATGTCTATAGATCTATATAAAAATTATACAAAATTATGTAAAAGTAATAAAGAGCCAAACTGATTATTAGCAAGATGGTTTATAAATGAAGTATTCTTTCAATTTCATTACTGATAAGAGCCTAAGACTTCCTTGTGGCATTCAGTAATATTTATGTATAAACTTATGCATGGCCATGCAGAAATATTTGAGTGCCAATTCTCAATGTGTAATCATGAAATAAAATTCATGTCAGAGAGATATTTCCTTAAAGTTTTCAAATAAAAGAGAAAAGGCTGGGAAAGATTTTCTAGTTCACACAGCACACAGGACTATGGAGAAACAGAGCCACAAAGTTACTGTGCAGGAATTCAAGTCTCACCTCTACTTACAAATATTTCAACAAGCTATTTTCTTAAAGAAGAATTTAGTGATGAAAGGAGTGAAAAAAGACACTGTATCACTGCCAAACTTCACAAAACTTGGAGGACACTCAATGGGTGCCTAGGCCAATATGAAAATTGGGGTGGAACCTTTCAAATAAAATGTTTGTAAAGTCAAACTTGGCTCACCAAACCTGTTCAGACAGGACTGCAGGGAGGGGACTCCAGTGCTGCTGGTGATGCACAAAGAGATGGAGGGATATTATTTACCAGCCTCAAAAACTGAGTTCAACCCACATTTGTGTATCTTGTGCATCTGCTCCCTCATGTCTGCAGCACAGAGCTGAGATAGACAGACACAGTGCAAACTTAAAGCTAATTTTAGTAATGAAACATTAGCCTTTGCTGTCTGATAATTAATAACACAGTGTTTGGTTCAACAAGGATATAATTAAAGTTTCAAATGCAAGCATTATAAATTACAGATACTTTGGGATTATAAATCTCTGTAGTGTTTTTTTTAATGAAAATAAATGGAACTGACATTGTTTCCAGAGGAGTTGACTCATTTCACCTTCACTCTCAGTATCTGATTAAGCTCTGTGTCTTCTGGAAACATTTGAAATATCTTCCCAGCAAACATGAGCTGAGTACCACCCAGTGTCATAAAGCAAGGCACCACAAAATCCATCAGTATTGGCTGTGTGCATAACCTGAGCACTCGTGGAGATTTAGTGACTTTACATTAAGGGATGAAATAATTACTTTAGGCTTCATGGATACATGAATATTTCTATTATGCTACTTGATCATCCCTAAAATTGCAACTTTATTAAGAGGTCCCCAGCACAATAACCTGATACACTTTGATTAAAAGAGCTGCTTTCCATTTCTGTCATAAAACACAGATGACAGAAACAGGGTAAAAGAGGCTCAAGACTCAATTGATGTTAAGGAGAAGAGAAAGTAAATGGAAATTAAAACAATAATAAAGTGCAATGGTATCTACTTTCTCAAAAAAAAAAAAATTGTACAAGTACTTTGATCTGAAATGTCTGATTAAATGGGAATATGGCTCATCCTTTTCCATGTCATAAAGCAAGGATTAATTCCACCAAGCAACATTTCATTTTTTTCTTAATGGACATCATCCAAAGTCTCAAGCAACCTTAAATCTTCACATCTGTTTACATAATAAACATGAAGTTACTAAAAGTATTTCTATATTTTAAAAGCTTATTATATTATGGGCAAAATTTAGAAAGAGCCAAAAAAACCAGAGCAGAACAAGCAACCGACACTTAAAAGAATCATGTATTTTCTGTCCTGAACCAGGCAAATAGAAGATATTTCAGTTTTGATCAAAAGGGCAGGACAGGTTATGCAGAATTTGGGCTATGAGTAATAAAAAACTTGAACAAATTATTAATTTTCTATTTTGCACTTGAAGTGCTTTTGCTAAAGGAAATATTGCACCCAGGAGCCTGTCCCAGGCATTCCAGCATGAGAGGAAGGATAGCTGGGAGGTGAAAGAAGTGTTCAGCTGAGGAACTCTGCTCTCTGAAACCTCTGACACCCTCTCCTGTGGAGTTGAAATAAGAAATGGCAACTAAAGGTTATTTCATGATAGAAATCCTGCCACGTGGTTGGGTAAAATCTCTCTCTGCAATGAACCTGAGCATATATTTCATTTTAAGCTTGATCTCTCAACTGTTTTCTTTCTTCTGGCCTGCTTTATTTTTATAAAATTTGGGCCTTCAGCTATTTCAGATCCTTCCTCTCTCACTACTTGAGAGCATGTTACTGCTGGTGCTCTGTCTCAGGAATCAGAACTAAACAAAGGTGGAACTAGAAACGTTTCAGGGATAAAAAATAAAATAAGCAATTTGGAAAGGTTTGGTCAAAACCAGAACCATTTATGTCTTTGAGCGCTGTTAGTCTGCTTTGCCAGTTAAAAAAAAAAAAATCAAAACAAATCATAACTGGTTTTTCATAATTTTAGCAGTAAATGAAAATTGATGGGCAAATATTGCTCTTTTAGGCTCAAAACACAGAGGGTGCAAGGAAACCTTCCCAGCTGCAGATGCTTTAATTTGACTTTGGAAAATGCCACATCTCTGTCCAGTCAGGACTCTGCTCTGTAATTATCAGACTCCAAACTGCTCCCAGCCCCAAGGGGTCCTGTGGAACACTCCATCCTCCTGGCATCCCACAGGAAAAAACTGCAGCAGCAGCCTCTGCTCCAGCTGATTCTCCAAAGCTGCCATAAAATCATCTGCTGGGAGCAGCAGAGAAATTCAGGGCAGATGCCCAGAGAAGAGTTCTTCGTGTGTTGGACCCCAGAAAGAAAGAAAAAAAGTACAGAAAAAATAGGGGTGAAAAAAAGACAGTCTCTCTAAAGTCTAAAAGGTAAATAACCTAAAAAATTAGGAGGAAGACAGATCCTTCTCCACTTCTAAATCCAGATTTGCCTCTCCTAAAAGTCTCTGATTGTATTAAAAAGAAAATCATTACTAAAATGTAATGAGCAAACTTCCCAAGCTCCTGGCAAAACACCCTAAGCCCTTTACATGGGTCTCCTATGAAGGAGCCACAAAAGATTGCCCAGAACACTCAGCAGAAATTGAGATGATGTATCTAAAGATGAAAAATATTGCTTTTTATTGTGGGAGAATGTTTTCTTCACCCAAATCTCAATTGAAAGAAGAATTTCAAAACCATTCAAACTTTAATAAAGCATTCATTTCTAAAAGACTGAGTCAGTGCCCAATTAAGACTAAAGAAAATTAATCTTTTATTCTCTCAAAACATTTCAATGGAATTCAAAATAAATACTGCTGGGCAAAGAAACACAGACCCTAAAATAAACAAAAGTGCAAGAAGGAACTCTCTGCACTTCCATTATGATCTTATTTTCTCTAGAAAATTAGATTTCTCACACTATGCATGTATCCCTTCATAAAAGCAAGGAAATTTTAGAAACTTTAGGAATGTCAGATAGTTAGAAAAAAAGATTATACACATTCACTGAAATAGGTACATCAACCTCCACAGAAATAATCTTTTTCAGAGAAAAGCAATGTATCATTACCTGCCCCCAAAATCTCCATCTCCTGCGCTATACTTAGGTTTTCACAAAACTCATTGAGGATTTATTCTTATGACAAAGTGGAGCAAATGATTACCACTGACAGGCTGCAAAGATTGTTTAGCCCTGTGCCAGTGTGTAGTTTTCCAGTCAGATGGATCACTGCAGCTCCAAATGCTGAAATGGAGAGGAATAGCTGCTCTGTGTGCAGCAAACTGACTCACTAGAACATAATTTTTTCAGCAAAGAATAAACTCTCCCAAAAGGTTAACTGATGTTAGCACTTCATATAAAAGGTGAATTCATGTCAGCAGCTCAACCCTGGGCTGAGCTGATGTTGTTGCCTCTCAAGTGATCTTTAGCATTGCTTTAAAGGTACTTAAAACTTAAATGTAATAATTAAACTCAAGTTTCAAACTTTTTGGGGTTTAGAGCTTTCTGTTTCTGGCAGCTACTAAGGGACATGAGCACTGTCACACTGTGAAAAAGCAGCCCACAAATGAGGAGGAGGGCAGAGATCCCTCTCCACTTCTAAATCCAGATTTCCCTCTCCTAAAAGTCTCTGTATGAAAAAGAAAATCATTACTAAAATATAATGAGCAAACTTCCCAAGCACTTGGCAAAACACCCCAAGCCCTTTACATGGATCTCCTGTGAAGGAGCCATGAAAGATTGCCCAGAACACTGGGCACTTGAGAACACTTCATCAAATATGAAAATATTGCTTTTTAATATGAAAAATATTGTCTTTTTATTGTGGGATACAGGGATCTGGCAGGGACAAGTTCTGTAGACACTCAAAAGAGAAAACAGCATTGCTGGGCTGTGCTAATCTCAGGCAAGGGGTGCAAGAACCAACAGCCAAGAATTAACTTCAAACTGAGAATATCTACATGTGGAGGGAGGGATTATGCAGATTATCTGTGAATATGTGGATGTAAATCTGTATCTGTGCATGTCAGTGGAAGCTGAGGTATCTGCTGTAAACCACTGTTCTAGCAGGCTTTAAGGGCAGTTTTCACATGGTTGGGTTTTTTCCAAAAATTGTCCCAATTCCTTATTTTTGTGGATGATCAGTGGCCATCAAAAAGCTGTTTTCTGTTCACAGACCAACTTTGTGCTCCCTGGAAATTTAAATAATTCTGCTTCCAGCCACCATATATATTCACTAGCTCAAGTGGCTGGTTGGGATAACTGGGTAGTGACCAGTTTTAACACTCAGTCATTTAGTTTCTTTTTTTTTAAACTCCTTTTTTACAGGTTTTCAGAAGGAGCAAGAAGGATTGCTGGAACCACTGACAAATTACACATTTTAGGAAGTGCTTTTACTCCCCAAGAAATCAAACAAGAGAACTCTCTTCAGGCTGAAGTCTCCCTATTTTATCTTCATTTCTTTTCTCAAAAGTATTTTACCTTCTCTTCCTGTACCCTGCAGAAAATTAAGCCATAAATCCTGGATTGACTGGGTGTAAGTAGAAGGGTATATGGAAATGCAAACGTGTTTCTATGAGCAACACTGGTTTTAGACTGAAGCCATCACAGCCAAAAGGCAAGAGCAGCCTGGGGAGAGGGGGGTGGGATTTTGGGGAGGTAGAAAAGCCAGGAGAGTGAATCTGTCTGCTGGAATTTCAGCCCTGGGAGCCCTTTGATGGCCAAACCACAGCAGGCAGATTTTCCTGACTAAAACCCCCAAACGCTGAGGACACTGCAGAATTCCTGCCCTGAGCCCTCCAGGTGCAAATTAAAGAATTCCCCTTTATCCCCTCACCTCTTCTGTTCAATAAAGCAGAGAGCAATATAATCAAATTCCAGAGCAATATAATCAAATTCCAGAGCAATAGAGCTCAGTGGATTTGCTTGCCTGGACCCTCAAATTCATAAACACTTACGCAATTAAAAAAAAATAGATTGGGATATGACAAACAATATATCAATAAAAACAAACATTAAAACTAGAAATAAAGACAACTATTAATTTACATCATTTTAGAAATAACCTGACAGCATTCTGTATTTTTTTCTATTTATGTAACAGAATGCCATGGAAGGATGGCCATGTCAGGCACACAGAGCAACAAGTGCACATTAAATTATTTCTGAACCACAATGGGTAAGGTGGGATGCAGAAAACAGCTGCAAGCAACTGTGGTGACAGTGCAGAAATTTAAATTAATAAACACTAAAAAGCACCCACCAATTCTTACATCCCCTGTCTTTGCCAAGAGGGGTTGGGCTGGACGACCCTTGAGGTCCTGATATTTAAATTCTGTGATCTCTTGGTGCTGTTCAGGTCAATGGTTCAGCTCCAGGCAATCAGAATTTGAGCACAAGCACAGGGTTAAACCCATGTTCACATCTAACAATCAATTCAAAGTAATAAATTAACAGAGAAGCATCTCTAGAATCATAAGTATTTTTTAAAAGCCTGCTATAAATGATTCAATATCAGAAGAAATCTGCAGGAATGCTGATTAGAGGACAAGGTTGTACAAGCACAGTACAAAATGTGATTAATTTCACAGTAATTAACACCATATGCAGCTTATGCATCACACAGATCAGTATATAAAAAATGTTGTTGAAAACACTTTTGTACTTA
The DNA here is from genome assembly GCA_026413545.1 of Cichladusa arquata. NCBI lineage: Eukaryota > Metazoa > Chordata > Aves > Passeriformes > Muscicapidae > Cichladusa > Cichladusa arquata. The sequence goes on along the minus strand of JAOTQP010000099.1, from coordinate 1,822,008 downwards.
AATAAAAATATAAAAAAAAAATCACAAAAGGAGTTACTGAGTGCTTTTAACTGAAGCCCAGCTTGCCTTTGTGTCACAAGTCCCATCCCAATTCCCTGCTTTTTCTCCAGATGATCACAGCTCTAAAGTGGTTTTAAATTGCTATTGTATGAAAAGGCAAATTATTTTAGGAGGTTAGAAGTCATCCTGTCACCCTGTAATTTCTTTAATTACAACACTGTGTAGGTGGAGAATGTGAAAAATCTATGGAAGGTGTTAGAGAAGAAGTTGGATATTGTCTTCATAGAACACATAAAGACAAATGTGAGAGAGGATTAAAGTTCTGCCTGTTACTCACAGGCTGCTCAAAGTGCTGCTCTAAACCTCTCCCAGAACATCCTGATCCAGCTCCAAGGATGCTGCCACACACCAGGTGAGGCAGCTGCTCCTTTATTCCATACTCCATTATTTAATTCATGGATGAGCATGAGTAAAGGCTTGGGGAAGAGTTTCAGCATTGCCTGGGAATAAACAGAAGCCTGACAGGCCTTTGCCCAGCAAGGATTTATTTTCCTCCTGCACTTGCAGAACATTCTGCTGCTCACTAATAAGAAACAAGGAGCTATGATGCAAGATTTATACAGCAATAATGAGGGGATTTGTTAGCAGGATCCTGATTATTCCATAATGAAAGTCTAATGAAACTAATAAAGCTTTATCACAGCCTGCAGGGATCTTGCCAGAAGCCAGGCAGAGTGTGGGAATCAGGTTGTGGGGGGTCTTCACAAAGTCAGGAGAGGAGCAGGTCCTGCCACTGAGGACTCCAGGGAACCCCAACCTGCACCAGAAATGCTCATCCCAAAATACAGCAGGTATTTCCTCTCCAGACACTGCTGAGAGCAGGACAGGAGGGGCTGGGGCAAAGAGCAAGCCCAGCAAAGTCCCAGGAGCCTGCACTGGAGCGTCACTGTGTATTCATGCCTGGAAATCATGGAAAACCAAATTCACCAGGCTGGAGCCATGGGTACAGGGCATGGATGTGGCTGCTGCATCAGGGGGATACAGAGGGGGGTACCTGGGCAAGGAAAGGGGTCTGAGAGGGTCACAGTCACTTCTCCAAGGGATGGTGGAAAGGCCAGATCTCCTCCATCAGAGAGGAGGCTGAAGGGGATACACAATCAACATTTTCAAAATGATGGATGCAACACCTGAATGGAGAACTCTTACTTGCATAATCCTGCCCTACCAATGCACACAGAGAGGTGCAGAGGTAGAGACGTAACATCCCTGATCCATCACATGCAAGAGAAGCAGGAGGAGAAAGGCTGAGCACGAGTGCCTTGGCTCACACAACCACCCCAAACTGAGATTTCAGTCCAAAACGCCACTGCTGGAGTCTTGGCCTCCATGCACCAGTGCACCCAGCAGGGCAGTTCTGCTCTTAACAACTCAGGCTGTGGGAGAAAAAAGGGAGAGTCCTTGGGCTAAATTTGCCAACAGGTGACTCCAGACCCCTCTGCCCTGCAGGAGGATTTTGTTCTCTCATCAAATCACGAGTGCAGCCCTAACTCTGAGAAAGGCAGAAGCAGGCTGCTAGTGCTGCCACAACAATTAACAGAGCCCACAGCCAGATCCACAGCCCCTGCCAGCACAGGAAAGCTGCAGGCTGAATGGGCTGCAGGCTCTGGAGTGGCTGAGGAGCTGCTGGGCACCCTGAATGTGCAGAGCACTCAAACGTGCTCATCCTGCAGAAGGGCACAGACCTGGAACCACACCTGTCAGGGAACACATCCTTCTCAAGTGGCACTTAATTCAGAGAGTGAATTTAATTAGAAGTTAATTAGAGAACTTCCCAAGGACCAGCTAGAAGAATTGCTTTGGGTGTACTGGAGTTAATGCTGATAAAGCAGGATCGCCTTGTTAATGAAAGAAGCCTGTGTTAATCATGATAGGAAACAAACAAATAGCTTTTCCCCTTCTGAGGATCACTCCCACCAATACACTGCTGCTCACAGGGAAAAGACAAATTTTCCTCTCCTCCAAGGGAAATATTTGAATGCTCACAAGCTCAGCTCACTGACTGTGTAACATTATCTCACATGCAGCGCTCACATCTTTTTCATATCACAAAACTACCCCAAATTTGAGCTGTACAGATATACTTGTGTATTTCCCAAAACATTATTATACATCATCTTTTCCTTATCAATATTTATTCCTTACAAGAGATTTTCGAATAGGTATGAACAGGATGCACTTTGCTTTCTTTGGCAGTGATAAACACACATTTATGAAAGAATAAAACCTTTTACTGAGCTGCAGCACAAATCAGCTCATTCTTACTTAACTTCTTAGAGACTCTATCTGCAACCTTCACATCATCCAAGGAGAAACAGCTCCATCTAAAGGGAAATTGGCTGCACAGTCCCTTGCCTCATGTTTGCCACATCAGCTGTGCAAACACCAGGAGCACTGGGATGTTTGGGCTGGGCAGGGAAGGGGTGGATTGGAAAGGTCCTAGAGCTGGGGAGAAGCTGATTTCTCTGCCTTAACAGGAAACTGATTCATTTGTTCTCCCTTTGAATCACCTATTTATCAGTTCTCATTTACGTGGCCCTCCTGGTAAGTGATTTTTGGTTTGCAGCCTACTGTCCAACATCAAACAATCAACAGTGAATTTTGAGCCAATTTGAAAAGAATCCAAAATCTCTTTTAAGTGTCCTGTCTTTGAAAGCCATCCAGAAGCCTCTTAAATTATATTGACTTGAAAAGAAGTACACCTCCAAAAGTGACCTTTTACTTGTAAGTATCTGATAGCTGTAGTAAGAATTAGTAAGAATTTTGAACAAACAGCTTTAAGAAACACATTCCTATCTCTAATGATAGATTTTTGAAAAATCCCAGTTTAGGAGTATGCTTCCTTCATCAACCAACAGTTCTGACAATGGTACCATGAAGGTTATTCTCAATATGCATTTTCCAGTATTAAACCTGGAAATTTCCCTTTTAGTCCTCATTTCACAGTACAGCGAGTTTAGCCACAGCTAAGAACAAAAATAGGACATTATTTCACACAACTTTAAGAATACTCTGATTAGAGGTTTCTAAATTATTTTTAGGCTCTCATGCCTCTGCAATCCTGAGCACAATTGGTGCACGCTGCCAAAGCAAAAGCAATGTTTTAATAAAGCCCTGCAGTGAGGATGAAGCACTTGGGGACTGTGGCCATAATTACAACCTTAATGGGCATTAAGTTAATAATGAGGACAAAACCCAAGCTTTTCAGAAATCAAGTAGTGCTCATTGTGACTATTCACTCTTTATTGAAGTGAAACACTTAATCTAGATACAATATTAGGAACCAGAGAGGAAAAACCTGATTCTGTTCCAGGTAGCAGAATATTCTCAGCAGGGACAGTTACACTGAAAGCAGTTTCAGCAGTGCAAGTTTGGATTCCTGGCTTTTATTCAGCCCTACTTCAGCAATATTCAAGACAGAAACAGGTTTAGATTTAACTCTGCCTTACTCCAGAAACATTTCATTTCATAATGGCTCTAATTGATAAAATAGATGAAGTGTTTGTGATATATTCAACACAGTTTAGAAAACAGTGAATTGAGAAATGACACAGCCAATAGTGGAAGGGGTTCTGGACATTTCTTGATTCCATGGGATGAAAAAAGCCACCATCCAAATAATTTAGGGAGTACCTGAGCTATCAAGTTAACAGGCTGGATTTGGGGGTTTTTGGGTGAGTTTAGGGGCTTTTTTTTTTTTAATGTGTTCCAGGTCCCCATAGTGCCACTTTCCTGAATCTGTAGCATTCCAACAATTTACCACAACTGTGTTATAGTTCTGTACCCACAGCATCAAAATCTCACAATCTGCTCCTCTGCACCAAACTTTCCACAGCATTTCATCTCCTGTCCAGGAAAGAGAGCTGGCTTTCTTTGAACACACAGACTGAAGTTTGAATCTCCCCCTGATTAACCATCATTAGGAGAAGAGCAGCACCCAGAAACATCTCCCAGAGTCCAGCAGGACTAACACCAACCCAGACCCAAAAATCTTTGTAAGATCACCCTGCCCATAACTGCCTTGTTTGTCCCTTTTGCAAGTTTACTGATGTAGCATTCAGAGAATGCCTGTGCATCATTTTGGGCTATTTCAGAGAGGGAAACAGGTACATAATTGAGTATAACCACTCCCTGCTTTTTGCAGCGCTGTGATGGTTTCAAAGAAAATTTTACAAATTATTCCCATTAGCACAAAGTCTTGCTGATGACCAAGAGTAGGCATGGGAGGAGAGGGTTCAGAATCAAGCCAGATGTTTTATGAAGGTTTTCCAACATCCACAATTCTAATTTAAACTACTTAGAGGCATCTTCTGTGCCTGTTGGATTTCTGTCTTCAAAACAATCCTTTATACAACAAATATTTCTGAAATAATGTAGCTTAGAGAGTTTTTGCAGGGACTGCTGTGCTCAAATCTCATTGTTCATCAAGTCTGTAAAAATATTAGTAGCTACAGTCCCAGTCTAAAATAAAAATATTTTGTGTTGTTTCTTAAACTCAATTTTTAAGAAGCTTTTTCAGTTTTAACAGCCACCTAAACATTTTTTTGTACAACACTTGTGACTGCATTGCCTGTTCTCAAAAAAACCACCACAAAACTATTAAGATAGATCAGTATTAGATGAGTAACACATTAAATAAGTAACCAACTGCAAGGTCCTAATATGCTAACAAAAAATGCAATTCAACTCCTTCAAGGAAGTAATTTTCCACTTGTGTAAGCCTCAGGTTGATGGAGAGTTAAAGTTAGTTGTTAAAGAAAGATCGATGGGCTGGAATTCCTTCCCTCCTGCAAACAAACTTGAAACAGGATTGTGTGATTAGGAGAATGTAGAACAGCTAGAAAAATAATAAATTGGTAAATTAAGGTGCTTAGAATCAGTCAGGAAAGATTTATGATCTGGACATAAGAGCTGCAACTGGCCAGTGCAATTGTAATCAGCAATGGAGCTGCCAGAGAAGTGTGTAAATCCTGGTGTGGTCTTTTTTAATTCCAAGGCAGGCAGCAACTGCAAACAGTCAGTTTTGCCTGGTGTTAGATTTGTATAAGATTTTTATTAAATACATTCTCCTCCTGTGAATGTACTGTTCATTCCAGAGATCACATTTAAACAGCTTTCTTCTCTTTCAGAGACAGGAACAGATTTACTTACAAGAAAATTTGATTAATTCAGGTTTTACCAGTGGTTTCATGCTTCACTTTCTTATTCCTTCTTTGGGTCTCCTGCTGGTCCCACACTGAGTAAAGGAACCTTGATTTTTATGGGCTACTCAAGCCCAGTGAGCAGCTATCATGCTGTGCACACAGCCTGCATAAAACATTCATACAGCAGAATTAAAGTCTGCTGCTAAATCCTTTATTTGAGTTCAGCATGTCTCTCCCCCCTCAGAGATTCTGCAAACACAGAATTTTTACATTAAATATTTTCTTTGGATTACCTTGAAAAAGCCTACATGAAATCAGTTCCATCTGCACATGGATTCATAATCAGGACAATATATGGGCACATATTCCCTGGGACTCTTAAAGGGCAATGAAACATCAGAATTTACTCTCTGCATTGTAAGGCTGGAGAGGTTGGGGTTTTTTTCTCCCCCCTACTCTTTGCAGATTGAAGTAAAAGTCAGTAACTTCTGCATTCACAAAAATACAGAGCAACTCTTCACTGCCTTGAATATCTCCATTAGAGCAGCAGAACAAAAGTAGTACTTTAGGAAAGTGGAATCTGAACAAAAGAAATCTTAACTCAGGGAAAAATCCATCACACGGGAGGAATTAAACATCTCCAAGGTGTTACATCTCACTCCTCAGGTGCTGTTGAGGCACTTGATCAGTCCCTGGCTAATGTCAAAGACAAATTGCACCTCCACTTACAGCTGAATCCATAAAGAGAGGTGTTAATCATGAATATCTCTGTTACTGGCATCACAGGAGGAGCCAACCATCACTACAGCATCAAAACATCCCAGAGGTGCCCAGGATGTGGTCACAGATTCCATTTCCTCCTGATCTACCTCACTGTGTGTCCCCAGAGCACTCCCAGCTCTCTGGAGCCCACTCAAATGTTTGCAAAGTGTACCCAGCCATGCCAACTTATCCCAACTTATCCCACCTCAAAAATCCTGTGGGGCTGACTTGGAATATTGACTGAATGTATATTCAAATTTGCTGACTGATCTCTGGTTCCTTCACAAAATCACCCCCACATTATTTACATTATTATTATTTATATGATAATGTCCCCTGATAGGACTGCAAAAATGGAATCTGTCTCTTAAAATACACAAGAAAAGTCATTTTTCCAGTACTGTGTCCTGTTACTTGACTGGTTCCAGAATAGAAAAGGAGTAACTGAATGAGTTACAGCAGCAAAAGTATTTAGCAAGGGAAGCTCCAACTTCCTTCACACAGAAATTCAATCTATTTAAAGCTGGTACAACACCTTTTCATCTCCTCTCCAATATTATGACTTGGGAATGATGGCATCTTGCTCCCTTCCTGGTTATACAGTATCTGAAATTGCCAGCTAAGAAAAAATCTGTATAATCCAGAGTCACTGAATGCCTCTTAGAAAATATATCTTCTTCAAATAATATGATGGACTTACTGACAGACTGTAAAATATGAGTCCTATTTCAATGTAATCTGTTCTAAGGGCTAACAGGAATACTTCTCACAATATTGTCAATTTAAAATCATTCTGATACTCCCAGCTGTCCTGTGCAAGGACTGTTGGTTGTGCATCACTGCTGCTGAGTCCCACATTCTCCTCCCCTTCTCCTAAAACAATAAAACCCTACAAGGATGGATTTCCAACTCTCAAACAGCCAAGAATTTAGCAGAAGGAAAGTGTTCCATGGTGTCAATGTTCTGGTTCTCTCAAAATGGAATATTTCTTTTGGCATTGCTTTGCTCAAGGTTTTCATTCTGAATTATTTGGTACTGACTTTTATTTTGTGACCATCTGCATTTATTCAGGAATTACTAAAAGCCCCATTTTTGTGTCTTTAATTGCTATTACTTCCCACAGCAAAGCACAAAATCCTGTTTCACTGAGACAACATGCTCTGAGCAGCCTGTGCTTCACTCCTGTGCTCGTACCTCAAGATTACACAGCAGATAAGTTTCAAAACAACAAAAAAAAACCCCAAAATCTGTAGTTTTCCAGTGTCTCATCCCCTAGCATATACTCCATTTCTAGAAAATTCTGTAAAAAGCTGCATTTTGCTGTATCCAGTCCTAACCAGTGAATCATAGACAAAAACATCAACTGTAACTACATCAACTCTGATCATTGACTTGATGTGTGATTTTATTTTATGATGCAAACAGCAAGAACATGCTTGCAACATGGAAGTTAACACCATTTCCTCCCAAAAATTAACATTTACTGTAGAATCAGACAAAACCTGACAGCTGGAGACCTGAAACTACTTTAACCTTTCTTGTTCTTCAAGAGGAAGGAGACTCATGACCAACATCATAACTCTGTTACTGGACAGCTTTATTTCTATCTGTGTTGGGAAGCAGGAGAGGAACAGATTTTCAGCACTGAGGCAAATCAAATCAGTCTCTGAAGAATTAATTGGGGAAAAAAAAATTGAAAGGCATCATCAAGTTAAGCAGCATTGCAACCAACTGAGGCCAGTGTAAATTTTCTTGTAAAGTGGTGCTTAATGTGGAAAGAAAGGGCTCAGCAGTGCAATTTGTGATGTCCTTGGCTTCTTAGACACAGAGCATTAGCTCCATATTTTCAGTCTTTGGGGGAAAATACCTGTGCACTAGTTAAAATTTCAATTTGATACTTAAGGGTAGGAAAAAAATGAGCTTTTTGGAACGGAATTCAAAACAGGAGCTGAGTTTTATCCCATTTTTATGCTGTCAGTGCTGAAAGAAATTAAGTTTGCAGTAGGTACAGCTTTATTTAGGGAAATTATATAAAATTGTATCATTCTGCAGTAGTTCTGAAATGCCTACTAAAGCCTTGTGAATAAGGCTGAAAGAATAAAATCCAGATGTGAAAATCAAATAAAATCACAACTGCCCAGGACCTTTGACAGCTCATTTAGAAACAATATAAGACATTAGGATGGGATTTAATCCTAAAACTTAGTTCCCACTTTCTGTGTCAGAAATATTATTGTAGGAATGAGGGGCACCACCTTTACTTTTGTGAAACTTGCAGATGTTTGACAACTTTATCTTAACAACAATCCATATTAATGTTATAGCAGGAACCCCTGGGAAATTTTTCACAAGTGCTTCAGAGAGCACTGTGAAACCACTGAACAACCACTGGCAGAGATCCCAACTCAAAAACTCTGCTAAAACCAGGATATCTTTAATTATTCAAGGCTGTAAGTGTTTGAAATCCCTGCTTCCTTCTGAAACCACAGAGTAGTGGATATTTCCTAGCCCTGTCCAAAGTTCTGAAGGAAATAAAAATGTTACCCAAGAGATTCCTGTACTATAAGTCAATGTTGAAAACTTCTTTCCATGAAACCACCAGATGATGAACAGACTTATTTTGGGGAGGAGTTTTTGTTAGTTGTTTTCATTTTTTATTTTCCTGTTGTAAAACAAGCTCCTTTGTGTTTATCCCTCTGTGGCCTGAGAAGCAAGGAGTGAATTCTGCCACAGGTTTGAGTACACAACATATTAGTTATGTTAACCAAGCTGGACAAAAATAGCCAAAATTCATTTAATATCAGTCAAGTGTCACAAGGACATAATTCCTTAAAATTACCTTGTTGCTCCTCAGTCCACATCCCACAAAGTCGCAGAGCCTTGACTTCATTGTGCACACACAGCTACAGACAATTTTCCAGCTGCTGCTTTGACATCACAGTGGGTTTAATTTTAATATTCTATAAACATTGTTTTCATTGTTTGCTTTCCTGTGGTATCCACACAGAAAAATCACTGTACAGGCTCAGAGCACACTGCAGCTGAGGTCCCTGTCAGTTTTGACTTGGAAAGCTATCAGGGAAACTCACTCCATTTCTGATTCAAGTTGTGGATGGAAAATATCTTCCTTTCATGGTTTTAGTCTATATATAAACCATTCCTTCCAGTGATTGCTGGCATTCCCTAAAAATTGGTATTCCTAAAAACTTCTCCATATGACAGTGACAACAACCTGGAAGTCTCCTTATAAATTTACCTCTCTACTGAAAATAAACTATTCCCTGAAAAAAAACCACAACTTCTGAAACACAAAACACTTTAAAAATAATTATGATCATTGATTCTTTAGACCTCAAAGGAAAACATTCTATTTGTAATGCAGCACTATCAGACTTCTAAACAACATCTCCTGTACTTGAAGCACTAATTTATGAGTGGAGTAACCGGAAGAAAAAAAGCACTGGAACACTGACACTGAGATTTGTTTTTTTCAGGGAGAAGTCCAGAACACTGGAGATGATTTTCCTTCACATTTTTAAGCCTGGTTTCACAGAAGCCCGTGCAGCAGCTGTTCTGAACTGCTCCCAGTGCATGTGGAAAAAAAGCCATTTAAAGATAAACTGGATGCACCTCAAACTCAATTTAATGGCAAGTCTTGGCGGGATCTAATTATTTTCATTCCTAGAGAGTTTTCCTACAACTCTGGATGAATTTTATATTATTAGGGAAAATAAAAACAAGAAGTTCAACACTAAAATAATTCTATGTT
>JAOTQP010000099.1:1788529-1810318 GCA_026413545.1 Cichladusa arquata | reverse complement strand
AAACCTCTAAACAGATTCTACCATACAAATCTCCCAGATTTTTTTTTTTTTTTTTTTTTTTAAATCAACCTGTTAGGAACCATTGCCTTCTCCATCCATGTCACCTCTCCTGCCACCAGCCAGCCACAGTGACAATCCCACTGTCACAACCTTTCCACATCCTGGGGACTTGGTTCAGCCAGCCACGAGCAGCAGCACCCAACGAGACTCCACCTCCATAATTCTACAGCAAACACACAAAAGGAGAGCCAGGCAGAGCTTTCCAAACATCCTTTGCAGGTTTAAAGCAGAGCCATGCCCTCACCTGTAAGGAATATTTCAATAAAGACACTGACACATCAACCTGTCAGATGTATTTTTTTCCATCTTTCTTTTCAACAGGATAATTTACAGGTGGAATGACAAACCTAACCATCAATTTCCTCCCTCCAAACTAAATCTTCAGTTCTTACTAGACTTTGCCCACCAGAAGCAATTTCATTTGAAAATAGCTGACTCAATTAACTACATCTTCCCAGAACATTTACCAGACATAAATAGCAAGAAGCCTCCATGCAAATCTACTGTGAACAGCCATTTTCCTTCCTCAAAGCTCACCTTTTGGGTAAATAAATAGACACATATTCCTCTGAAAAGATGAAGTGTTTATCTGCCAACCTAGCTCCATGTGAGTGTCAGCCTGCAAAAATGTCCATATTGTACAGCTTATTGAGAAATTAAATTACTGCTAACTTTGATTGCAGTAACTACGAAAATCTCTGTAGTAACAAATGCATTACATATCCAACTATATAAAAAACCAGATTTTTAAGAGATAATTTTCAACGGGGTAATTTTGAGCTGGTTTTTCTCATCTCAGAAACATCAAAGTCGCATGTTTTCACAGCCAAATCTTAATTGTTGTGTTTTGCAGACCTGTTGATAAAGCCTACAGGAATTCTAATTAGCTGTGCTGCTGCATTTCAGCTTCTGCTGGATCTGCTGCTGTTCTCAGCGTGGGCTCTCCTCTTGCAGCTTGCTCAGCCAAGGATGAATAGAACCACTGGAATCTTGGCTTTGATCCAAGCTACAAAACCTGTGGAATTTATTTATTGTTTTAATTGTCTATTTGCTCATTCTCTGTAATTTTCTGTCTCCAGCTTGCTCTGCTTAGAGAGTAAAAGAAAAATCTCGGTTCCTAAAAATCAGAGAACTCCTTTGTAAATGTAATTTTGAATAATAAAGTATAGTAAAGATGAATAATAGTAATAAAGTGACAGCAATAAAGTAACAATAAAATAAAAGGGAATAAAAAGAAAGAGGCATTTAAAGTAATTACTCTGGATATTCAGACTTAGCATGAATAGGGAGAATTCTAATGAGATGCTAAAGAACTACTTTCATCTGCTTTTTGTAATGAACTATCTCCCAAGGAAAGAAGTTTTATTATACTGAAATTTGTAATTTTAATATCTCTATTTTTACACTAAAGTACTCAATAGTTCAAGTTTGCTGGGAGTAATTCATGAAATGAACTTTCTTATCCATTTTGTGATCTACAGTAGGAGTTAGTAATGGATGCTGGTCCAGCAGAGGTGAAAGTTCCACTCCCATTTTTCTCCCAGAAGTTACACAATTCACTCCCACAATGCTTTTACAGCACGGACAGGACACCAGCTCTTTCTTTAAACAATAATAACAACACAGCACAATCAGAATGAAAGGAAAATGCTGCTTAACCCCACAGCTTTCCTCAGAATCACAGAGCTGCTGGTTCTTGCTGCCATGAAGAACAGCAGGACTGCTCCAAATAATTAATATACTCAGATCCTTAATTTCCAAAAAAAGCATTAGAAAAATTACAGCCTCCAAGTACATTAAAAAGTTCTTTCCATAAAAAATATAAATAAATAAAAAGACAAGATAGTCACTGTAGTAAGCTGTTCCTGTCTCCTGCCACGCCAGTTGTACACACAGCAGCAGTGATTTACAGCCCAGCTGTGTGACAGACAGCTCAGGCTCTCTGCAAACTCTCCAGGACTCCCTTTTCATAAAAGTGAAGAGTGATTTAGCTGCATGAGTTCCATTAACATTAATGGGTGTCACATGGCCAAATCCCCATGCCCCACTCTAAAATGTTCTATCTCTGTGTAATTAGAAATCATCTTCTCTGAAGTGACTTCCATTCTGCCTGGATGCAGAAAGGACAGCTCTGGCAGGACACCCAAAAGTGACTTCCCATGATTCCAACCATTTCTCTCCTGCTTTCATCAGTCTTTTTGATTTTTTTTGCTTTCATCAGGTATTTTGATTGTTGAAAATAAATTGCATTTTCCTTTTCTTTCACAAAAAAGTATTATAATAATATAAATAGTAATAGAAATAATACTAATAAAATTAATATTAATAAAAAAATAACCTTTTCTCTCACAACAAGTCAGTCATAAATCAGGTATTTACACTCTTCCATTGCTTTGGGGCTGCTGCATCCCTTTGACCATATCCTGTGCAATGAGCTAAAAACTCCTAAACAAACCTTATTCCTAGGCCAGAACACCTGAGTTTAATCTTTCACAGCAATGGCTGCAGTCAGCTTTTCTTCACCAGGCCAGAAAAATTCTTCTGTGTCTGTTTCCTTGAATCATGTTCAATAATTCAGTTCCCTGCTATTTCTGCCATGACACAACCCAATGAAAGGGTGATGTGCTGCTTACTCTCACACCAGTGTGTAAAATGAAGAATGGCAAAAAAAAATTATTTATTCACACCACACAGAGGAGTTTGTATAGGCCAAAAACACCTTTGAAGACAAAGTTCCAAATAATCTGCTAGAAAGAGATGGAGAACCTGGGACACCAAGTTATCTGTGCACTCCTGTCTCCAGAAAACAGAGCTTAAAAGTCAGGGTGCTGACTAAAGGGTTCTCTAGTTAGACATGGAAAAGAAAATAAGTATGAAAAATGATTAGGAAGGAAAGTAAAAATTAAACAATTGCAAAGTTTGGGGCATTTCAACCTCACATTTCTAGTTAGTAGTTTGCACTTGTAGACAGTCTATCTCTGGCTAATAGTTAAAAAAAACAAAACAAAACAAAAAAACCCAACCAGAAATAGAGGTAAATTTTGCATCCAGGACTATTAATACACTTGATGCCCAAATAACAAAACTTTGTCTCCCTCCATCCTTAGTAGAAACACCAGTTGTGACACTTCCAGCACATTTATTTTTAAACTGAAAATTCGTGGAGATGTATCTCAGGATATGTTCAATGAGCATATTTTTTTTCTGCTGATCAGAATTAAAAAAAAGTGAAGTGTTGCATTTTGATTTAATGATTAAAGAAGCAGTGGATCACATCTGCTCTGGCTCACCTGCACAGTTTCTGCACGTGACACAAGAGAACATTTGGGAAAACAGCACATAAACACATTTGCAGTTCAAAGTAAGTTTGTGCAAGGAGTTGTGAACAGGTTTTAAAGTCACCCATCTCTCAAGCTCCACCAGATATTGCCAGCCCTGCTCATTTACAGCAGGATCCCTGCTCAGGGAGTGCTCAGCTCTCTGATGAGGGAGGGCTCAAACTGCTTCCCAAATTCCTGCTAGCTTTAACAGCCCCAGGATTTACTTGGGGACACCCTGTGCAAGGAGCCCTTGTAGAGCAAAAGACATTTTTTCTATTAAATAAAAGTTGCCCCTTACCACGTTTGTCCTGCAGTTGCACAGTAAATTAGAAGTTCTACAAGTCTGCATCACCAGCTCTAAAAATATTACCTAAGTTACCCTCTCTATTCATCAGGGTTAAATAACTGGGGTTTGACAAGCAGGGAAAATAGCACTCATTTTTCATTACCATTAGGTGAAATATGAGCAAATAGACTGTCTGGGCAGGTAAATTTCATGATTATTCCACAACACTGTTTGCAATGAAGTCAAGTTAAAAAATACTCCAGTTCTGGCACTGCAAGAGTAGACAGAATGTACAAATTTAAGGAAATCTTTACTGTGCCCTGCTGCTGCCTGGAAAACTCCTAAGTAGTCTGTTTTAAATCTGTGGCTTCAAGATGATGTGGTTTGATGATAATAAGTGAATACCTGGAGTTGTGTGTTGTGTGCTGTCCCTCTCAGGGGAGTGGCATCACTTGTTATTCTCTGTACACTTAGGGTTTGATGCCTCCCTTAAATTATTTTTAAAAAAGCAGAACCTGGTTCTACCTGCAGTGGGTTTTGCCATTATAAATTATAATTTGATTGGTGTAATTAAGCATTTTACCTTCTTCCCTTGTCTTCTGTCCCTTATCCCAGCACCACACAGCTCTGTGAGCCCCTCAGTGCTGAGCTCTCCTGGGAATGCCAAACTTGCTGGTTTTAAAGTTGCCTTTACTTTGGCTGTTAAAATCAAACTGTAATGCAGCATGTAAAACTTCCCTTGATTTACTGTGACTCCTACCAGAACCTGAGGTGTTTACATGATGTGAGTTTACTCAATAATGCAGGAATTTTAACCAAACATGAGGCTGATTTGCAGTGACAATCCAAATGACAAAACAATCCCTCTGCCCCTGAATCCTGAAATAAACCAACCAGGGAAAACTCCCTATTCTATTCCACTCTGCAAAGTTAATTGCAGAATTTCTCTGCTGAGACTCCAAAATGTAAGATATCCATGTCAAAATTGTTACATCCTGTCCCTGCTCTCTTTGCCACTCCAGTGGTTTCTGACCTACCAGCACACAAATTACCCCTGTCCCTGGGAATAAGGTGTCTAAGGAATGTAGATATTGATGAATTCAACTGCAGCAGAGGCTGGCATAGCCTGCAGACACAATTATTCTCAGATCAGGATTTTTCATAACAATATCCCAAGTGCTCCATTTTTCAAACAAAGAAAAAAGTGCATTTCCTCAGAAAATTTGATGGCCAATATCAGCAAATCTATCAGCCTAGATAAAGGCAGAAAAATCACAATATTTGGCCACCAAAATATGCAGAAACAGAGTATTTTAGGAAAATAATCGACTCATATATTTTCATTTAAATGGAAACGCTTCTAGTCATCATTGTGGTGATCTCAATATAAATGTTTGTGTCAATGTGAACTCCCTCCTCATCACAAACCTGGTCTGTCCTGTGGCCTTGACTCCTGAGCCAGCCTACAATGCTCAGGAATTTATTGCCATTAGAAGAACTATACAGGGCAGGAAGAGAAAGTCTCAGGAAGGAAAAAGTCACTTGGTAGAAACCCCCATCAAGATAAATTAAAGAAAAAGCTGATCAGTGAGTGACCTGCAGCAAGGAGGAAAAAAGATATGAAGGGTAACTCTGAAATTTGATTTTTATGCTGTTTTTAACAACTCAAGAATTATCCAGCTCTTTCTCCTTGACTTGCACAAAACATTGGCTGCCCAGAGCTCACAGTTTCCAATCATAAGTATTTTTGAGACTGAAAATGGAAATATGCTCCTCTCTCACCCTCTCTTGTGAAAACACAAAATATTATAGAAGAATTCAAGAGCTTGAGCTGATCTAATTGAAGTTACTGAACTGGCATTACCTTACATTCTGATTTTTTCTGTTAATTACTAATGAATGCCTTGAACTGTGCAAATTTAAGAAATGTTAGTTAGTTAAAGAGATGATCCCAGAAAATTTAACTGCTGTCACACCTTTCTAGAAAGAGGTGATGCACTTCAAGCCAGTTTGTTATTCTTAGCAACAAATTAAAGTGTGTAAGAAAGAGTCAAAAGCAGAGTTAAAAGTCAAAAAAAGATCCTTCTTTGCTAGAGAAGAGGAGAATACCTCAGTGAAAGAAAGTGCTGACAGAAATGTCACAGAAAGTGCACTAATGACAGCAGCACCACTGGCTCACCAGGCAGAAAATGACAGCAATGAACACCAGGTTCTAACACTACGCAGAAAAAAAACCCAAAAAAACCTCCAACCTGATGTAAATCAACTATATTTTTAACAGAGATGCTCACAAAAATTGCACTTCAATCCAGCACCTAGAAACTTCTCCTCTTCATGATTTCTGAGGCATTTATCTTAACATCTCCCCATGCAGGAAGTGGAAATCAATTCACAAGCCACACTTAGGAACAAAATATTCTGCCACTCTTTAATCTGCATCTTATCAGTGTTGAAACAAATGGAACTAGAAGGGAGTAGTCATTAGGAGGAGGGATCTCAGAAAAAATGCAGCATCTCCTGTTTTACACTTCTATATAAAGCACCTATGAGGAGTAAATGAACCACTCAAACTCACAACGAAAACCTTTCTCACCTAAACTATTCTGAATCCAAACTATTTCTGATTCACTTGTTTTGTTTTTCCCCTTTGGCTGGGGTGTTTGGGGTTTTTCAGGGGGAGAGGGGTTTGTTAGTTTTTTAGGTGGTGGTTGTTTGGTTTGGGTTTTTCCTTAATAAGGAGATCTTCACTGGCTTATATTTACATTGAATATATTGCTTCCGTTTAATGCACTTTGTTGTCTCAGAGAAGACAAAAAGCACTGGACATGGAATTATCCTCCAGGAGAGGTTCTGCCCCTCTGGGACTCTGACACCACTTCTGCCAGCAAAGAATCTGTGCTGTGCTTCTACAGCAGCCTCTAGGAAGTCAATTCAAATATTAATTACATCACTGAGTGATCAGCTTACAATTAGTGTAGTAACACTTCATTAATTATGTCCTGGATTACCAGCTTTTAGTCATGAAAATTAAGGGTGTAATTATTCAGCAGAAAGACACGATCAAGCCAAATCCAGTAAGAGACCAATTTCATTGCCACCTCACTTCAAAGAGCACGTTTGTAAAAGAGAATGTGATAAACCAGGAGCGTATTTAACAATATCCCATTTCAACTCCAGCTGCTCCAATTATTTTTTGTCTTTAGCATCTGGTAATACTGCCAATTTTAGCATTTCAAAACCAACATTATGCCCTGACTAGGTACCTCTATTAATTTCTAATTGAACAAATTGATTCCAGTGTATTCAGAGATCTGCTAATTAAAATGACTGATGGTCAATACCTAAGTCATTTATAGTCCTTGTCAACATATTTGTCTTGTTCCTGAATGCATTAGGCACATTATGAGATGTTAAAATGCATCAATGACAAACTTTGAGGAGATCATTGATTAAGTCTCAGTTTTATTCACTGGTTTTGGAAAGAAAGCAAAGATCCTGCACATCATTCAAGGGAACAGGGTCATCCAAGCACCTCACGTGGAATCAACATCATAAACTACCCTGGAATCACAAAAACCCATAGGACAAAAGTCAGCAGCTAAGCCACGTGTCCAGAACAGCAAAGCTGGTGGCACAGTTGTGCCAAGAAAATTTAGGGATTTATGCTTTCCCATTATAGCACAGAAAACTAAGCTGTGACAACGACACTGCTCTGTGTGAAGTAAATAAAAGGAAAGGGTGCTGCTCTGGGCCTCAAAATCATTCTGAGCAAAGCAGACTTTAATAACTCACAGTTTGAGAAATTGCAATTTCATTTTCACAAACAAGAATTACTTGATAGAGCCAAGACTGAATTAATTTTATACTTGTGGGAAAATCAGCAAGCCATCTTTTCTGCAGCAGACTGAAAGAGGAGCAGCTCTGTGCAGACATTGCCACACCATGCCCATCACCATGGTGGGGTCTCTGGTGAAATGTATTCCCAATTTTCAATGTTGAGAGACCTCCAGTGATGGTAATTAAAGATGCTCTAAGTGCACCAGGGATGGGAAGAGAGATTAAACAATTTCCAGTGGCTCAGCATGGAGCTGATGTTGCAAAACCCAAGTGGGACCCTGGCAGAGCCAGGGACTCCTTTCCAGGCACTCTCTGGAACCTCTGACTGCCAAGCCAGGGCTGGGACCTCTTTTCCCAGCTCATGAGCCTGAACATGCCAAAATCACACCAGGGGCTCTCCTCACAGTCTGCCAGCACACAGAGCTGGGTTCCAGCACCCAGGGTGTCTCCTAGGAATGCTTCAATTGATGTCTCCAGCCCTTATTTGCATTTTTTACCTATTTCACCCTCAGCTTGCTCTGTGTTATTGAAAATGCGCATTCTAGGACCTTTTCTTTGCCTAAATTGGATAAATGGGCTGATAGATATTAAATGATACTCTCAATGGCACAACGAAACTTGATTTAAATCAGGAAAAAAAAAGTCAGGAGGGGAGATCACCAATCAGCATTAGTTCAAGTCTTCTCTTTTAATAGAATAAGCAGCCTCTAAATTGAGAAAAATTGCTGTGGAAGTAAAATGGGGTAATTGAGTTCATGTTGTAATCTCCTTCAATGCACTAATATTTCAATACATTCAAAGGCAGAACACACTAAGGCATGTTTAACTTCTCTTCATATTCATTTTCTTTCACAGCAGGCAATTGAAAAGCCCCACAAAAGGGCAAATTCCCCATGTTTGATTTGCTGGACGGTCACTTAGCAGAAAGAAGAAAATAATTAAATCTATTCACTTGCAATTTGTATGTATAATGTACTAATGTGCAAAGCTCAGCCCTGGTTTTGTATTTATCTTTCCCACAAAGCAGAGTACAACCTGATTTTTATCACACTTTCTACATAGAACTACAGAAGTATCCCATACTCAGAATGGGCACAGACCAAAAATCAAATACATTCAGAGAAACTTCACACTGTATGATGCCACAAGATACTCAAAATCACTGTGCAGATAAAGATCCCATTCCTACAGAGTGTCTTCCTTGAGTGCTGTAAATTCCCTTGTGTAAGACCTGGAAGGGGTTAAGGGCCCAGTCCCCACTCCTGCCACCTTTCAGAACAAAGGCTCCTCATTCAGAGAAATTCTGATGAGAAAATTATTTATCAATGAGAAATTGCTATTTATAAAATACAGAGTGTACAGGATGAGCACACCTGTGGGTGTGACCAAGATTTTTAATTTGGGACAGGGCTGCAGGTCCAGCCTTGCTCTGGGCACTCTGGAGAGCAGCAAACCCAGGTTTGGGCAGGGCTGGAAAGGAGGGGGGAGTTTTCCACAGGGGAGTTTTTTCCATGGGGGAGTTTTTTCCATGGGGATCTGTGCTGGAGTCACCTGCTCTGCCAAAGCTGCTCCAGCAGCACTCAGGGAGGGAGGGCAGAATTCACCTGCAGTGCTGTGAGCTCCTGAAACCACAAATTCATCCCCCATGGACACAGATTAATACCTGGTGAGGGAGTCACTGCATTCTGGTGATTTTATCTGGCTTGAAATGTATTCCTTCCACTCCATCAGCATTGGACAATGGGCATTTCATCTCCCTGATCAGAAAAAAATTATACATTAAAACCTGAGCTCTAATGAAAGCTCTGCATGTGCTTCACACATTTAAAGAGATGTGACCCACGTTGATAGGCACATAAAATATTTGATGCTTAAAGATGTTCTTCCTTTTAGAACAGTTTATATTTGTCAGTTGTTCAGGGCACTGAAATTTATTTTCACTAGGGTATGTTTGGGAAAAAAATTCAAAAAGCAACCAACAAATCAAAAGAAATATGGTTTCTGATCTAATGAGTTTTCACATTGTGTGGCAGTAATAGAATTGGGGGAGAAAATTTTAGAGCATAAACTCAAAAATCTCCATTTAGTGATTTATCCTGAAAACTGCTCTTACTTTTATTCACAACATGACAAAGTTAAATCACAGTTTCTGAAATAATAAATTACAGTAAATTATTCAAATCCCCAGATAAACATTTCAGATAGTGTTTTTGTCACATTTAAAACAGTAAGTGGAAAAGAAAGCTATGGAATAGAGTCACACTTGTGTAAGACCATTCACAAGAACAAAAATAACTGTACAAGAAAAACACACTTTACTCCCAGCCCCCAAGTCAGTTGGCTGGAAAATAATTAAATACACAGGAAATCTTATTTCCTAGACAAATTTTCACCTTGTTCCCTGATTAGACATCTTCCTGCATCCCTGTTGATTCCCAATAACTTCCTGAGCAAGGAACTGATATTTTGCCAGGAGAAATTTCACACAGTTTGCCATCAGATGCTTCTCACACACATTAGACCAACTCTATTGCACTTGCATACTTCAGGAAGAAAATTCCTTCTGGGTTTTCTGGGCTAAAAAACCCTCCCCAGCTGCAACTACCCGAGTTCAAAAGTGCAAGATTAAAAACCACTGGTCATGAAATCTCCTGCTGCTTCAATTCTTCCTCCAAATCTGGCAAATACCTTGGCATAAAACCACAGGCACATCTCTCCCTGTTTAGCAGCTGCAAAATTTGTCCCACTGCTTATTTTCCATGTCCAGTTAAAGGATTCAGAAAGAGCTGCCAAAGCACAGTTGGATCCTGGGAAATATTAAACATTTCATTTTCCCTTTTCTTCTCAAATTTGACAAAGGGCTCTGAGAAGTTCAATATTACAGGAAGAGATACATTAGAACTTGTTGAGCTACCAAGCATTCTGCATTTTTGCACTTGATCCCACACAATTAAAACATCAAGGTGACATTACATTTTTATGGAGATTGATTCCCACAGATACTTCAAAGACTTTTTTTCCATTTATAAAGATACAATTACACAAAAACCCCTTATTTTCTAAGAAAGTCAAGCATTCTACATAGAAACTGCTGCTTGCCTGGATAAAAATATAATTTTAAGAGTTTATCCTCAAAAAGCTCATTTTTATTAAACAATGAAGCATATTGTTATGTCATTTTAATTATAATAGCAGAAAGACTTCTGATAGAATAACCTATAGAATCCCTGTAGCCAAATTTGTAGATTTGGACAAGATAAATGGACCATGAGCTCCTATAAATGAGCTGAAAATTGTCCAGGCTGGACAAATGAAAGGGTTTTAATTAATATCCTAAATCCAGCTGCCAATCAGTACCAGTGGCATGGGTGGGAGTATTTTCATACAGACAAAGCATATATATAATTTACTTCCTATTTATCATTAACAAGTGCCAGGCAGCAGGAGAAATTGTACTCAGCTAAAGCATGGTTTAAATATTAGCTATTAAAAGAAAAATAATTAAAATAAATACTTTAACTGTCTATGTAAAGCCCAATTACAGCTGCAGAACCACAAAAAGTGAGTGCTAAAGCTATTAAGTACTAATACACCATTGTACTTACTACAAACAACAGAGCAGCTCAATTAATTCAGTTTAATTACTGCAAGCCAGTAGAAAATGTATCAATTTATTATGTATTAAGTCAACAGTTTAAAGCACAGCCAAACGTTGATGCACAAAAACCCACAAGAGATGAACAAGTGATAAAATTCCACTCTGAACAAATGGGCAAACAGTAACTGCAGCAACATTTCCAAATTCACAAAGCTCAGTTGGGTAAAGGCAATGAGATAAAATAGATTAAGCTGAATTTTTGTTAAAGAAAGGGTGATTTTGGTTTGTTTTTTATAAATCTTTCTGTAAAGTACAAATACAGAAGACTGATCTGGGCATAATTTTCAAGCCAAAAATCACCAATTCTTAAAACTTTTAGCTGTCACTTGATCCATTAAGATTGATGAACAGTTGTTATTGATTTTGTGCAGTAAAATTCTTCAAAGCAGCTGTACAGAAACAATCAATGTATTTTGAACTGCTTTTCCCACAGCACCTCTGTCCACCAAGACCTCCTGTTCCTCCTCCCTCCCCCAAGCTCTTTAGGACAGCTCAATTTTCAGTTTGGCACATGGCAAATTTGAATTTTACTTCCTCCACCTTTGTAATGGACAGCAAAGTGTTGAATTTAAGTTAGTTCAAGATTTTTGTGAGGCAAATATATTTTCTATTTAACAGAAAGATTAAAAAAGGGAAAATATTGATGTACAAATTTGCATGCCAGCTGTAATTTGCCTGCATGCCATAAAATAAATAACAAAGAAAAAACTGCTTCAGCAAACTCAGTTGTTCAGTGAAATTCAGAGCTCAGACTAAAAATCCCAAATCAAAATAAAAAGAACAAGAGGGGAAAAAAGGTAATACTGAATTGTGGTGCAGGGTGGATGATGTCACACATGGCAAGAACATCCTACCTGCAGATTTTCTAACATTCTGCTCACTAGTGGATATCTAAGATTATAACTATTAGGCTCAGATCAGGGTATTTAAAGATAAACAGTGCTGTCTGTCACTGAACAAGTCATCTTAATAATCATTCAAAAGATGTTTTACCTCTGAAGGTGGAAATGAAAATAGTTTGCACACAACATAAAAGGAGAGGAAAAAGGATTTGCTCTGCTTGGCAGATACAGATTTGTCCAGGCTACAGCTGTACAAGGGAGAGAGAAAATGTTTCACTATTGCTTCACCAACAGGATGAATTTTATGTGTTCATTAATAAGATTTGATTCTGGCTGATCTACTCTCCTCACTGTTATCCCCCTCCAGAACACTTAAAATTCTACATAAAATTCTGCTGGCTCAGATGGAATATTGATGGAAATGTGTGTTTTCTTTTATTTTTTTGTACTGTCACTAACCTATTTTTCACTGCTTGCTAAAGTAGGCAACCCAGAAGTTTTGCTATGCAAATTCCAAAACCAATGTCATGCCACTGGTATGTCAAAATGAAATTCTCAGTAATAAATACCTTCAAGTCAGCAATGATCTCAAAGTCATTCTTCAAGATTATTCCACTAGTCATTTACAATACATTAGAGGTAAATCTAATGTGTTATTAAACATTTGCAAGGAAAAAATTGCTTTCACTGAATACACTATCCTCTGTGAAGTATTAATTCAGAATGATCCAGAAAATTCCATCACTTTTTTTCCTACCACATTCCAAAAGCTGATTATGGCCAGTGGGAACTAAGGTAAATAATATTTCCAGAATCCCTAAAGGACATCCACCCTTTTTCTGTTTCTCTTCCCAGTAATCACTGCTACTGTCAGAATTTGGTTTATTGGCTCACACGAGCCTGTTTTCATCCCCTAGCTGCCATGCTAAGATTTATTTTGATTCTTTCAAACCTTATACAGAGGTCAAAAGAAGACCCAAAAATCTGACACACAGCATTTTGTTAGCAAATTACCTTGCTGAAGGCAAACTATGCACTCTTGTCAACCTTGCTACTCCCTTGAAGCACATCCACCAAATCTTTTTTTTTTTAATTACTTGCCCAGTGGCAGAACCATGGAGGGCTCCAATAATTGTACACCTTCCCAGCTTTTTTCTGTACAGTGTTAAAGCTTGAATTCACACTAGCTCACATTTGTTATTAAAAGTTCCACAGATATATTGCCTTGGAATTATTACAACCTCAGGGATTTAGAAAATGTCACCAAAACATTCAAGTGCTTCTGTACGAGTTTAATTTCTCCAATAACCACAATAAGAATATATTAAAAGAAAATTAACAAGGAGACTTAATCAAAAATATACATATCATACCATCCTGCCTCTGTAAGGCTTCCTTAAAAATCAACAATATTTTTCTCATGTTTTTTAAATATCATTCATTTTCTCAGCACAAAGATTTATTCCATGCTCTACTAGCAATGAATTTGCACTCTGTGATTCTCATTTTAAACTTCTCCTTGCTACTACACAGACAGAACTTCCAAAAATTTCTAGTAAAATGTCATTTTGGGTCTCTTTGGTAGTGTTGAGCACTAACAGCTTCAGAAAACCCTTGGGGATATCAGCAAGTGTTTCCTAAGTTTAGCAGCTGAGTCTTCACACCAGGCTGCAATTTTTTGTCTTGTAACCTGAAAAGTCTACACCTGCACCAGATCATCAGTTTCTGCTTTCCACTGAGCTACCAGATGAAAATCCTTGTTCCCCAGCAAGCAGTAATGACACCCTGGCCTTGCTGCAGCCTCCTCTGGAGGAGCAGAATGGCACCTGGGATGCCTCAAACTTGTGCAAATCCTTTCAGAAATTGTTGCCAGTGCAGGAAGGACGAAAGAAAAAAATCTCTGCCGCAAGAAATCTTCAAGTTTGAAGGTTAAAGATTTTTTTCATCTCTGTTTAAGTGGATGAGTATCAGTTTGAAAACCTGGTGCTTCATGCTGAAGCAAATAAAAAGCTGATTGGCAAAGGCAAATCCAGAATTGCTTCAGGACACATTCAGGAATGGAATTTCCATCTCTGTGAATGGAATTTACTCTCCATGTTCCCACTGCACAACTGATCAACTCCATCCCTTCACCATGATGTATTTACAAAATCAACTCTGGCCCAGGTGAAGGAATTTGGCCCAAATCTTATTTTTCACCTATGGTTTTTAGACAGCAAAGAAGTTAATGAAGTATTATAATACTTCATTAATATTTTACTTGCCAATATCTTTCAGAAGTTATGTATTTTTTAATATCCAGTGATTGGAAATGACTGTGAAACATCCATCAGGGAAGAGAATGCAAGAATTTGCTCCCAAAACAGAGCTCTCCTCCTCCAACTCAAGATACTGCCACAGGTTCTGCTAGAGAGGAATTTTCACTGGGATCTTAAAAACTCCAAAGAGCAAATGTTTTGAGTTTAACCTCTACTTTAGCTTTGGGTACTAGTGAAGGATATTCATGATCTTAAATCAGACAAAGCGTGGCCATAAATAAATGTAGGTGAGAAATCAGAAAGAGGTTTTTAACCATTGGAAACAGAAAGCTTTGCAACTGGAAGACAACAATGAAGCTACTTTTAATCAGCACATCTGATTTATTTTCATCCAGACAGAGCTCTTATGCACACAGCTGACTAATAGCTAGGGAGAGGCAAGCTAGGAATGGAAAGAAATTTTTCAGCCAATGTTTCCAAATTTTTCTACCCATTCATTTTGGAACAAAGGGATATGTGTGTATGTGCTCCATAAACAATTCATCAATTCAAAACAAATAAATGCAGTGTGTATATTTCAAGCGTGGGGTAATTTTGAAGTAATTTATATCATTTTAATTTAAAAATATCTTCTTAGAGATATTTATGATTAAGTATCAGCTGCAGTTACTTTGTGCAGAAGTGGAAAAAAACATCTGTTACTGAAAAACAGACCTTGAGCATGCTGACACAGTTGGAATCACAGTGAATGGGACACAGGAGAGAAACCACAAATCCTGCCTAGGACAATACAGTGAAGTTCCTTGAGCAGTCTCCAAAACAGAAATTATTGCTCAAAATACCAATTTAATAGCTCTGTCCTTTATTGCATTCAAATCTTCCTCATGTAAACTGCAAAGGCTTTGCTGGAGATTCACACCTGTATTTCTTTTTGTTCTTAAACCTGGCCAGATGTTGATTTGGCCAAACCTGGTGACTCCTTCAGTCATCACATATTTGCTATTTCTGGGTGGCCTTGCAGACTGTGCCTCCCTCTGGCTACAAAGTCTGTGGGAGAGGAGGCAGAAATTCATCCAGGACTGAGAGGATGCAGAAACTCATCCAGGATATAGAAAAAATTTTGTCCCAGGTGAGAAAGTTTCTCACCTTCAAAGCCTAACTGAAATCAGATATCATTACAGCATCCTGAAATTCAACTACCAGATTGCATGTTCTATATTTTTAATTATTTTTCTCCAATAATCGTAGGAGAAGGGTAAAAAACATTCATGGCATCTTTAGATATGTACTGCTTAAAAATCACTCTTGAATAAATGAGAAAAATTGTTCCTGAATTCTAAATGTTTCACAAGACGCGATTCCTCACCATCACCCAAAAAAAGTTCACCAGGAAGAAGTCATGTTCAACTTCCAAAATTCAAAAACATTCATTAAAAAAAAAAAATAAATCAAAACAAACAAAAACCAAACAGAAAACACAACAAAAACCACGCTGTTTTGAAACAACATTAAAGCAAATGGCAGTTTCTCGGTGAAAATGAATTTATCAGATATTCCATTCTTAAAAATTTCAGATTTGTAGGTTTTTTAAAGCAGATTAAAAAAAACCCTCAATGTAAATCAAGTACAACATCAAAGGTCATTTGAGAGTGAAATTATTTTATTATATTACCCTTTAAGGTAAGAGTTGAGGAAAATCTCAAAAGCACAAAGAACTTCAGCATGTGAATAAATTCCATATCTTAGAAGCTGTAAAATAATTCAGTAGGACTAGAGCCTCTTTTTTCATGAAAGATGCTTATTTAATGAAATGCACACTGAACACAAAATTCTTCTTTCCCTTCACTCACAATTTCTATTCAAATGGGTCTCACAGGATTTGATCATAAAAGTCCTGGTGATCCCCTCGGGAGGCAGGGGAGAACTGATGGCACAAGGTCTGGGTTTGCAATAAATCTGACTGAATTGAACAATGGCAAACTCATTTCACAGACACTGTTTCCATTACTATCACATGGGAGATGTAATTGGATATGTAAAGTGTGGGAGGTTTTAAAGCACGGGCTGATCTGTCCTGCTGTTCCCCAAGCACAGAGTGCAGCCCTGAATTTAAACAGTGGCTGGGCTCAGCAGCCAGCAGAAGCTGCTTGTCATTCCTGACTCTAACAGGTATTCCTGGACTTAAGTCAACAGTTATTTTATTCAGGTTATATGTTTACTTCATGTAACTTTTGGTTTTTTTTAAATTTCCTAATGTTCACTTTTCAGTGTAATCAACTGGACACACCATTGATCTAATTTAAAAGAATAAACCAGGTTTTATTTCTAATTGGCCTCCACTTTCCTGATTTGGGGCTGCTCTCGAGGTCACCCATGCAAAAATCAGAATTTCAGAGCACAGCCAGCTCTCTGCCCTCCTGGCAGCTTTAGGAGCACATCACAGCTACAAACCCACTGCCCTCCCTCTCATCTGGCAAGAAGTATAAATTAGCTATTCACATCAACTATATTTGATTAATTCTCCAAGCTACCTGAGAGAGAAAAGGAAAAAAAATCACCACCTGGGTCATGGCAGAGGTTTGTGATTCGAATCCCACTGAGCTGACACACTAGAGGGCACGATTTAGCCAAAAATGTGCTTTAGTAGGCAGGGAGAGGGGTGGGGGATGGAGGAACACAAAAAGCTCTTCTCTTAGAATGCAATGAAAATGGCCAGTAAAATGTTAAAGCTCGTTTCATCAGAATTATCCTTTTCATCATGCCTAAAACAAGATTACAGCCAGGCTTTTTAGAGAGATGTCCCTCCCTGTCTGCAAGAGGCTGGATGGGGAAAGATACTTGGTAAAGTGATGTTTAATGAAGGTGTGGCTCAGAAAAACCTCCCCTGGTGCACACAAGTGTTCAGGGAAAAGAACAGACAGGACAGAAAGAATTCCTTGGAAAAGCCAGGAGAAATTATTTGGGGTTTGCATTTGCAAGCTGCAGTGTGTGATTTCCATCCTGACACTTTATAGCCAGCAGCCTAAAAGGTACCACTCACTTTTCAAACAGAAGGAGCCTCAAAGGTGTCTAAAATCAGAAAGGTATTTGAACACAGCCTCTCTCCTGCACAGAGCTGGAAATGAAACCATTACAGCCTGGAGGAGCACAGCACCTCCCTCCCTGGAGCACAAGGAACAATCCTGCAGCATCCCCTGCAATTCCACCTTGTTCAGCCCCACTCCAGCCCATCTGCAGTACAGATCAAGCATCATCCCAGAGATTTGATGGCTCATCCCTTCTAAGGCTCATTTGATGGCTCACCCCATCACAACTGCCCCAGTGTCCTGCAGCAACATCAGCAGCATTCCCTCTGCTGCAAACTCTGTGATGGGCAGGGACTGAGCTGCTCACAGGGCTGAGCTTATCTCAGAGGGATGTTGGTGTTTTTACAGCATTTCTGGTTTTCAGATATTAACAACAGCCAGGAAAATAATTCAGTTTGTGCAAATGGTGTTCAGCAGTGCTCAGTGTTGGGGATGTTACCAGGAGAGCAGATCATATTTTCTCTATAAAGCAGTTTAACCTCTGACTCCCCAGCTTTAAGGCAATTGTGTTGCCTAATCAGGCACTGCATCTCTGGGTCATCTTCCTGCAGCTGCTGAAATCATTAGGCAGGGAATTGGTGAGGAAGCCGTGGAAACTCACACTAACAGCAGGGAATAAAAGTCTTTAATGGTGATAACTCACATTGAAAATGACAATTTATGGCTTTTTACAGCATGTACCATAATTTATGGCATGTTGCACGCTGATGTAGATGTCTAATGAGTGTTGTAGGAAGCCATAAATCATCAGTGTTCCCAACTTCCCATTAAAACCTCATTTATTACTCTGCTCCAGAAGTAAATTCTGACAATAACCCCACCCTTGCCTTGCTTTATTAAAATATAGATAAAAGATAGAAAAGGCAAGTCTGACTGTGACCTCATGCAGGATTAAAACCAAAACCACTCTCCAACCATAGAACAGAATAAAAAACCAGATGAGCTTTGCTAAGAAATGCATTGACTTGCCTGATCTTATTTATTTTATTAACAACTGGGGGAATTCACAAAGAAAGATTTGCCCGCATTTATCCTGTGAAATGTAACATCTCATTTAAAGAGGCAATATAAAAGGGGAAAACAAGACAGGAACCCTGTCTCCAGAGCAGCACAATTCTCCCCACTGGTGACTAATCTCCAAACTTAATCTACTATTATGGGGTAGTGGAGTTCAGGATTCATAAAGGTACAACTCAGAGCTGAAGACCCAATCCTAAAAAAGTACATGTTACCCTAAAAAAAGTCTTAACATTGAGAAGAGAATGAAAAAAAAATAGAGAGCATTCTGACGAAATAAAACATGGAGTATTGAAAATAAAAATTAAAGAAAATGAAATTAGGACAATATTGTTTTGAGGTTTGCCTGAGCTTTTGCTTTGGAGCATTATTTTCTAAGTCTCTGGTAATTATTTTTCTATTTCAGACCAAAATCAAACAAAATTTCCTGCTTCAGTTGAGATGGTATAAGTTTCACTTGGTATTTTATTAAGAAATGTTCTCTCAGTAGAAATTCTCAAGGACAAGACAACTTCTGGTCAAACTCTCAGAGCTGTTAACAACCTGTAGATCAGTCTAACTTGACAACAAAACAGAGATATTTATAATTTCTTTTTAAACACAGTTCTGATGGCTCATACATACAAAAAAGCATTTATCCATAAACTCAAGTGCAATTAAAACCATTGAGATTATGCCAACCATAAAACAAACACATCTGCTTTATGTTTTAGCCTTAAATATGTAATTAAGCAGTACAAGAGCTCCATAAAAGCAGGGCTGTCTTTCAAAAATATTCATTTTATTTTTGGTAGTCTTGAGAAACAACATTCCAGGACTCCCTGCAGAAGCCCCCCATCTGCCCATGTGCACAAGGGATAAATGCTTGCAACACCAAAAGGCAAAATCTTTTTGGAAACACAGAAGAATTGGAAACATGGCCCATGGATTTTCTGTTAAGAGGGGAAACTAAACTTCCAGCTTCCTGTTGCTGTAATTACATCACAGCCACATCCCAGATAGGCAAATATAACAAAAATCATGAATCAATTTGGGTTGGAAAGACCCTATTGCATTCATTTGGTCCCATCCCAACCTCAGAGTAGAGGCAGTCTCCAAAAGGGTCACTCAAATTCTTTTTAAACTTCCCAGACCTTCTAGAGTAGAGACAGGAAAACAAACACCATTATCTGAAAAATAAACTCTGTGCTGGAACACTTTATATGACAAAAAGCTGCATTGTTTCTCAGTCTTCTCTCAGAGCTCTAGCAGAAATATGGAATTCTTGGAGACAGAATGAAAAGCACCCTGCTAGAGCCAGGCAGATTTTAATTTGTCCAAACCAGAGTCCTTAGATTTGCATTATGCTAAGAATTCAGGTTATCCCCTGACTGAAGAACAAGCAATTCAGCAGTTTCCAGATGGTTTTTTTTGTTTGGAAATTTTTAGTGCCCCTCCTGAGGCAAATTAAACACATTTGTGTTGGGAACACAAAGAAAAGGAAAAGCAAATAAATGAAAGAGCAATGCCTTGGGTGGCCAAAAATTCTACAAGTAGTCTGCAAGGAGACATCAAAAGCAGGTTCCTTCACAGCCTCACCCCGAAATCACTCCTGTGAGCAGCACATGGATCCATTCTGCTGCCCAAAGGCAGCCCCTGAGCCCTGAACTCCATAATAACCACAAGGCAATGATGGGACTGTTCCAAACTCACCAGCCCAGGCAGCTCCATCACCCCCAAGCTGTTCCACTCTGCCATTCCTGCTCCCAGACAGGTGAATCCCCTCTGCATCCATCCCTTAAAACCAATCAGTGCTGCTGAGCAGCTGCAAACCAAATTTCCCCTTCAATTCTCCCCAGGACCAATGAAACCCCAGCACACTGAAAACTGGCAGTAGCCACAGCCCAAGTTTCATCCAGGTGAAAGGAATTGTCTTGAAACTCAGCTCACAGTGATTTCTTTTACACATGCAGCAATTGTCTCACTTTTTTTATGCCAGCAAGGTCTGGAAACATGAATTGCCAGCTTGCAGGGGGAAAGGTGAGAAATGGTTGGAGCTACAAGCAGAACAGAGTTCTCCATCCCCAGCACAGTCTCAGCAGAGACCCTCAGCAATCTTGCACATCTCCACAGCACACTGCTCAAGCCTTGAGCAATGATAACGATTTGAGCTTCTGCTGACACCTTAAAAACAATTATCACAAAAATCCCATCCCGTGACAAGGCACAGATAGGACTGATCCCACACTCTGCAAACTCCTTCTGGCACAAGTGCCACTTCAATGCTGCAACATCTGCTAAGGTGCAATCCTCCCCACCATTTTCGATGCTTTAATGATTTTATTTGGGGTTTTTATCTATCAAAGGTTCAGCCTCTGTCACTTGCAAGTACAAAAGAGCAGTAACTGCTCTCAGTAGTTTAACTACCAGCAGCTCTTGGATGGGAGGAGAAAGCAGAAGCAGGAACAGCCAGCCCTCCAGCAAAGAAATTTAAAATTAATATATTTTTATTGTATAAGGCAACCCCTGCCTGAAGCAACACTTGAAAATTATGGAGAAACTTGTGGAAATTACCAATAAAGCATCTATTTAAGATCAGCTCTCTAGGTCTGAAACAGAACAAGAACTCCCAGGAAGAAGTTCAGAGTCCAATTTATTAGACTGAAGTAGTATAATAATAAAATCTTGGGAGAGCAAAGAAATCTGGAAGTGTCACTTACTTGCTCTTTATTCTTCTTTTACTAATAGAGGTGAAATTTCCACATGCACAGAGTTTCTTCCATATCCTAGATTTTGGCCATTAAAAGTAGAGATTGCATTGATAAATGTTCACTTTTAAAAGTATTAACCACATTAGGGATAGGTGCAATTTACTGCAAATTGCAGCAAATTTAATTTGTGGCCGAAGCCCCTTTTTTCTAATAAGGTTGGGAGATTTACACCAAGTAAGAGCAAACTAATGAACAATTCAGATAATGCTTTAACTCATCCAGCTTTAAGTCAGTCACTAACTCCATGTGCAAGTCCTCAAAATGGTCACATGCAAAAGACAAAGAGGAAAATTTATATTTGGACTTCTCAGTTCCTCCAAGTATTTATAGTGTTGTATCTGAATGAAAAAAGCTGGAGGAATATTTATGACTTGTACTTAAAACCTGCATTTGAGACACTGAGTCAGCACTCAGTAGGAAGATTTTAGGGTGCCAGACCAATCTCAAGATCTCTGTGTATTTATTTTCACATTTATAATCAAAGGACTGAGAGAATGGATCCTTTTGGTGGTGTTTGAGCTGTGTGAGATTGAATGAATGGAAATCCAAGAAGCAACAAGTAATGCACTGCCTGCAACAGCCAAATCTATCTGCAGAAAAAAAAAAAAAAAAAAAAAAAGTGGTGATGAAAACAAGCAGAATTCTTAAAATTACAATTACATTTTCCCAAAGGGA
>JAOTQP010000099.1:1709901-1788510 GCA_026413545.1 Cichladusa arquata | reverse complement strand
AAGAAAAAAAATAGTTACTCTTGATTTATTTTAAATCTCACTCCCTTCAAAATTACTAGTTCTGAAGGAATAATAAAAGTCATTGCTGAAACTTTAGCTTATGCAAAAGTCATTAAAATTAATGAGAATATTTGATATTTATTCCCAAGAAAAAAGAAAAAGTATATTTTTTTTCTGCATGAGAAAAATCTCCAGCCTCCCAGGAACAGGGTTAAGAAATAAACTATCAGGTATTGGAAGTCTCTGAATCAAATTCCAGCTTCAAATCCTCACTGAATTTTCCCCAGGTCTTTTTATGAGTTACCTATTTACATTGTATAATAAAAGTTGTTTTTCAGCACAGTAAACTTTATTTACCCTGTTCTTTCTGTCTAAGAAAATAAACTTCAGCCCCACACTGCAGCACACAGTTTCAATATAAAGGATGGAGGTCTGGTAAAGCTAGAAATTGATTTTTACTTCTCTGTGACCAGTGGACATTTCAAGGGGCACCCTGCAATATTCAGAATTCTGTCTGAAGGAGCTTTTGAGGTTAAGCTGTGCACTAAACTTTGGAACTGAAACTTTTGCCTGTTTAGACTGGATCTAGGTTTGACTGGGAATGTGAATGTGTTGGTCTAACTGGGTGTAATTAAACTGGAGCTGGTTCTTCACATCCACTGCTGGTGGAGGAGCACAGACAGTGATTCTGTTTATCACAGTTTGTCACTCAACATTTCATCCAAGTGTCCTCTGTTCAAACAAAATAAACAACCCCCCCCCCACCACTGCACACTGCTCTTTATTCTCCAAACTCCCTGAGAAACTCAGTCTGCACTGCAGGGAGCTTTTGGCTTTACTGAGCCTTAAAAAGGGTAAAGCCAGGCAGAGGAAGAACTGGTGATAATCAGCATTTCCCTGTACTGGGCAATTCCTGGAACCTGCCACATCAACACACCCCAAACACCAAACACCAAGGAAAATCCTCTCTGGGGTTTCACTGTGACAGGCTCAGTGCTATCTGTACAAACCAGTCTCAGTAAAAAGCACTGCTGGTGTTCCAGTTCTCTTTCTCTAGAGCGAGGTTTGGAGCCACTGCAGAGCATCTGCCCCTAATTCAGGTGTAAACCTTCCCAAAGCCGTGCACAGCACTGATTTGTGCTGATTAATCCCTGCAGGCAACGAGTCCAGGGCACTGAGATCCAGGAGGGGGTGCTGGGGTGGCAGGAACCTGCATCAGGAGCATTCCCTGTATCAGAGAGGATCCAAGCTCTCTGTACAGACAGCGAGACAGAAGCTGCATTATTAATTGATAGGAGCAATTACACGCCCTGCTTATCAACTGATACTAGCTCTGATAAAATAAAAGGGAATGAACTGATAAAAGGGAATGAGCTGCAGTGTTTGAGTGGGGATCTGCAGGTTGCATCCCTTGAGTTCTGATCCTGATCCTGACCTGAACAGAGCTCCAAGTGACTCCAGCTCCCCTCCCTGCACTCTTACAAAGTGACAATTCCACTGGATCAGCCTGCTAAATGTAAAACAAGAGGACAAAGAGCAGCTGGTCTTTGGGGAAAGCCTCAACAAACCCATGGTCTGTCCTTCACAACAGGGTAGTGCTGTGCAGGAAAAGAATTAACAGAAATGAAATTTAAATATACAATTAGACTGGTGGGCTGGTGTGTTGGTTGAAGTTTTTGGCTTGTTATTTTTTTGTCCTAACAAGTTCTCAAAGCCAGAATTAGGTGTGATGTTCTACACAGTTCTTTTCAAGCACCTTTCCCCATCTTGACTAATAATTATCAAATGTAAAAACTGCAAGGGACAGAAAATCCTGCTCTGAAACGTTGCCATTTCTTTCCCAGCTAGCCAGCAGAGATCAAATATCCTCACAACATCTAATGCAAAGGTACTTTTCAACTCTTCTTGAAAGTTAACTGACAGTTGCCTATCCTATGTTCAATTCCTACTACCCAAAATCTGGGCCATGATTAAAGCTGCTCCACATGAAGCTGAATGCACAGTGAAACCCACCCTTGAACTAAAACTTCTGCTAAAGTTCTGTTACCTGATCAGGTAAATGAGCCAAGAGAAAAAACATTATAACATGATTTGGCTGTAACCCAACAAGAGGCCAGATATTCTCCTGGTTCTCAACAGACTGCATGGAGAGCAGCTCTGGTGCTCTGAAGAGCTCTGATAGCTCTCACCTCTCAGCCTGTCAGAAAATATGTTGGCCCTGCCAAAAAAATGTGTGTTGGTGTCTCTGAGCGCAGCAGCTACTTGGATTTGGGCTTTGTTAAAAGCAAAAGCAGCAAATTGCTCTGAAAGAATTAATTTTGTTACAAAAAAAGAGGAATTATCGTGTTCAGAGCTTCTCCTGCTTTCATTATCCTGCCCCTGCAGCCTGCAGGGTGACAGAACCACCTCAAAATATCAGAGTGAAATCAACATCACAAAAAAACACCAGCCAGGTTCTCAGAGCTCAGCAGAAATAAAGGGAGTAGCAAAGGTCAGTGAGGTTTGTAAAACAGGACAGTATCCAAACAGACTGACTACATGTCTTGGGTGTTATTTTTGTGACCAAACATTTCCAGCCTCTCACAAGAAAGAAATGCTATTTATGATCCCAATCAGAAAAGAAGCTGCCAGCCAAACTCAGCAATTAAAGTTGTTTTTTTTTTTTTTCCTTGGTGGATATTTACATCCCAGCATTTTACCTCATCCCCTTTATTGCTGTACTGCTCCTCTCAAAGTCAGTGGTTTATTTCTGGCTGTTTGGGATGCTACACTCCAAAGGGGTGTGTGAATTAAAGCCCAGTCCCTCTCCAGAGTGCAGGCAGATCTGTAGTTAAGAGCACCCTCTAACAGATGGAGTTTGGCTGCATCTTCCCGAGGCTGCCCACAGGAATCATCACTTGTGAGCATCCTCATGGAGAGAGAGGATCCTGCTGAGAAACACGGAGCAGAAATAATTACCAGCACTCCTGAACAGCAACAGGGACTTGGCTTAATGGTGCTTGGAGAGCCAGATGAGTGTGCTGTGGATGCTTTGGGCACCAGGAAAAGAATAATCAGCATTTAACTCAGCTCATAAAATTCAGTCTGAGCTAGGACTTTTCTGTTCCAGGGAAAAGAGGATGGAACACAGACAGATTTAATAATATTAATTAATGTTTGTCTTCCCATCCTTCATACACTGTGTAATATATATATTTATCTTTGTACACTCTGACACAAATTTTAATAACTGGGGAATCTGCCTTCAGATCTTGCAGTAAGGAGCATATAACAGAACTAAGTCTAAAAAGGTTTTCAGAGTTAATGAGTATATTTGAGAGGGCCACAAGTATAATTCACCTTGATAAAACCAAGACTTCTCTGCTGTTAAAAACATAACTCTAAAACCAAAGAATATGCACTGATAATGACAAAAACTTTATATTTTTGGGATTCTTGCTGCAAAGTCACTTTGAAGAAAGAAGAATTCCTTAAAACCAAAGGCAAGAATATTATCATCATAATTAATGGGTCCTACAAAAGGAATCTTCATCCCATAGTCACATTTACTCGGCAGTAAAGCCCCATAACCTCAGTGAACCTCAAGGATTTTGCAATTAAAGCCTCATACTTTTAACTGTGTTAATTAAATGCAATCCTGAATAACTAATGGCAGAAAAAGAGGTGTAAGGGAGGTGCAGGGTGTTTGCTATTTTCCTATTAAAAGTCTCAGTAGATAAAGAACTGGTTTTGTGTGCCATGTATTCCAGACACTATTTAGTTTATTTACAAGAAAATAAATTTATGCAGGACAGGACAGGTTTTACTGCAGGTGTGGAATGTACTCCTGGCAGCATCACCCTTAGACAGGACACTCCTGTGTCTTTCCATCCTCTAGAAATGAAACACACTTGGAAAGGTGGGATTTTCTCTAAAACCCAGCAAATCATTTACATGGAAACACTGAACTTCAAAATCCCAGCATGAACAAAAATTACACATAAAATGGGAGTCTATAATAGCATTTACCTGCTGAATGCCTTCAACACACACAACTGGAGAACTGGTGACCAGAAAAGCTCCTTGGGAAACTCAATTTTTATTCTCTTTAAGCTGAAGCAGCTCAGTTTTGTTTAAAAAGAAAAAAAAAAAGTTTAAAACACTCAGAACATGCCAATGAGCACAGAGTGAAGTATAAAGTTCATGTTAGGGGTAGAGTATGTGTTATCTTGGCTCTTGGAAGAGAGGAAATCCAATCTAGATTTACATTTCAGCAGAGATGTAGCACACTAATAACTTTTACAAATTGCAGGGACATTTTTAAACCAGAAGTATTTACTGAAGATTTTCTTGCAAATTTGCCTGTCAATAAAATGTTGGTTAGAAGATTCTTATTGAACACTGCATCAACAGAAGATAAATACCGAGCCAGAGGAGAGCTTGTTTATGATTTTATGATGAGTTTTGAGGAGGCAAGTAGTAGACAGAAGACTTAGGCATTTAAAACAATCTAAGATAGGAAATGTGTCAGTTCAATTACTCTGGAAAAAGAGAATTTTAATTTAAAAGCATTGCTCAGTGGAGAGTCTAACTCTTCTCCCATTTATTATAAGATGCACAGAAGTGTTTTTTATAGCATTGACTGGTGTATTGATTAATTTCTAAAATTCATGTTCCAGACCTGACAAATTGCCTCAGTCTGTGGCATCCCAAAAACACAGCAAGTTTTCTCCAGCAGTTCATCACAGATGTTCTATCAAGAGAATTCCAGGTTCCTTTTATTTGTACTCAGGATTTTCACCGGGGTGCCCAGAATAACAATGATGTTGATTAGGTATCAACCACTCCAAGGCAAACCTGGAGAGCTGCAACTTAACTGAATGTTAATTGAGCATCTGGAATGTAAAACAAGAGGTAGATTAAAAAAAAACAAACAAAATATTTTTATCTTGCAAAAGAATAGCTGGAAACTCACTGGGGAAAGAGAGCTCCCATCCATTCTGGATCTGGAGTGAAGGTGACACAATTTCCATTTGCACAGTATTTCCATCACAGGGTGTGACAACACACAGAGGAATCTCCGTGGCAAAATGCTCACATCCATTTTCTCTGCTGGGAGAAGGAACTGAAATGCAAAGGTGTCAGGTCATGTAAAAACAACCTCTGAGTGCTGTTTAACAGATGAAGTACATTGCATTAAAATGAGTCATCTGTCAGCTGGAGCTGCGTTCTCATAAAGCTGCATTTTCAAACACGAACCCACTGCAGAACAAAGAGCCCCTCACACCAAGTTACTCAAAAGCCACAGTGCTGCAAGTTCCAGGTGGAGAAGCAGCAGCTGGTTGTGCAGGAGCTGGGGTTAATGCCAGCCAGCAGAGAGGAGATGAAGGCACACCCAGAACAGCTTTTGAGCAGATTTTGGCATGTCTGGTTTTGAGAAACACAACAGGAATATCAATAGGCCAACAGAAATTTTGTCTCAGTTATTGATAACAGTTTAAAATGCCACGACAAACCCAGTGCTTGCAGCACAAGCTTGATGAAGTTTTGATTTCAAATTAAAGTCAAAACGTGGTAATTTTCAAGCAAGTCTGGCCTGTAATGATGCTTTTCCCTCAGGGAAATGACCCAGACAATTACTGGCAAGAGCAAAGGGAATTGGAGATGTGCAGGCGAGTGGAATGTAGAACTGAAGGGATTTTCTTGTCCTACAAAACCTCACCAGTCATGCACAGAGTTCACTGGAGTGAATTGCTTGTCAGGAGCCAGGCAAGGATCAAAGTGTCAGAAATCAGATGACAAGCACAGGTGATTGAATGGTGTGAAGGAGATGGAACAAAATCACAGGGAGAAATGTGTGTAAAAGTCATGTGCTCCTACATTTTGTTAGGAAGCTTATTGAGAATATGCACTTTCTCCCTTCTCCCTGTTCTCTTTCTACATCAGAGCAGCTGAAAAATCCAACAGTCATTAAAAGCTCTCCATTCCATTCTATACAAAAAAAGGAAATTCATGTCAGCATAAGATGTGCCTTGTACAATTTAAAGCTTAAAAAAACCAAGGGTGAGCAGAGCAGACTGCCTTTAGAAAGTAATAGGAAAGCAATTTCTTATAGTTCAGACTCTGGTTTAGGCATTTAATGAGGTAGGGAGGCTGAGCACTCACTCTGAGGATGCTTTAGGACTGCAAGGACACTAAAATGTTTATGCTACACATGTATAAAATTGTTACATAACTCCCTGGATCATAACTGATAATATCCACTAACACCATTAAGGCAGGTGGACTTATTGCTGCTCTGCTTTTGCAATAAATCCTATTTTAGTTCCCTTGAATCAAGACAGACAAACCCAACTGCAGCTTCACAAAATTGGGGTTATTCTTTACTTTTCTGTCCAATTCATTGTCACTTAGGACTTGCAGGGTTCTTTCTCTTGCCAGCTGCAGTCCTTGGCAGAAATGATGCTTTAGTCTTAATTTAAAATGCCACAGGAATTGTGGGAAGGGGAACTCAGGTAGTTCTTTAATACCAGCAATGAAAGTTAATATAAATATACATAAACAGAACTCATTTTACTTGGGCTGAAATGAACTGGGGGGAAGGAAAGTGATTTCTCAGCTGCTCTTCAGTCTGCTGCTGAATTCCTTTTCTCTGAGTTGCTCTAAACTCACAATTCAAGGCTGGTTTTCCTGAATGTTCAATAATTACTGTGAGCATGGATTTGGAAGTTTGGGGTGTTTAAAGAACGAGGATTTGGATTAGTCCCACCTGTGATTGATGGAAGAGTTACAGAAATAGGAATTTAATCGAGATTTGTCATCTCAGTGCACATGACTGAATGCAATTTTACTGCTGTCATCTGAAAAGTTATGTAATGTTTCAACCCCAGTAGAAAATGACAGTATTTATAAAATACAATGGTATTTAATACTAGCCACAACTTTCTGAGGATATAATGCTAAAAATAAAGTTTCACCAAGCATTTTCTTACAAGAATCTGGTATTAGCATATTTAGAATCAAGTTACTTTATTAGAAGTAAGACTCAAAACAATGCTGTACACATTTATTTCTTTTAAAGACTTTAAAAAGTCTCTTTAAAAGAAACTTTTCCCTAAAGAAGAGGAGGTAACTGGTAAGGAAATGGACAGCATTTGTTTTCTTTTATTATTATGCACAAGCTCTTTAAGATGAATAATTTCAGATATTGTGAAAAACAAAGGGCTCTTCTCAAGCACTTTATTCTATGCAGATTATGGCTCCAGTACAAGTGTAAAACATCAGGTAATTGAAAATCTCTCCATTTTATCTTTGTTAAAGCATGGGGGAAAAAAATTAGATTATTCTAAATATTTTTTTGAAGCTGAACATGTTCAGGAAAGCTGACAAATATTCAGGATGAGTCTCACACCAAGTATTCCACCTTTTGAAATAATGATTCTGTTGAACAGTCACAAGGCAGAGGAAATGGGAACATGGGTGCAGATTTAAGCTCAGTGGCTGCAGTAAAAAGTGATCCCCTAAGTAAAGTTGTCTGATAAAGCTGACAAGAAAAGCCTGTGAGCAATAGTTCTGCTGATGCCACTGAAGGATAATGAAAATAAAAATTGGAAATAAATATTTTCCTCCTCATTCTACCAAAATAATGCAGAAGTGAAAAGGCTTTAAAAAAGAATCTTTAATGAAAACACTCCAAGAAATGATATTCTGAGGGCCTGACTCCATGTCTTTGTTAGATACAGGTATAGGAACTTCAATAGATTGGAATTATTTAAAAATAAAGTTCATACTATTCATAGGATCTCCTTTCCATGCTGTGCTTTATCTCTGGCTCCTTTTGTTACTTTCAGTGACTGAAGGAAATGCTGCTGGTGCTGAACCACAATTACATTTTTCATACAGGCACTGCAGACACACCTTCAAAGATAAAATGTATAACTAAAGAATTGGTGTTTGGCATTTCTTGTTTGTTCCTCTCCCCCTTTATATCATACTGACTCCACCTGAATGTGCTCATCGTGGGGAACTTCAAAGCCAGACTAAAAGGCCAGAAATAATTACTTTTTTATTATTATTATTATTTTTTTCAAGCTGAACAAGGTGTGGGCTCTGCCATCCAAATAACTGCTCTGCTGTCAAAGAAAACTCAGCCTGAGCCCTTCCTGCTGGGGGAGTTTGGGCTGACACATGGCCCATTTACTTCATTCCATGCCTTGCTTGCTTTGTCAAAAGAGCTCGGGATCAGATGAGTGAAAATGTCCAAACTCAGCAGCTGCAAACTTCTCCCTAATCCCTGCAGACATTTTTAGCTTTGAAGAATGACTCCCATCTTCTCCCAATCTACTTCTCTGATCCTTTCCAAGATGCACTTGATCACGTAACATTGGGGATGTCTGACCTGTTTCACTGGAGTATTTCTGTGACTTTTTTTGTCCCTGATTGTATTTTTGTACTGTTTGCTTGTCTTGTAATATACTTTGAATTAAAGTGGCTTTTAAAAAAGCAACAACCTTGATAACTGTGAGTGGCCTGAGCAGGCAACATTTAGTTTCTCAATTCATATTTAAAACCAAATATTTCATATTTAAAACCAAACTGACCAAAATTCTGATATGAAATACCAGGAAGAGGATCTAATCTGCTGATGAACCATCACATTCCATTTCTCTTTGGATTTTTTTTTTCATAATATTGTCAAGAATCCCCTAAGTTTATTGAAACGAGATTTCCTTCCCTTATCCACATTTCAAATGCCCAGAAGTTATTTCAGTGTGTTAGGAGGTCACTCATGGAACTCTTCAGGATGGAAATCTCTGAAAATGCCCCAGGGAAGGCTCAGCTCAGGCAGGGTGACCAGAGAGAGACCAGGGCTGGTTCTAGCCTGGCTTCAAGCACCTTCAAGCAGATCCATAAACACTTCAACTTAGAGATTGCTCTTTTCAATTACTCCTTCATGGCCAGCAAATATTTTCTTTGTTGCCATTTCTGTCTTCTTCTTGACTCTTGACCTGTTATTTTCTCCTTTCTCCTCAGAGAAAAGTTGGTCTCTGGCATTTCTGTGACTGCCATTCCCATTTTTCTGTGACTCCAGGGATGAAAAGGTTGAAATCAGCTCCTTTTCCCAGCTTTTCTCTCCAGGCTGAGCACATCCAACCCCTTCCTCCTCTCTTCACACCTCATGTGCTCAGAAGAAAATGAGCAGTACTTATAACACACTATGGTATAGCCATAACTTCCTGAGAATATAATGCTAAAAATAAAGTTTCATCAAGCATTTTCTTGCAAAAATGGGTTATTAGCAGGTTTAGAATGAAATTATTTTATTGGAAGTAAGAATCGAAACAATGCTGTACACATTTATTTCTTTTAAAGACTTCTAAAAGTCTCTTTAAAATAAATTTTTCCCTAAAGAAGGGGAGGTAACTGATAAGGAAATGGATGGTATCCTGTTCTTTGTGGCTTTCTGCTGAACTCAATCTCTCTTGTCACAAGGGGATCCAAACCTGCCCTGCCCACTCAGAATGATGCCCCAAAAGTGCTGAGTAAGGAGGAAAGAAACTCAGTTCTTGTACACCAAACAGTTTGAAATCTTTTAGCACAATTTTGCCCTTATTTTCTTTCATTTCTGTGTCAGCAGTGCTTTTTGTTCACATACCAAAGGATCTAGAACTTTCATTTGTCATTTCAAGGTGTTAAGGGGTAGAAATTTTGTTATTTAGCTATGCAGATTTCTGAGATGCACTTCAAGTTTTGGTGAGCACTGAATAAAAGCAAGTAGTAAGTGATAGGATTAGGGTTTTTTTTGGCAGGGAACTTTTTGAAAGAGGGAAAAGAAGATCCTAGATGAAGTGTGAATATAAAAAATTTATGTCCTTTGTACTCTACATTAAGAATTCAAAGAGAAAGTTCAGAAATCCAGAATAAAGATTTTTGCCATTTAACTTTTGTCAAGTGTCACCGTAAACAGAGTGATTTGGCTTTTATGATCCAATTATTAATTGCATGCAATGAGAGCTGCTTTGGTCATCTCTGAAAAGCTTGGCAAGGCTGAGAGCCATAAATCTTTCAGTGTCTGTGTCAAATCCTGCCCTGATCACAGTGGCTGGAGGCTCTGAGGGAAGATGAAGTGCAGCAGAGATGTCTTTGGAATTAGTCTGCTCCCCGTGCCACGGGACTCAGGCCTGGCAGAGGATGCTCTGGGATGCATAAATCAGGAACTAACCTGGATGTGTCCTGATTTGGGATGCTGGAATCCAGCTGTCTCTGTGGTAACATGTTCTTTAATGCTTCATTGAGCCTCTTCTCCCAGAAATGAAAATGCATGTGCTTGACACGCTGCTGGGCTCGGCTGGTTGATCAAAATAGATTTTTCTCAGCCTTTTTTTCTCACTCATCTTTTCATGGGCATCATTATCCATTACTTAAAATTATTCTGAAGCTTCGTTCCCAAACTTATTTGAATATGCCTGTATAATCCACACAAAGCAGTGTCCTTTTGGACATGTGATAAAAAATTAATAGGGCTTCAAATTTTTTAACAGTTGGCTCCAGCTGCTGGATTTCTTCCTGTATTAAAATCACTTAAAATCTCTTTTCAGTTCTGTTCAGAAGGCAAATTATCTAGGAAGGGTAGATAAAGCAAAATTGGCAGATGGAGTATTTCCTGGTGAGATGTGTGCATTTTAAAATATGCAGTTCTGGGAGGCAACATATAAAGCATGCATAATCTATTCTAATGAGATTCCAGAAAGCACCATTCCCAGGGCTGAAATGTTCAGAAGTGATAGGAGGGATGTGCAGCTTCAGGTGGGAGCCTGACTCCTGAGAAATTAGAGGGGAGTTATCTGTGAACAAAATATACCTGTTAGTGTCCATACTACTTATACTGCAGCATAGGGAAAATGTCCTTTTTTATATTAAAATGAAAGAAGAACAAGAAGTTGAGCCATGTTTTACTAAATATCCTGTTCTGCACTGTAAAATCACCATGGTAGAGAGTTCCTCTGCTTTCCTTTCCAACTCAATGTGATGGAAGGTAGGAGAGGGAAGAGCAATTATCTCAAAAAACCAGTGTTTTGGAGGCTGAAAGATGTTAATGGATTTTTTCTGGCATTAGGCAAATAGCCTGACAGGACAATTAATCATTTTTAAAAACTCTGCCCCCATAGTATAAGAGCAGAACACTCCTGTGTTCTGCACATTTTAAAATTTTCAGTAAGATAAATGATGTTCTAAGAGGGATGATTATTTGGCTCAGAATTGCACTCGTTTTCAGTAATAATTTATTTTCAAAATATTTGAATATTTCACACGATAATAAGTAGTTTTGCCTCATATTTACTAATGTATTACTGATATTCTATTAATTAATCCATCTTTTCTAGTTGTCTGAATCTAAGAAAAACTTTTGAATATTACTTAGAATATTACTTGGAATGACTTTGGATATTACTTAGAATGACTTTGGATATTACTTAGAATGAATATTGCTCATTACATGCTGTGAACACAGAATTCCACAGGCAAATTAAACAGGTACCAGATTTATTTATGTCAGGCAGTCCAGCAGAAAGAACCATGGCCCTGAATAAACCCGAAATTGGAGAATGCAAATGTCAGATTTCCTAAATGAGACACCTGGGGCAGCTGATGATGGGTATTGAAATGTGAGCTGTGTCTTGAGTCTTTGGGTTATTTTTTTGGTTTTGTTTAGGTTTGGGT
This sequence comes from Cichladusa arquata, assembly GCA_026413545.1. Classification (NCBI taxonomy): domain Eukaryota; kingdom Metazoa; phylum Chordata; class Aves; order Passeriformes; family Muscicapidae; genus Cichladusa; species Cichladusa arquata. The sequence continues at coordinate 1,776,810 of JAOTQP010000099.1, read as the reverse complement.
GGTTTTTGCTGGTTTTTTTGGGGGGGTTGCATGAGGTCATTTCTAGCATTGTTAAAGGAAATGTGAGAAAACAACAAAGATTCTGCCAAAAAAGAGCAAACATATTACATCTTGTCAACCTTTTAGCTGTCCTTTGGCAAAAAGTGGAGTTCATGGGATGTCAGACAAATAACTGAATTTGATTTTCTGAATTCCTCTGCCAGTAAAGCAGGAGCAGCCATCCCTGTCCCTGAGTGTTTAAGTGATGAGCTTTCAGTGGATACTCTGTGAGAGGATCCAAACTCACATCAATTCCTGTCCCACTTGAGGAAAACATTGCTGGCAATTTCCAGGAATACTGCTGAAGTCACCTTGTGATTTGAAATGCTGCATAACTTTTAAATCACAGCATATAATTAATATTAAACCAAAAATATCTGAAGCCATAGCAGCATTACAGCCAGCAGGAAAATCCCTCCTTTCCTAGCTTGCCCATCATCCTTCCTTTCCTCTTTTTTTGTTCCTGCTTGTGAGGTGCTGCTGTGGCAAAAATTAGCCTTCATTTGTTTGTTATCTTAAAAGATAACTGCAAACTGTAAAGAAATAAGAACAGCAATTACTGTGGAAGCTGAGTAAGAGGCAGCACTTAAAGGAGGAGGAGAAGCAAATATATCAAAACAAAAAAACCACCTTTTTTTGTTGCAGGAACCTCAAGGTGTCTGTGGGCACAGTTTGCAGGGACTGAAGTGCCTTTTGTGATGCTCCAACATGATCCTACTGTAAGCAATCAATACCTGGGCTGGGGGAAGGTTGTCAGGTTGTCCCTTTGACCAAACCTGTAAGACTGATCACCTGCATCACTGCTATTTTTAGGAATGATTCATCAAGGCTGTACAGACACCTTGGTGCCTACAATAACACAAACACCTTTGCAGCCTCCCCTCTTCACCCCATCACAGTCAGTCTTGCTTCAGTCTTTTACAGCTTGGGAAGAATTCATCTGTGGAGGCAAACAAGGCAAGGACAGGGTGTGTTGACAAGCCTCAAACTCTCAGAAGCCATTTAGCATCTCCTAATAACGAGCAGAAAGTGAGTGAGGCAGGTTTCTGCAGGGGCAGCTGAAGGATTTATTTATTTTTTTTTTTTGCTGGAGCTCCATGAGGCAGCACCTGGCTGCAGAGCAGCTGCTGTCCCCAGGAAAAAGCAGCAGCAGAGAGATTATTGTCCAGAATCCCTCCTGACCCTTAGGGTAGAACTTGCCCCATCCTATTCTTTCCTGTCTCCTAGTTCCCAGAAGCTGGAGAGAGGAAAACTGGGGTTTATGGGCTGGAGGGCAGCAGGAAAGGGGGATGTGGATCCCAGAAAATGATGGAGACAAGGAGGCTGCTCAGAGAACATGGGGGAGATCCTGCAAGGTCCAGGAGGGGGGTAAAAGAATTTCTTTCACTGAAATGTGGGAAGGAAGAGGGATCTTATAAAATTACTAGGATAGGCTGGTGAAGAGAGAAATACCAAGCTGTAAACCACTCATAATCCTGTGAAGTTTCTGAGTCCCTTGAGCCTGACTGACCCTTTTTTAACAGAAGCTCATTGTAATTCCTTTGTGCTTCTGTGTCCTGTCTTTCATCCACGAGACTGCCTGAAATTCCATGACTGCCTGATAGTCCTCATGCAAGGAATATCATTGTTCCACTCCCTCCTGGAGGAACTGCTCATGTTCTCCAGCTGCCTTTGAATTTTGCATAATTGCAGCCCTTATTACACACCTGAGAGCTCTCTCATTGTTACAGGAACACCCTGTCATTCATTTCCAACCTCTGCTTCCTCTGCATCCTAGAAGAAATAAATAGATCAAATACTAGTCAAAACTAACCAAGTCATGTGGGCTTTCCTGTTTCCCTGAAAGCATTTTTCATGGACTCAAGACTCACAAAACTCATTGAGAAATAGGAGCAAAATTATTTGTTAGCTGCAAACCAGGGCAGAAGCCCCCTGCTCTACCACAGTGCAGCTGACTGTGCTGCACCTTTTTCAGAAGAAAAAATATAATCCATATTCTTGTTTACCAGATTTCTTTCTGAGCCATGGAAATTACTGTGAATGAGCATGAAAATGTCAACAGAGAAATTGGATGTTCTGAGATGGGAGTTCAGAGGTAATTCCAGCTGCTCTTTTACCAAGAAAAGAATGCCAGATTTCTCACTGTGTGATTATACAGGCATTCTAGACAATTCTTATTTGTTCTTGGTTTAGAATTGTGTTTCTAAAGTTGATTTATGTCTGAAACTGGCTGCTGATGTTAACAAGACCAACTCAAAAGAATAAATTCTTGTAGCTTGTGAAGCTTCAGTGCAGAATGTTTAACAGATTATTATTGTGCATCATTAAACGCCATTCTGGAATGGTGTTAAATTGGTACATAGGGGGGTGTTATTGGTCTGAATTAATTTAATGTGCACTGGAACCAGAGGGGATGATTTCATAAGGGATGTATTGATTACTTCTATCTTTCTGTGATACTTGAAAAATTTTGGTTTTAAAAGTGTTCACAAGCAAAGCTTTTTGTACTGATCCTGTTCTACAGATAGGAAAGGAATTAAAATTACTCCTTTAACCACAGCAGAGTATTTCTTTGTCTTTATGGACATTCTGTATTATTGGCAGTTCTCTGTTGACCTCCCTTTCACCTCTGAAACTTTGGTTTTACAGTGAAAGTTAAAGAGATTATGATTTAATTATAACCTGTGAGACAACATGGATTATTTTGAAACTTCATGATAATGAAACAATGATAATTACAGAGTAATTTTTGTTACAAACCTGCTATGCCCACAGGGTATCAGGTCTTGCCATGTGCATCTGGAGATGAACATCACTGCTGCTCAATATAACCCAGGCTGGTGAGTGGGAGAAAATGGGAAAACATGGAAATAACACAGGGGAATACATTGAAAATAAAGCATTAAATAACATACATGAGAATACATGGAAATAACACAGGGGAATACATTGAACATAATATATAAACAGGGGAATACATGGAAAATAAAACATGAAATAACATACATGGGAATACATTGAAATAGCACAGGGGAATTAATTAAAAATAATACATGAAATAACATACATGGGAATACACTGAAAATAATACATGAAATAACATATATGGGGATACATTAAAATAGCATAGGGGAATAGAGTGAAAATAAAACATGAAATAACACATGGGAATACATTTAAATAACACAGGGGAGAGCTGTGTTCATGTAACAGCCAGACAATTCATGCCTTGAGGCTTTGTAGTTGCTCTGAGAAATTAATTATCAGTAATTAATTGTAGTTTAGTGAGGGCTGTGAAGGAAGAGGGAACCCAGTGGTTCTCTTCAGGCAGGGCTGCAGACCCAGGGCTTGGGTTGGTGTTGAGCTGCTGCCAACTAGAGCAGGTTTCATACTGGAGGGAAGAAGCTAAATTCTATTTGGATGAGGGGATTAGTAATTGAGAATATTCCCCTACCCATTTTACTCTTTCTTACACTCCAACCTGAAAATCTTAGGAGGGGAAGCCATTGCTAACACTGTGTTTTTATTTTTGATTTCTGCAGCAAGCAGCAAAGAAAATTCTGTCAGCTTAATCAGCCAGTATTATGTAAATGTGGGGGAAATTACAGTAGTTGATGTTTGAAGAGGGTTGTCAGCAGTGAAAGTGTTTATAATGTTTGATAAAGTTATGTCTTTTTTTTTTGCAAACAAGTAAAAATAAAGCATGCATCACCACAATTTTCCATCCATTTAAGTTTTAGATTCCCAGTGAAACTCAAATTCAACTGTGTCAAGTTTTGTCTGATCAGTGCAAGGAGCTGACCAGTGTTTAGTGCTAGTATAATATTTTTTTGAATTGATTTTATTCACTCTTTGCAACCGTTGAAAAAATAATGAACAAAATGAAGGAGGAAAAAAAAGCTGGAACAGCATTAGCTGTGAGGGGAGCATTTTGTGCCCAAGGAATGGTGTGTTCACAGAAAATATGGGCCTCCCTATCTGCCTCTAGAGAGAGATGTTTGGTGGTGATGGCTTCATTGTGGTGTTTTTGTGACATGTCCCTACATGTGAGATTTATCAGAGGTTTAGGAATAAATAACCCTGGTGGCTTTAACTTTTACAAATGAAATGCATTAGAGTAAGCTGGAGTTACGTAAGCCTTGCAGAATTCAAGGCAAAACCTGGAAATTAAGAACAAGGGAGTGGGAAAAGCTGCAGTATTTCCATCACTGGATGTAAAAATGAAGAATCACTGAAGAGTTTTGGTTGGAAGGGACCTTAAAGTTCATCCAGTGTCACCCTGCCATGGCAGGGACACCTTCCCCTGTCCCAGGGGCTCCAAGCCCCAGTTCCCAACCTGGTCTGGAACATTCCAGGGATCCAGGGGCAGCCACAGCTGCTCTGGGCACCTGTGCCAGGGCTGCCCACAGACAGGATCTCTCTGTGCTGATGAGTACAGCAGAATTTTTGCTGATTCCACAGTGAGAAATAGAATAATATTAAGTTTTTCCCATTGAAGGACATTTGTACTGCACTTTGGAATACCTGGTTGTTCACACAGAAATCCCAGTTTAACCAGGATCCTGTCCTGGGATCCAGAACTGGTGACTTTCCCTATTTCAATAGTCCCACACCCTGCTGATTACACTTCTGTTTAAGCAGCTCTGAAAAAAAAAAAAAATTACCTCGTGGATAATTCAATTGAATTTCAACCTAGAAATCTTTTTAGTGTAATTCAGTGAACTTTGATTTTTCATTACTCTAAAATTGGAAGCTGAAAAGTAGTAGCATGTATAATTGCATGTCACAGTGCCTACAATACACCTTTCCTGCAGGTGTTATTTCCTTGGTTTTCTTTTTGGTGTTCTACCTGCATTGTTTTGAAATAGAAAATAAAACTTCTGAGGCAGTGTGCATAAAAAGAATTATTTCATGGACTGTGCTGCTCTGGATAGAATTCTTTTGGTGCTGTGCAATTGCTTTAGCTAACTTACAGCTCTGTTGGTTGACATATATCAACAGAAATAGATGCAGACAGTCAATTATTTGCATTATTTTCAAAGGTATTCTCATCTCTGTTTTATAAGAAAACAAACTTGAGTGCAGTAGAGCTTTGCCTGTGCCAATGACTGCTGTGCAGAGAAAGGAGCCATTCAAGTCAGGGTTTGGGGGTTTTGGGGTTTTTGGGGTTTGGTTGGTTGTGGTTTTTTTGTTTTCTCACATTGCTGACAAAAATCAGATGTGTGAGAATACCAGATTACTTTAGGGGTGAAAAGTGCACTGACTTCAGCCTTTCATTTGAACAGAGTGCTGCAGAAAAACAGAGTATAAAATACACTAAGTGGAGATGCTGCTTCTAAGAGAGGGAAGAAAAATTCTGGGTAGAGATCTTAAAGGGCTTTTAGTGGTTACTATTAAAAATTTCAGTGGTGCTTCCTTAAATCCGGTACATTGGACAGCAACCACTGCAGAGTGGATGCAAGTTTTGTTTCCTGGAGTAACCAACGTGTGTTCACTCCCGTGGCTGAGCATCTTCTGCTGTCCCCAGACAAACAGATTTGGGATTGATCAAATCAGGGAGATTGCCTGTCCTGTTTGGGAATGGGGGAATTGTGTGCCCTGAAAGGATTTTGCTTTGACAGAGAACTTACAGGCATCCATGATGTGATTTCCATGTTGAGAACACATCCCCCACTCTTAGATAGTTGATAATTGTAATAAACCATAAAACAATTTTGCACTTAAAAGTTTTCTTCCCTTACAAGCTTCTTTTAGTGTATCCACGAGCTTGATTTACTGTAAGGTGATGGGACTTCCTCTTCTAAATCACCAAGATATTTCTGTGTGTTCATAATTAAAGCAGTTGGATTTTTTCAATCTTTTGTGGTTGGTGGCTGGAAGTTAACCTGCCTATCTGTGTTTGGGAGAAAAAAGGAAAATCTCTGAACACAGTGATATCAAATGTAATTGCAATAATGCATTGTTAAGATAAAGAAACGAGGGGAGAAGAAAGAATCCTTAATAAAATTAAGGGTTTATCAAACCTTGTTCTTGGGCTGAAAATTATGTTTCTTATATGTATTTTGCATGATATGAAGTGCTGTCAATTATTGAAAATAATTCCTGGCTCCACAGTTACCTACTTCTGCTCAAATTGACTTGTCAAATATTTGACATTCAGATAATTCTCTCTGTTTGAGTGCAACTGCAGAGACTGTTATGGAAAAATACAAGCATTCAGAAATTCAGGCTTTTCACTGGAATTTCATATTAACATTTTAATATAGATTTCTCAATGTCTTCAAAGCACAGAGTAAAGAAAAATAAAGGTAAACTGCCATAGCTTCTGCTGGTGACCAACTGGTTTAGATGCTGAAAATTTGTTTTCCAGATTATCAAAGGACAAAGTTGCAAAGCACCAGGTGTTCTTTAGTTTATTGCAAAATGGAGTTGATTGCTGCTCTGGCTGCTTTCCTGATTTTCATAGTCTTCATTAGAATCATCTAATAAATATCAAGCTGAATCAGCATTTTGATTAAGGAGATTTTTCTAATAATAAATTAATTGGCTTTTTACTTTGGAGCAAAATAGCAGCCAGAGAACTCCTAAAGTTTTTGTTTCTTTAAGCTTCGTCTTCCCAGGCAAGTTCTGGAGCTCCCAGATTTCCTTCATTTGACTGCAGCAGGAGATAAACTGCATTCCATGGCAGCTCTGCTATTTAATATTGCCCTTAGGAACAGAGAGATCCAGCTGGAAGCTTCTAGAAAAACTTCTGTAATGAGCAGAACAGTGTAGGCTGATAAAAAGAAGACCATTTATTTAAACCACAAAATCAAAACCAGCAGCTAAGTCCCAATTAAATCTCTGATTGAAGTGAATAGAGGTGCTCTCTAGGACAGGGTGAGAGTATTGATGTTACCCCTTTGCTATTCTCAGTTCCTCACCTCTTGGGATTTAAATAGCATCTTAATAAAGCAGACTTTAAGCAAGAATATGAAGGATTTGGGGGAGTGCTGTTAATGATCATTCCCACTCATTCTGGCATCATCAAGAACCTTTAAGACATTTCCCACAGTCCAGAGCTAAGATATTTTTCTGGTTTACAGTTTCTTGTGCAGTAGTGCTCCCACATCTTTCCTTCTAATTCTCTTTCCCCTGAGAAATAATGAAGGCTGTTTTGTTATCCTAACTTAAAAACAATCAATGAAATTAAAATGAACTGTCACCTAACAGAAATGCAAATGTAATCTGTCTTAGTCATTTCCTTGCCCTTGCTCATCAACAGACACCCTTAAAGAGCTCTCTGCATACAAGATTGCCTTCTATTTATCTCTGTTTATCTCTCTGTTTCATCTCCCCAGAGTAGTGATGCCTCCTGATTCTTTCCAGACCCTACCAGATTTACCTCAGTAATTTAAGATGATGCTCGATGACTTTCCACCCAAAAAAATGCATTAAATATTTTTGACAGTCAGAGCAACGAGATGTTGGGAAAAAAAAAAAACACCAACAAATTACTCCTTGGAAAAATAGACTCTAAAGATAGAATATAGAGATAATCTTATTTCAGCTTATTAATTATGCCCTGTAAGCAATGAATCAAATCACTTTGCTGTATAATACAATTACTGCTGTAATTTGTAGTCATTACAGTTTGCACTGAGGTATAATTGTGTAATTCATTTTCTGCAGGTTATTGACAGAGAAGGTCTTAACAACTCCAGCATGGAGGCTCTGGGTTTGCTACAGTTTAATTTGCAGATCATTAGCGCAATAGACCTAATAGCTTGCTGTGTCTACCCATCGAGGAGTTATTTATGCTGGATCAGGCACAAAAGGGAAAGATTAAGGAGAGATTTGAGGTACAGACATGATTTCCTGGTGCCTTGCTCCCTTTGCAGTCTTTGGGTTCTGTTGCATCAGTCCTTCATTCTCTGGTCAGCTCTATTTTCCAGCTGGTGGTTTGAAGATGGCTTTCTTACCTGCAGTGAATTATTCCAATTAACAAGTTAATATTTTGGCAGAGTTATCTGCATCTGATTAGCGTTCATTAAATCAATCAAGATTTGATTGGAATAGATTTTTAAGTGTCAACTTTCCCATTTCAATGGGGCACAAGGAGTGCTGCTGCTGCTGACATCTGCCATGGAATAAAATGTAACAAACAAGTCATGATCCAATTGTGGTTTTTCTTCTGGTTCTGCTAAATATATATCCTGACCCTTATCCATGGTGGCCTTGGGTTTTTTGTTTTTTGGGTTTTTTTTCCTTTGATGTGTCTCTATAGTATTTTAAGAGTGATTACTTTCACACCTATTCCAGCTCCTTCTCAAATAACTGGCTGTGCTTCTAAGTCATTGTGAGTATAATTATTCATAATAAATGTAAAATGAGATTAAATGTGCCCACTGAGGTGAAGGGGACAGAAAAAAGAATCTTGTATTTGCACAGCAAATAACACCCAGAAAATTTGTATTCTTGATTATGAAAAATATCATGTTCTGTATGAAAAACATAATTATTGTTCCACACTTCCTGCCACCATTGAAAATTTCTTTTAATTGACCATTCTCAATTAGCATGTTTTCACACAATCATAATTTCCATGCCCTTACTCCTGAGAGTTCCATACATCTTACACTATATTTAAGAAAATTATAAGCAATTACATTCCTTACTGTTTGCATGTGACTTCTTTTTTAAACTGCTCTTTAGGAAAAAAAAAATCTTTTTAAAATTTGCCATTTGGACCTGAAACCATATAAAGTTTTTCCGTTCTTTTCCTTGATACAAACTTTATCCTCAGAATGCAGAATTCAAATTGTAGAGCCTCAGAAATTCTTTGAAAAAATAATAATGGCAAATGTTGCTATGGTTACAGAGCCATTCCCATTTGCTTTGCTTTTCTGCCTCAGTAATGAAAGTGGAATGAGGGATTTTTATTCCAACTGTCTGTATGATGCTTTGTGGGGGAAATGCATATCCCACTACATATTCTCCATTAATTTTTGAAAGCAGAATGTTTTGGGGGTTGATGTTTCTGAAGCTGTTTTCCCCTGTTTTCTTATTAAAGTTGATTAAAGACAAATATAATCTCAAAAGCTGCAGTGAAAGGGTGTGAGTTTCACTCACTATTCCACTTGGATAAAGGACAGACTCAATTTCTATCCTTCCTCAGTCTAACCCCCCTTGGGTATAAAATACTGAGCCAGAGTTGCCTTAATTTATTGAGTTACCTTATTCTCAGGAGTGACTGGCACTGAGATTTTTTTATTTTAAGACTGAAGCACAGGATATCCTTAAGATTTCTCCAGCTCATGTGGAAGAGATAAAGTAGTGCTTTGGGATGTCCAATTTTATCCCTCTGGGTTGCTGGGTTTTTTTAGTTGTACTTTAGTGATCAACTTGCATTTCCTTGTCCTTCCAATATCACAAACATCTGTGACCCCAGGAAAAAAATTCATGATGCTTCACCTCCCAAAGCACCCTCCCCACTGACAAATCACTTCTACTATGGCAGAACTTAAATGTTTGGGGAAAGTATTTTGATTTTCTTATCAATAAAGGCATCATCATCAGCTTTTCCTGAGGATGAAAATCCACCTGGAAGCAGCCAGGGCAGGGGGATGCAGCTGAGGACAAGGAGCAGCCTCTTGTAGGGTGGCAGTGATGGGACATCAATGGGACCAAAATCACCAGTGCCTCTCCCTGGGATGTTACAGCCCTGCTGCAGAGAGATTCTGGGCAAAGATAATGCAGATAAAGGCACAGAGACACCCAGAGATTGTGCAGGGGGTTCAGGCTTTGGGGGTTTTTCCCAAAAACCCCATTTGGGATGGGAGCAGGGTTCCAGAGGCTGCACTGCTTCACAAAGCCCCAGCAGGATGAGGCTCTTTGCTGGTGTCTCAGCAGCACAAACATTCAGAGTGGGGAAGGCATCAGGGCCAGCATTAAGGTTTTGCTGATACTTTTTTTAGTAACAAGCAGCTCTGACAAGCTCCCAGTTTTGCCAAGCAGCTATGTGAATTTTTCCATTCCGGATGGAATGGAAATTCTAGATTCTCAGACACACACCCACACACAGAGCCATATTCCCTGTGATGCTTTGTTCCAGCTTATTTTATTATTTCAGCCAAAGCAGCTGAGAGTTAACCTAAGGAAGCAGTATATTATTGTGGGGTTTTTTTGGTTTTTTTTTTGGAGGATATTTTTAGGTTGGATTTTAGTTATTCTCTCAAACTTTTGATTTTCAGAGAAATTAGATTTTGCTGCAGATGCTGCACTTGATGGAATTTAGCACTTACCTGCCTTTGCTGCCCCCATGAAAACCTCTCCACATTTTCTAAACCACAAGACTAAGAACTCCAGCTAATTCTTGGGCAGGCACACTGTTAATGAAGCTGAGCCCTTCACGAGGTTTTTTTTTTTTTTTTTTTGCCTGAGCAGGCTGGATATTGTCTGTTCTCACACAGCAGCTGCATGTGCAGACTCTTAATGAAGCTGCTCAGACCGAGCAGGAAAAGGGAAGTGCAGGGAATTTGCCATCCTGGGGTGCAACAGCTGCTCCAGGCTGGAAGGAGGGTGCAGAAAAAAAGGGCTGGGAGCTCAAGTTCCTCTGAATCCCTGCTGATGTGGTGGGGAAAATCAGGCAGGGTCTGAACTTGGGCACTCTGTGTAATATCACAACCTGAGAGTGTTTTAAAGATTCCAAGTAACTTGGTGCCTAAAGGTTCTTTGACAGAAAAAGCAACTTGTTCAAGGGACAGAAGCCTGAAAGGGCAAGAGCTGCTGTGCCCTTGGGCTGGGAGCTTCAGCTTGAGAGGCAAACAGCAGCAAAGCACACAGCAGCTTGTGATGGAGATCTGAAGCTTGCTCAGATGGCTCAGATTCCCTGGTTTGTGCTGACAGCACAGAACTGGGGAGATAAGAGGCCCTTTGTGATGTGCAGGCAGAGCTGAGACTTTTCAGAGCTGTAAAGAAAGAAATAAGTGGGTTTTTTCTTTCCTTTTTGCACTGGAGGTTGACTGGGCTCTTGAGAAATGGGGTGGAATGGAGGAGAGGAATTGCAGAAATTTTAGAAATGGGAGTTAAAGGCTGAGAATTCAAGAGGACTGCAGATAGGAAGGTGAGTGAAAAGGGGCTGAGAGGAGTCTGATATTTCAGCAGGGAGAGCTGGGGGACCCATGAGAATCTCAGACTGCAGTTGACAGAATAAACATTAGGGAGGGTAGAATAAAGCTCAGGAAAGAACTCAGAATGAATTTTTTCAAACTTCAGAAAGAAGAAAAAGAGTTAATCCACCTAATCTTTCAGAGTTGGATTTAGAGTTGGACAAAAGCAGACAAATTACCCACTGCTAATGTCACACCCAAAGTCACCCGAGCCAGGGAGGGGGATTCATTTGCTGCTCCTCCTACAGAATGAAATTATTATTATTATTGTTGTTATTATTATTAGCATCCAATATTTAGTTGTGTTTCATCAGTGAAAGCAAAATTATAAATTCCTTGAATTTTTCAAATTATAAAGTAACCAGAAGCGGATTTATGTGGAGCAGAGATGATGTTCACTGCTCAGGGTTTATTCTGACTGATGCCTCAAAAGCACAGAAATGGACACTGGAGCCTTGAGACACAACTGCAGACATAAAAACTTAACTGAAAAACCCTTGTAATATGATTGAAAAAAAAAAAAAAATCAATTTTTGTCCAAACTGATTATGGAGGCTGCCTTAAACAATGAGTGTTTCTGATTCTTACTTGCTAGCACTGTCAAAGAATTTGGACACTCTGCAACATCATAATCTAAGAATATTTTAAAGTTACTTAGAAACTTGGTGCCTAAAGCTTCTTTGACAGAAAAAATAACTTATTCAAGTTTTAGTTTTGTATTTCTGTGAAATTTATCTTCAAATATTTGACTGAAGTTTTGAGACGTCTCTCTTGATTTCGTGAGATGTGAAACATTTAATTAAAATTGACTTAAAATCTAAAGAAATACATGGAGAACTGGTTCAGATAACTTAAACATGGGGTAGGGAAAGACTTTATATATTTGCATATTTTATTACTGGATATAAAAAGCAATTTTTCAAATAAATGCCAGTTCTTCTGAGCCTTCTACATTTATCTGTAGAAAGATCAAACAGAGTATGAAATTTCAGAATGCTCTGACTTCCTAAGCTGCACTAAAAATATTTTAGTTCTGGCTGTCCAATGTAAGTTACTGGAGGATGCTCTGTGATTTAATTGGTCTCCACTGGTTTTAAGCTCAAAGGACAGTTTCCTTGAGATAGCTGGCAAAACTCCTGCAAGAAAAACAGCAATCAATATCTGAGATGGGGTTATTAAAGGAAAATCTTCTCTTCTTTGTCTAACTCCGTTTAAATTTTTATACATTTTTTCAATTTTAGTCACCGAAATCTTTTTTAAATTATTAATACTGCTCTGTCTGTAATTTTATGCCCTTTGTTGTTTGCTATAACTGCCTTCAATATCAGATGAGAGCTGCTGAAGTTTAGATTGAAATCCTTTGCCAATTCCCAGGCAGAATTCCCACCTACCCCAGTGCCTGAACCTCTGAGAGCTGCAGGAGCACCACTGAGCACTGGGTGCATCTGCAGAGAGTTAAAAAAGAGGATTTTAATGCCTTAAACCATCTCCCATTTAAACCTTCACAGCTGCTAAGGGATGTGTCCTACTAAAACCTCTCTACCCTGTCCAAATATATCATTTTATTAAGTATAAATCATTGTCCAAGTGATTCTTTATCTAGGTTTTTACTGTTTACACCTGCAGATATCTAAACTTTGCCATGAGTTTGTGCATTTTGGGCTGGAGTTGTCTTTATGTCACACCCCACACATTCCCTACTCTGCCAGATTCACATACACAAATTGTTTTACATGTCCACACCCTAGAAACAAAGAGTGACTGCTGATATTGATTCTTGCTGAATACAAGAATTCTTTCACAGAATGAGAGGATCATTAAGGTTGGAAAATACCTCCAAGAGCACCAAACCCAACCTCTGGGAGAGCTGAGTGGTACAGTGGTTTTGGGGCAAAGTGCCACCAGCTCCTCATTTATTGAACACATCCAGGGTTTGGGACTCCTCCCCTTCCCTGGCAGCTCATTCCAATGCCAGACCACTCTTGCAATTAAGGACTTTTTCCTTATATCCAACCTGATTATTGATTTTTACTTTAAGAAAAAAAAAAAAACTAAAGAGAGAAGGTGATTATTGAGTGATTCTTTATCTAGTGAATTCAGCCCACTACTTACAGTGAATGTTAGAATAATCAGTTTTTAACAAGTGGAAATAAAGGTGTAGCAGGAGGGCAAAGGAGTCTGCAGAACTCCAGATTTTTCTGGCAGGTGGAAACTCATTAAAACTGCACATGCTTGAGGAGGTGGCAGAAATATCCTGTACTGCTCTTGAGACAATGCTCACAGAAATATTCCTGTTTAATCTGCCTGATAAATGGTGATCTTGGAAAAGAAAGTGGTTCTTCTGCAGGCAGCTGTGCAATTCAGAGCCTCACTCTTCCTTTCTCTGAGCGCCATAAAGATGAAGTCTATTGCCTTAGACATTTACAAATCAAATCTTTTCATGCCACTAACTGCTCTTAGAGAAAAGCACAGATGTAAAATCCCTGCTTGGCTCTGAAGGGAGGCCAGCAAATCAGCTCCTCCAGCAGGGCTCAGCACTGCCTCTGCAGAGCCTGCACCCCAGAGCCTGGAGCAGCACTTCCTTGGGAGGGTGAGAAGTTCTTTGGATCCTGGCAAACAGCACAGCACTTAAAAGAATGGAAAAGGGACAAAACTCTAACTTAAAGTCCAACACTTCAAAACAAAGAAAAACATCTGCCCATCCCCTGTGCTCTGTACAGCTTTCTGATGCTGCAGCTGGGCTGTGGGGTTTGAGCTGTGCTGCAGAAATGGCTGAATTTGGGGGGGAGATTGCTTTTTTTAATTTTCTTTTTTTTTTTTTTTTAATTTATCTAAGCACAGACACTTCTTCTTGCTGTGTGCAGACACAGCTGCCAACCACACATTTGGGGAATGGGTGAAGGTTTGAGGAGGCTCTGGAAGGGGAAGGGCAAAGTCCCTGCCTGGACTGGAGTTGTGTTTCAGCCGGGGCACTGGACATGCACTTGCATAAAGCTTCCACACAATTTAATAATTTGGAGGGTTTTAATTAAAAGGAAATTTTAGTCATTCTGTCGCTCTCCCTTTCTTTGTGGAAGCAGAAAAACTGATTGAACACTGTTTTCATTCCTGGTCTTAAATTGTAATGCTTCACAATATCAAACCACCAGCAGAGCACTCAAAACTAAAACAACAATGTCAATTTGATTTTACTTTAAGCTAATTTGGGATAGAGTTAAATCTTGCATAACACATATGGCACGCTTTATTTTCATCTTCTGGGAAACTTCTACCAAGAGTTTGAAGCAATTTAAACCTTTAAACTGAGAATGATGTCAACCCAAAGATTGGTCAATATTGGGACAAAGGCTGATTTTTGAGCCTCCAGCAGATCTGGAATTGCTTTCATGAGCTGACCTCTAGTTTTTTTATTTTTGAGATAGAAAGATGTGAGTGGTACTGAGATGTCAGTGTATAAAGTTCTTTCCTCCACAAAAGCACAGCATGTTAAAATTGCAAGTGATAGAGGAGGCTTTTTTTTGTCATGTAGCAGGAAACATTCTGAGTGACTCCAGCATGGTTTTCCTCTTGTCAACAAGTTAATTTGAAGAAAAATAGCTGTGCTTCCAAAATAATAGTGTTTCCTGTCATAGAATTGCTGAACACTTGGTTCTGCTACAAGGATTTTTATTAGAGAGAAGCAAGACTAATTTACAAACATCAAGAAGCAGAATGTGATAAACCTGGCTGTGCTTGGATGTTTAGAGAATCTGCACTGTCAGTTTAGCTACAAATGTGCTGTGGCAGTCAGGAACACTTGCCAAACTTCACTACAGCCAAAACCCACTTTATATTCTAAAAGGATTTCTTGGTTTTTTGAGACAGACAAAGGTTATAAAGTCTGATTTGATGTAGTGTATGTCTCCATCATCTGGGTATTCAAAAAATGGAAGTTGAGGTCCCTAAAGTCCTTTGCAGCTGTTTAGTTACGTGGATTAGAAATGTACACTTGAATTTCTTTCGTGTGGTATTTTCATTTGAGGCATACAAGAGAGGTGGAGAGAAAGAATGAAGCAGCAGTAAGGGATTAGAAAAGCTTTTAAGCTCATCCTAAAAAGAAATATATTGCATCTATCCATCAGTCACATTGCCCATGAGCATTTTAAAAATTCTGAAAGTCCAACACCTTTTTGACAGTGATTGCCTATACCTGGGCATTGCAATTCACTATTTAATTCACTATTTTGCACTGATGCAAAGTATTATGAATTCATAATTGTTCACAGCATGGCTGGAGACTTACCTGAGTTTTGATAATGACAATTCCATAAACTTCTGTAACTCTGTCAGCATTGCCTTCAGTAAGTTGCCTAGTTTTATATTCTGGTGAAGTCTGGAAATAGCTGCAAAATCTGATGGTGTGTGCTCCTGGGTCTGGTTTTGTATGGCCTTAATTTCTCCTTTCTCCTAGAAAGAAACACATCATTATGGCCTCCCTGCCACCTTTGTGAACACAAGCTGCTACATCTCTCTCTCTTTCTCTCTCTCCTGGATATTTTTCAGAATCTCCACATGGATTTCTTTATCATTGTTCAACCATAATATCCTAAGACACCTGCTAAGGTATTCCCTGTGAACTCCTTGTGATGCAAACACTAAATGGCATTTACAGTGCAAAGCTGGTTTAATTTGTTTCTTCAGCAGCAAATCAGAGGATGGATTTTGAAATCTAAGGACACCTTCTTGTCTCTAGAAAGAGATGGAGCACTGGTACCTGTGCTGCATGCAAATGAGAGCCAGCTCTGCAATTGGGAGGCTGAGCACAGGGTAATTATGACTTCTGCATTGGATGTTATGTTTATTTGAACACATGTGTACCCCAGCTACAAATCAGCACTAAATTATACAAGTCAAGGCCCCTTTGAGTTGAAACAGCTGCTAAAGGCAGAAATCAAACACACAGAGACACCTGACAGAAACTCAGTCCTGGCAAGCTGTACTGGGAGCTTTCAAACACCACAGAGTGCTTTTGCCAATATTTTTGCTTTGACTTTTATCAGTGTAAAGGCATTACTTGATTCCCTCTGAAAATAAAGATATCCAAGGAAGATGAAATAAGAGAAAAATCTATATCTGAATGTATTATTTGCCTGTTGCCTGAGAGAACAGTTCATTGCTGCAGTGCTCTAACGAGCCACTCTGTGCTGGCACTGCATCCCTAATGAAACAGCTCTGCTCTCTCCAGCCTCAAACAGCATTTCTGCAGCACACAAAGGAACAGGATTTGACTTTGGACTCCACAGGAAAAGTTTGAGAGTGTTCAGAACTCCCAACTTCAGCATGTCCAGAGCAAATCTGCTTGGACAGGATGGAGATGGGGAAGGGAAAGGGAAAGGATTTTCCAGTGGGCACAGAAGGAGCTCCCACCTGAGACTGGCACATGGGGCTATTTCAGGGTCAGGGATCTTTGTCCTTGCTGGGGACTTCCCTGTGCATTCAGTGAGAAAGAGGTAACATTGCAAAAAACCCCAAAACTGTGCATGACTGAGGTAGTGAGAGAAGCAGGGAGGGGCGAGGCCGAGGTGAAACCAGGAATGGAGACAGAATCACAGAATGGTTTGGGCTGGGAGGGACCCTAAAGCTCATCCCATTCCACACCTTCCATGAGCCCAGGCTGCTCCAACCTGGCCTTAGAACCACAGTTCTTAGGGCAACCTGTGCCAGGGCATCCCCACCCTCACAGGGGAGAGTTTTCCCCCAATATCTGCTTCAAACTTACTCCCTGCCAGTTTGGAGCCATTCCCCTTGTCCTGGCACTACAGGCCCTGGTAAAAAAGTTTCTTGATGAAAGGTATCTATGCAAAAATAATTTAGTTTTTCTCCTTGCTTTCTCAGTTTCTGCTAACCTTAGGTTTTCTGAGGAGAAGACAGGAATAGACATTAAATCAGACCCAAGATCTTCCTTCTCTCACCCCTTAATTAATGCCATAAAGCCCAACCTGCTGGGGCTCTCATTATCAGGTAATCATGCTGGACCTAAAATAACTTTGCTTCTGAGGCTTTATCAGAACCTGACCTTTTCTTACAACCTTTTAATAAATTGTCACTTTCTTATGAAACTAATCTTGGAAAAGGATCTGGCCAAGGGTTTGCCTATGGACTTCTACTTTAGACATCAGCATGATTGTGCATCTGTGGCTGTCCTTACAGCACTATTGACCAATCAGCATTTTTGTCAACCCTCAGTTATATTTTCAGCTACAGGCTTTTTTCTGATCTTTTTTAAAAGCTTTGGGAACTATAGATGGAGGCTAATAATTAATTAAAGCCTCATATATTTATGGCAGCATTTTAAACTTCTCAGTGGACCACTTGGATTTTGAGAGCAAATGTGTAAAAATCTCCATCTCTTTTCATGTCAGTCTAATAACAGAGGAGCAGTTTCAGAGCTCTGTCACTCCTTTCACATTCTGTTTACAATAGCAGCCAGCCTTTTTTGTTTTATACTTACTTGAACAGTTATCTGACAAACCTGGGGACTGGTTTGTGCTTTTCTCACGTGGCAGGAAAGAGAACCAAGCCATGATTGTAATACAAATAAATACCTGAGAGATTCAACCTCTGGCCAAGTGCAGTCTCAGGATAGGTGGCATTGCCTGTGCCTATAAGCATCACCAAAATAAACACAGTCTGAATATTGTAAATTCACAGCTGAGGAGGAATTTCTGCATAATCCTCACAAGGAATCACTGACAGGATTCCCTGCACCACCCAACACAGCCCTTCACTGCTGGACACCACTGTCCATATAAACTCCATTAAGTGATGCATCTTATTCTGAATTAATGAATTTTGTCTGGCTCGTTTTCCTCAGAGCTAACACTGCTTCCTCACTGTCTGACAGCTGCAGAAAGCAGTTTGCAGTGTAAATTCATTCCAGAACATGTAATTTATACCTGTTCTTTGCTAAAAATCAAACAACAACTAACCAATGAAACAAACAAACAAAAAAATCCATTTTTTCTCGAAGGGAAGGTCTCATTTTCAGGCATTTATCATTTGGCATAGCATTGTCTATAACTGTGGTGGGTCAGCCTTGGCTGATGACCAAAGTCCCACCAGCTCCTGGCTCTCCTTCCCCCAGCTGGACCAGGGGTGGATAAATGGGAAGGACACAAAAAAGGAAATTCAGGGGCCAAGACAAAGATAAGGGAATTGCACCCAGTGCACCAGCTCAGCCTTGTTGGTGTGCACAGTTTATAGAGAATTGTTGTTTTAACTGGCAAACCCAGAGGCACAGCTAGAGCAGTCTTTGCTATCAGCTTGTCAGCCACCTAATAAACACATTCCATCATCTCTGGGGGGGTTTTAGTCATTCAGATGGTAATTCCTGCTTCACAGGTGTGTTCTACACCAGCTGCCAAATCCAATCATCTATAACATTATTGGTGATGTACTTTAACACTTCTCATGTCCCTGTACTTGTGTGTGGTTTCATTATGTGGGAAATATCTGAATTTAAATTTATGAATGTCCCATCCATGCAGGATGAAAACTTGAAAACATTACTGCACCTCTGAAATGTGACAGCAAGAAAAAATAACAAAAAATTGTCTCAAATCAAATTTAAAAGTTTTTGAGCAGTCTAAGCTACCATTGAATATTTTTTTATTAAAAATAAATGGTGTTAGCAGTATCTGCCACAATTACCAAAATTTTCAACTGCAAAATCCACAATACTTCAAGTCTGAAGTTTTCTGAAGGACAAAGCACAGCCCTTATTAATTTCCATCTTAAAACTTCCATCTCCAGAGTGTCTTATTCTTTGATGTGTAAAAACTGAAGTGCATCCAGAATGAGGAGTTACCTGTGAAAACATGGCAATTAGTTCTGCATGAAAGCAATCAAGTCCAATCTAAGAAGAGGAACAAGCTCTTCTGGCTCAGATACTGTCCCAGAAGACCCTCCTTCCAAAAGGATGATCAAGAATACTGGGAAATATTTAACAGCAAAGAAATATTTTATTTGAAAAATAAAACCACTCATACAACTCAATTTTTGGTCTAAAGGGCTAAAAGCCAAACAGTACAACAAAAACTTTAAAGTGTTAGGTCTGGGAAAAATGGAAATGAGCTGGAATTTGTATTCTGAAGAAGAGCTAAAGTAGAGCAAGAGAAGAAAACAGCTGCTTCAGGAATACAAACACTAAATGTATGAATGTGAGAGGACAGTGTGACTGAGCTGTTCATGTAAAGCACCAGAGCTGGTGGCTTAGGATATTTAACCAGGAAGGCCAAAAACCTGGCTGGACTAAGTTCATCAGTGGGTTACCTCCTCATTCTTTTTGATCATTTTTGAATTATTTCTTTTCCTGCTCCTGCTTTTCCTCAGTTTCTCCTGGAAAAACTGTACTGCAATAGAGAAGGGCTCAAAATTACCAACGGCAGTCCCAGGTGACACTGAGGTGACACCTGGCCCAAGCCAAGCCTCCAAAGTTTGCTCAGCACAACAGCTACTACAGGATTTAATTATTTTACTGCATTCTTGCACAGTTCATATCTTCAATGGCTGCTTCAGAAAGCAACAAAGAGCAGAAGCACTAAAACTTTACTCAGATGAGAAAACACAAATTTAATTCCAAGAGTGAATCCTTCCATCCTCAGCAGAGATTCTCCAATACAAACCATCCTCTTTCTATAGACAAAAATCTAAAATTAAAACCAATTTTTTGTGACTGTTTGCTGAAATAATCAGTTTTATTCTTGTTTACAATTACTCCAGAACATAAAAGAAACTGCTGGATACATTATCAGTCACACACTGCTTGCCAGTCTCAGCTATTTATGATGCTAAATTATACAGCCCAAGTACAAAACCAAAAGTTGCCAAAAATCAGGGAATTTATAAATTGGGAAAGCAGAAGAGGTAGGAGGGATAAGCTCCTGCCATTAGAAGCAATGGTCAGCCTCCTTCAAGAGGATAATTCCATGTGCTATTCAACAGGTCAATAATCAATACATTTCACCCACTTTAATATAACTTAGCAGGCACTATCCTGTGACAGCAACTGTCAAGCACAATTATTTTTTTGGCCCTTTTGCAATGATTTTTGATTGTAGGATGAGTCCTAATTTTTAAGAGTACCATACATTGCAAAAAACCATTTTGCATGTTTTCATTTGGATTGCAAATGAAGCAAGGTGCTTTTATACCATGTCCTACTTCTCCCTCTATAACTACTTATCTTAAGATTTTAATTTAAAAGCTAATCTTCTAAAATTAATATTAATTAATATGGCATTCTTTCTATTTCCCTGCCACCTCCCCTGCTGTCAGTTGCAGGTTTTCAGCTGGAATGGCCCCAGCCCCACTGCAGGCTTCCTCACAGAACAAATTTGTGCCAGTTGCTGCATAACCCCAGTGCTGCTCATCCACTCAGAACTCCTCCATCTGTGTGTCCATCCACCCAGAGAGCCAGATGCTCTCAGAAAGCCCCACCCCCCTCTCCTGACAGATCCATATCCCAAAAATGTTCCTACAAAAGTGCCCTGCAGGCAAAGGCAGCACAGCCCTGCTGCAGCCCTCGGGTGTTTGTGTTTTACCTGCTCAGGTGCACTGCAGAGAGAAAAGGGGGGGTGGTAATGAGAAAAGGAAATCACTCACTGGGAGCATTCTGGCAGAAATTAATAGAAAGCAAACATTTCACCCAGGAAGGAGAGTGGTTCAGAGATCAGGCAGATTCCATCAGGCTGACGAGCTGAGGTTTCTGTTCACATCCACAGAGCTGCCACCTCCATTGGTTTGCCACTGATAGGCATTTAGGCAACTCAATTATTTTATTATTGAAATTAGATAATGAGATAATTATATAAACTTCCTTTCTAAGCTCCTACATGCTCCACTGACACGGGTTGCAGAAATATTCCTGCCAAGAATTTGGTTATTAAATGTGAACTTGCTTCAGCAGAGATGCAGAAATGCCCTTGGTTCTTTGTCACACATCTGTGCAGTTCTTTTTTAGTTCAGCACAAAGTTCAACACATGGGATGTGAATCAGCAGCTAATCATTTTCCAAACTATTTGGCTTATAAATATTTCCTTAGAAGAAATATTCTCTTTTAACAAGAGATTTTGTTGAAAAAGCTTTACTTTTATTTCCATTGTCATGCTTTACTATGCACAATAAATCAGTTTTTAATGAAAATATAGCAATAATATACTTACAAGTCACATAAGCCAGTGGACTATGTTTAATGAATAACACTTGGACAAGGTACCAATGCATTTTAGTAGTTAAATTTCCAGTGAGATAAACATTCCAGCACTTAAATATCAAAATTGGTGCTTTGAGGAGCTATTCACTGCTGGGACATTTGTGGGAACTGAAGTTGCTGCCTCCCAAATGTTTGTTGCCATTTTTCTTTTGCCAAAAATTGCCAGTCCCACAGAGGATGCAGCTCAGCAGAATGCACAGCACCAGGATTCCCTCTCCTGTCTCAGTGGAACATCAGCCAAGGTAACTCCAGTCCTGCTGGTCCTGCACTGGGTGAATCAAAAGGAACAGATGCATTTCTTCTAAAGATGAAATGTTCACTGTCACGTTTTGTAACATGGCAAAAGCAAATTTAATTATCAAAAGAACTGCTGCAACCCTGAGCCCTTTCCGTGGGCTGCAGCTGCTCACAAACTGCTCCCTGTCCATGGGTTCAGCCCTTCAGGAGCAGGCTGCTGCAGTGGGGGTACCCACAGGGCCCCAGACCCTGCCAGCAAACCTGCTCCAGGGGGGGATTCCCTTGGGGACACAGATTTTGTCAGGAACCCCCAGGGGCTGCAGGGGAACCTCTGCTCTGGAGCCTGGAGCAGCTGCTGCCCCTCCTTCTGCACCACCCTGGGCTCTGCAGGGCTGTGTCTCCCAAATTCTCACCCCTCTCTTTTCCAGCTGCAGCTGCTCCTGTGCAGAAACTTTGTCCCACATCAGCCCAGATGTGCTGCCACTGTCCCTGCCAGGCTGAGCCACGCCCAGAGCAGCTCCAGGCTGGAGCCTGGGCTCTGTCAGACCTGGGGGAACCTTCCAGCAGCTCCTCACAGACCCCCAAACCTGGCCCTGCACACAGGACAGAGGAGCCTGAACAGCCACATCAGCAACATTCCAAGAGCCAAGCAGAGCTGCCAGGACCAGGAGGAGTCAGAGCTGTGCCACACTCAGTCCTCACCATCTGGAAGCCTCTGGCCAGAGGCACAACATTTGTCCCTAAGCAACAGCAGCCTGCAGAAGGTTTAGATGCCTTTGCATCATGCAAATGCACTCTCTTTCTGACATAGCAATAATCCCCAATTACAGTCCTGACTGCAGGAATGTGCTGTTAAAATCATGAGAAAGGAAAAAAGTCCCTATTGAGAGAATATCCTTGATAAAGCAGCAGTGTCCTGGGTGCCAGCAGGCCTAGGGACATACAGGGTTTTTTTATGTAAGACAGAACTGCTGCTTTTAGTCATACAGGTGGATTCATTTATAAATGCTGACCCTGACATATAATTTTCAATAAAAGCTGTGCTTTTCTATCTAATTTCCATCTTTCAGCTGAGACATTAGCATTTCTTATTCAATGTTCTTCCCTCTCAAGCATTACCTCAGATTAATTGGCACTGTATAAAATAAGTTCCTGGGTGCACAATGGTAACCATGGTAGCCTTCATCCTATCTTCACAATGCATATGCAATTCAGTCCTCAGGAAAACATAATTAGTACGTAGCAGAATATATTCTCTCTAAAGGCATCACCGTGCTATGAAATCCACTGAATCAAAGCAAATGGTGCCTACAACCTCCACCCAACTGGGCTCCCACTGCTGAGCACTTACATTACAAATGGATATACTCTTACATAGTTTTGCTGCAGCATCCCCAACTTGCATAATGTGCTTTTCTGCCTGTGTGCCGTTGCTTTCTGGCCAAAGGGTGGCAATGTTCTCCTGGCTATCAGTGGCCAGGCAGTGGAACTGTATTCCTGCAGGAATGGGAGCATCTCTCTCCAGCCAAGCCAGAGTTCTGCATCATTAACTGCAGTGCAAACTGGGTCCCAGCACATCAGCCATGACCCCTCCAGCTACAGGAGCAGAAACATTAACACACAGTTTGGGCTGTGTGAAAGGACATCCACGTGGCTCTCCTTATGGGGAAAATCAAAAAGCATATGCAGCTAAAAAACCAAGTGTGTTCTGCTCCTTATCACACATCACAGGCCCTGCTGAGGGGCTCCTGATGTGTTTGTACAGGACAATCACTGCTGAGCAGGCAGGGAGAGTTTCACAAGCCTGGCTGCCCAGAAAGTGCCACCCAGCCCCTGGAGGTTTCTACAGAAGCTGATTGAACTCATCTGAGAAGTTTTACGCAATTCCTTTGGGGATCTGCCAGCTGTGAGGGTTGAAATAATCTGAAACCAGCATCTGCAGTGAGGTCTGGACAGCACACCCACAGAGTGGCAGTGGCACAGCAGCACAGGACAGGGTGTGCAGCTGTCACTGCTCTAATTAGTGCACCAGCAATTACTGCACTTAATGGCACAAACTGGGAATAATCACATGGAGGAATAAATGCTGCCCTTATGCTGGACTCACTCCCACAGTTACCAAACACAGTGCGTTCCACACCCAGACATTCAGACAGATTCCACAAGACACTAAAAGAGAAATGATGTTTTTCCTGGTGTTTCACAGGGGAAAAGCTACAGTAAGAGACCTAGAGGAAAAAAATCCATTTTCAAATGCCACCTACTATTATCTGTTAAATTACTATTAGCTACAAAAAACAAAATGAGAACTGGTACACAAAACAGGAGCAACAAGAGTAAGGAGCTGTCCAAACCTGTCCAGGATAGTTGGTACTTAACAAACAGTCATTTAATTCTTCATCTGAATACGTATTGGTTTGTTTACTGAAGTGTTAAAAACGCTGCTTTCATTCAGTCTGGGGTATCAGACACTACACTTGTGGCAAGAACTTCAGACAACTGGTTTTGGACCCCAAATCAACCTAGCAAATATGGTATGGAGTAGTTGCCTGGCAGTTAACTCATCTTATCCCAGAATTCTCAGCAATTTTCATATTTACAATACATATCTTCACTTTATCTCCTGTCCATGTGTGCATGAGAGGAAATACTTTCCAATTCATATTAAAAAGTTCTGAAAGGGCTCTACTATTTTTAAATGCTTTTGATAATCCTATTTAACGTTTCTTTTATACCCAGGATTTGCCATGGACACTTTTCTCCTGGCAAATTCCAGCCACCCACATGCTAATGATGCATGTGCATCTGATTCCACACATTTTGACTTTTAGATACCTCAGGGAATGGAAATAAACATTTCTGTCAAGTAACAGTGCTACAAAGCAACTTTTCAGGTAACAATGTCACTGATTTCAATTATACAGAGCCACAGAAATGCCCTCTGTTAACACTAACACATAAGTAGATGTAGCACACTTTGCTTTTATGGCCATTATAAAATTTATTTGGCAAAAAATGGAGACAACTGGTAAAATGGCAGCATTTTATGTGCAAAAGCATGCTAGTGCAGGAAAAGCTATTTATCTTCACACAGGTGATGACATTTATTTCGTGCAATTACACTGGCTTATCTATCATCAAAGAAGTGTTACATGACACCAACTTTACATTTTTCTGAAGATACAGCATCTCATTACATGTTTTGTCATCTGGTCTCATCATGGCAGCAATTCTAAGAGATGCTTTCAAGGGGTTCTAATAATTGCTGGACTCGCTGCAATAATCCCAGCTGTCCTGGGACAGAGGAGAAATGTTTATTATCAGCACAAAAAGGAGCAAAACAAAATGAACCAAGTTCCAGGCAGCAGAGTTTGGGAGCAGGATGATCACAAATACTATTTGCCACACGTTTCATGTTCTGTTTCTGTTACATAAACTTGGCTTTGCTTTCTGTAAAACGCCCAGGCAAGACTATCTGTGACTGCAGAACATTTTGAACCCAGCCTGCTAAAGCATGGATTACTGAGCCCTCAGAATAAGAGTCTTTATCACCCATCACATGAAAGGTAAATATAGCATGGGGGTGGGGGAAAAATTAGTTACTGGATCTTGAGAATGATAATTAGCTACATTCAGCTGTCCCATGCCAAATGGCTGAGGGGAAATCTTATAAGCATGTAAGTAACAGAAATACAAGTTAAATGTCCTATTATTATCCTAAGTAATATAATTTAAGCATTAAAATGTAAAATATTGAAGTATTTTAAATGCCTTTAAACTGCTGAAAACAAATTTTCTTGGTCATTAACTGCTGAACATTAAATTTTTTCCCATTCACTAAGATTATGAAATTATGATTGTGAAATTATTTGAACACCATTTAATTACTTGAAATTCAAAATCATCACTGGTTTCAGTCATCCTTTCCAGAGAAAACTTCAACTGCCAACACACCAAATATTTACCAACCATGAATGTCTATATATAGTGAATAAAATGTATAGATGTATGCACTAGGAAGCAGTGCTCCTTTCAGAGTCTCTGGGCTTTGGTACCAAAAAGTTATGGCATGATTCATTAGAGAAAAATCTCTGAAGGAAAGCTGAAAGTGAAGAGTCTAAAAAAGCTTCTTCCACTGAAGTGCAGTGGAAAGACAAAACCAGCAGCACTTTTTAAACAAAGGAGAAGCTGCTGAAGTTACCACAAGCAGAATTTCACAGCACAGAGGCTGCACTGAAGCTGCTCTTTTTTCTCCAAGCTGAAATCCCAAGTTTCTGGATCAATATTGCATATCCACAACTTGCAGATGCAATTCCAAGGGATAATAGAATGCAAGATGCCTGCAGACACTAACTCAGAACCAGGCAATGCAGTTAAAATATCGGAGTGATTTGCAAACCAGCAAGGTTTTATGAACCTCTTCAGATCACCTCCAATATTTTTAAAGTACTGTGTGTATATTTATACAACAAAGGGAAAATGAAATCAGCATGACACCAGCATTAGTCTTTTTGATGTCTGCAGCATGCTTGTGTCAAGATTTCTGCCATAATACACCTTAAAACTTTCTGACAAGTTGCAGACTTTCTGAACATTTTGGAAGTGTTCAGGAGCACTTAAGGTGTTGGCAGTCATTATTCTCATTTGAGAGGAGGGGTGACATTATTCCTAGAATTAGAGATCTATTTTACAGTAATTTCTCTGGTCTGCAGTACAAATTGAGGCCTGTGCTTGCTGCCATCCAAACATTACTGAGCTGAACCCTGATCCCAAGATTTGAAAGTAAATACAGTCCATGTATTGCACAGATACAAACTGGGGTTCCAAAACTGGTGTTTAAAATAGTTACCAAACCTTACAGTGATTTACATTCAGATTTCTGGCTACATTCATGAGCATGAAAATCATGTGAGAGCTTCCCTTTCAGCCTTCAGTCCAAGACTCCTTTCCTATGCTCACAAGTGTAAAATACTCATTTCTCCTTTTCTTTAAGCCAGACACCATTAAGGACAAATGGAATAACAATTATATATAATTATTATATATATAACAGTATATATAACAGTGCTGCATGAAAATGCATGTTCAGGGAGACAAGGGGTGGCTTCTGCTACATAAAAAAATGAGGCTTCCATTAGGAAGAGGCTGGTGACAGCAACTGCCCAAGTGACAACAAAAGGCATGAGAGGAGTTTTGCCACCAAGGTGAGCATTACAAACTCTGACACTCATCACTACTGATTTTTTTACTAGATCACATTTTACAGTGTGTCTGAGAAGCCTCTAATTGCCATCAACAACATTCTGTTAGTAGGAGATGAAATAGCATATTCTGCTATACACCATTAAAGTCCCTTTCAGCAGGCCAGTCAGATCAGTTTTGGAATAGGAGTATTCAAGGTTTATTGTAAAATGCAGCAATGATTAACTGTGAAATAGTCACTCAAGAACTGAGCCTTTTCTTTAAACATCCCTGGTTTACAAATCCTGTCATTTCTCACTGCAGATAGGAGCTGTCACTGTAGTGACACATTGCAACGTGAGCTCCAGGGTAGTTGTGCTGATTAGCAAACAAAATATTCATGTCCCATTTGAATGAATGGGGAAATTGTAAGACAAATTTGTGCTTGGTTAAGTTAATAACATACCTTGTCTTCTGATGTGCTCCTGTGGGAAGTGGGAACCCAAAAGTGTGCATCCCATGAAATTACTTCAATGCCTTTTCTATGGAACTCACTCCTCTTTCCAGGAGAATCACTTCAAGGTTATTTCAAGTTCATGCATCCAGTTTCTGGAAACGAGAGAGGGCAATGGATCAAGAGCAACAGGGCAGTAGCTAAATATTGAAACACAGAGCTGTTGACTAAAAAGTAGTAAAAATTACAAATAGACCAACAGAAGCATGTAAGTGACCCGAGGGCCCTTTTCCCCCCAGTTTTCTGGAGGTTCCAAAGCACTAGGCAAAACCAACTTTTCTATCAAGAGCAAATACTAAGCAAATCTGCCATAAGTACTAGTTTATTTGCCATAAATACAGTGCACAGAATCTTGAGTAAAAACAAACTTAACAAAAAATGGCCACCTGACTTTTCCTGCCAAGCTAGCAATCTCTGTGTGAGAGTCCCTTTTCTGGAGAAACAGAAAGGGGGAGGAAAGCAGCTTACCCTGCTATGCTAAAAGCCACCAGCAAGAGATAATTCCCTCTCTCCTCTCTCATTCACAATGGTGCTCTTGGAAGCAGATTTATTTTGCACTTCCAGTGTCTAATAACAGCTGTTATGCATTTATTGTCCCACTATCCTGACACAGTAATGTTATCCTACTTAACTCCCTGACTCTTTCTGACATAAAAACTCACCCACCATGGCATTGTCTAATGCTGTAACAAACTGGCAGTGACCTGGGGCTCCAGGCTCTTCCAGAGCTCACTGCACTCCATTTAACTCCCCCAGTGCTAATGGGGACGAGTCATTACAGGGTAATTGCTGGCAATCACAGAAACCCCATCAAACAGAAAATGCCCCATTTTAACGCCACGATTGGCAGAGGCTTTGCTTTCAGACAAGTATTTAAAGCAGCATTGCTCTGCTGGTTTATTCCTCACCTTAGGGGCGTTTTTCAGACACTCCCAGAGTCCATTTCAGTTCTTAAACCCAACATTTCTAAGTCTCCTTCTCACAGACCTGTCCTCACCTTCTGCTCATCTCTCCACTGATTTCCTGTGGCTTTGGTAGAATTTCTGATTCACCCATCACATGGCTCTTCATACAGACCCCAAATGGTGGGCACAGACAAATCTTCAGCATTATCAAGCTCCACAAATTTCACCATTTTTCCAAAATTGACTGGGAAGGAAGTGTGGAAATGAGGAGAGATACTGAAAGTATAATGGGCTTGTCCACAATTCCTATTTCTTTCTACAATCAAAGACTCGTTTTATAAAACTTTTTCAGTGTCTGGTCTTTTTTCAAAGACAAATGCTACAAGCAGCTAGAAATCTTCATTTGTTTGTAACAAAAGATTGTTAAGCATAAAAAATTAGACATTTCTAGCAGTCATTTCTTCTTCTCCCCAAATACCCCTCACAACAGAGTTTAAAAAGTCAAGCTCATACTGGACACATGACTTACCTTGCAAAATTCCCTAAGGTTCTCATGAATTTCCCTTTTTATGTCCAGATCACCAGGTGTTTGTAACCTGGTACAGTGAACTGGTTTAGAGTTTAATCTAAAAGTGGAAAAAAAATTGGGGAAAGAAACAGAGGGTGATGGAGCTAAAAAAGGATATTTAGAAAACTAAAAAAAAACTAAAGAAAAGAAAAGTTGAGAAGCTTCTTTCAGCCATATTTTTCTAAGATCTGCAGTTGTGTCACACAAAGTGGTACTTGAAAGGAATTCTACTTGGAGGAGAAATGAAAAGCTGACGTCTCTCTTATTTAGGCAAACACCCCCACGGTCCAGCAGGCATAAAAGTATTTGTTTATTCCATCTTGTTACCTATTCTGTAAGGTTTTATAACCTCCTAAAACATGAAGTGGCACTATGTAATAGCTTCTGCAGCTTTCTCTGAAAATCCTTCCCAAACAGCAGCTTAATCTCTTTAAACACTTGTCCAACATTCTCTGCATGCATTGACACCATGGAATGTCTTCTAATAATAAAGAAAAATAGCAGCATGGTATTTATTTTATTTTTCATTTCCCCTGAGCTCTAAGTCGTATTTACAAGATAATGATGACTTCATGAGTGATTAACCCATCATGTGCCTAAGACAGACAGAAGTTGTTTATTCTGCATTTTTACAGCCAAACCAGAAAGGGTGGGCTTGTTTTGGCCATTTCATGGTGATTATTTTTGGTATTAATATGAAAATCTTAAATCAGTGGGACTGCCTTGAATACTCTTAAAGACATCAGCCACAGAGGAATATGTCAGCCTTTTCTTTCAATAACAAAATGAGATAAAACAAGGAAACAAGCTGGAATGAGCATGCCATAAATATTTTTCAGAGCAGACACTCTTCACACATTACTCCTCTCCTCACACAAAGTGACTGATAGGCACAAAGTGGGCGAGCAGTGGGTGCCTGCTCTGATTCCTCCTTCATTCTCTGACATTATTTTGCTCTTGCAGGAGCAGCTGAGATGAACACAGAGGATTTTCTCTTTGCTTCCCAAATGAGAGCTTTTCTTTCCCTGAGCTCTCTGCATGGCAGAGTGAGCAGTCAGGCTCTGGCACAGCAGCACAACCCCGTGCTCCACCTCAGCTCCATCAGTTTGGGACAGATATAACCCAGCCTTAAAAGGCCATACTTGAAAATAAACCATTTGGAGGAGTTCCTCATCTGCCTGTAAAACAGCAGATAGAAGCCCAAGAGACCATTTAAAATAAGACAGGGGCATCCAAATTGGGAATGTCACAATATTGGGAAGAGCCACAATTCATTTTTCAAGCAAAAATACCAACTTAAAGCCACCAGTTATTTTTGAAAAATAGCTATGTCTCAGGGTCACATAAAACTTTGGAATTTGGGGTTTTTACAGTTATTGTAATCATAGCTCCAAGTCAAATTAAAGAGCATGAGCTAATTGAGCTCAGAAGGAAATATATTCAGCTCAATTCCTGCTGAAGCACTGCCACCTTCTTCATGCTGACTTCTATTTAAACATGGAGAAATGACTCTTTTAAAAAATTTAAAAAGTGAATTTGAAACCACTTGGGAATCAGCAGGATCAGAAAATAGCCACTACTTCTTAAAAAGAATTGGTCAGAGGAGTACTGAATCGAGGATAAAGCAGCAGGGGTAAGACCTGGGTGAAAAATAAGAATACTGATCAAGTTTGTAGCATTGCTTTAGTCACTGCTCAGACACTTGAGGCAAGAGGGAGATTTGGGAGGTAGATTGTCACCCAATATCACCTCAAACAGCTCCAGTGCAGCTGACTTAGCCAGGTTTACAGAAGCTTTTGATCTCAGGGAATGAAGGATTTTCAGAAATCCTTTAAGTTGCAGAAGTGAGAGGGAAGTGATGCAGCTCAGGCTGAGAGGGAGCACTGAGATGGAGCAGAAACCACCCCCAGCTCAGGGAGAAACACAAACACAGATCAGAACACCCCAAAAACTCCAACAACTGCAAAAACAAACCATTAACCACCAAATTCAGACCAGAAGAGTTTCCTCCAGCCTCCCAACTCTCTGGTACCAGTTATTGTCCATTCATTCTCCAGGCTGCACCTTCACCTGCAGGATTTTCAAACCTGCAAAACTGAAAGCCACATCTTCACTGCTGCTAATACTTCCTCAAATCTCTCTGGCAGACCATTTCAAGCAGGAAATCATCATTATTTCATAAGGAAATGAAACTGGCATGCAACCCTTGTTCTCACACAGCCTTTCTTGTCTCCACTCTCTCAGAAAACTTTCCAATCTGAAAAGCAAGTTGTAAGGATAGTTCTAAAAAGAGACCAACATAAACTCAGAAATGAAAATAAAAAGCTCATTTCCACTGTCCTTGAAAAGAACAGAGAACTACAGAACTATTTTTGCCCACAAAGTCTAAAAAAAGGAAAAAGTTAAAAAAAAGGATCAAATCATTTAAAATCAAATAGATATTTCTATATAGAAAAATATACCAAAATAATCCCAAACAGGAACAAAGAAGATGCTCATCTGTTCTTGACTCCTGTAGTTTTCAAATCCATGTCTTACTCTGACAATCCACATTGACTTCTGGCACAAAGGACTCCAACCAACTGATACAAAAATCTTGGTGAAAAAAAACTTAATATTTCAAATTAAAATTAACAAACAGATCACAATGAAACTTTCTTCAAAGACTATGCAATGGCAGACTATTTAATAAAGTTGTCATTTTTTTCCTTTCCTGAATTCTTCATTCCAAATCTTCCATTTTGGTCACTTGGATGTATTATATATTCACAATAAGAAGCTGAATACAAGAAGAGAACACAAGTGGTGAAGGATGCTCCCACTATATCAATTTAAAAAAAAAAATCCTGACATGGAAATTCTTTTTTGTAAAGTTGCAAATCCCAAAGAAAGTCTGGATAAACTCTGATCCCTAGACAAGTTTACTACCATAAAATATTAATGCATTTATCTGCTGATTTGTCACACATCTTTTTTTTCCTCACATTTTTCTACAAAATTAGGGTAAAAAATAAATACTCAGCTAGAGGGTCTGAGTCCTTAAACAATGTTCTGCATTGCAGCTACATTTTAAGGTTGGTTTTATGCACTGTAAATATAATTTCTGGTAGTACTTAAAACATTAATCCAAATCAACAAGACTTAAGGGCACCTGCCAGTTCAGATTTCAGAGCAGCATTTCAGCTGACAGCAACTGCACACTACTTAAAAGTCAGTTTAATGTGTACAGAGTGGAGAATAATTCTTAAGAAAGTCACTGAACTCCTGCTCTATTGGAGCCCCAGCCAAGGCATTAATTAGAGGTACTGGAGGTATCAATTTAATCAGATGCTGGTCCAGCTTCTAGTGAGGGGTTTGTGAATGTCAGGTTTGCTCTGCCCAGCAGCTCAAACAATTCCAGCAATTCCAGCCCCCTCACTCCTGCAGGGAGGAGGCTCAGCACGAAACCTGCACCTCCTACTCGTGGGACTGCACAGCAGAGGGAGAGGAGAGAGCTGCTGGGAAAGAAATGAGAAATGAATTTTGTGCTGGCTGCTGTTGCTGCAGAACTTTGCTCCACCTTCATGGTGGAAGTGGGGTGGAGAGGTCAATGTGAGCAGTACAGCCTTGTGTCCCCATCCCAAGGAATTGTCACCCCTGAAATGTGTCCCCATCCCAAAGAATGTCATCCCTACCAATGTGTCCCCATCCCAAGGAATTGTCCCCCCTGCACACGTGTCCTCATCCCAAGGAATTGTCACCCCGGAAAAATGTCCTCATCCCAAGGAATTGTCACCCCTGAAAAGTGTCCTTATCCCAAGGAATTGTCACCCCTGCTGTGTCCTCATCCCAAGGAATTGTCACCCCTGAAATGTGTCCCCATCCCAAGGAATTGTCACCCCTGCACACGTGTCCCCATCCCAAGGAATTGTCACCCCTGCAAGGAATCCCACAGCCACTGCCACGTGGGGATTTGGCACCACCTTGGCACAGATCTCACCAGGCAATAATAATAATAATAATAATTTTGCTGGGAGAACTCTCCCAGCCTCTAAAATCCATTTCTGCCTGACAGATTCAGCAGCACATGGGGAGTTCAAGGAATCATTTCTCAAGATGGTTTTGCTCTGCTTCTGAGGATCCCTCCCCATCAGCTCTGCCAGCACAAACAAACCAGGCTGAGCTAAAGCAAGACCAGATCTGCAGTGACAGAGACAAACGAGGCAGGAGCATCAGGAATGTGGTTCTGTCACAGCACAGAGCCCAGCTGACATCCTGACTGGAACACACACACGGCACGTTTTTAGTTAAAAGTCTGCAAGGCAAGAGTTACATACAATATGCAGCTAAAGGACTGCTGAAGAATGTTAATTAAAACATTTTACCCCATTTATTACTCATGCACTATCCATAATTCATAGATCTTTGAGGAGTCAGACTAATTTTACCATAATGATCTTCTTAAAGATGGCTGATAATTGGCAAATATAATTCTTACCAGAACTTCGGGGGCTGAAGCTACACGATGAAAAAAAAAAAAAAATAGCAAAGAATTCAGATTTTTAGATACTGAGCTAATTTCACAGAAAAGAAAGCTTGCATATTTAGCAGGAAGCCATCAAAATTCAAAATAGGAGCCAGCTTGAAATAAATGATGTCTTATTTTAGTAAGCAAATTTTGTTTAATTGCTCTTCAGAAAGGAATCCAGCTTGTAATGGAAGATAAAGTTTTCAGTGAGCAGTGCATAATAACAAGCATAGCACAAACATAGCACAATAAAAACCATTCCCACCATGCACAAACTCAATCCAGGGCACTGTGATTCAGAGATCTCAGTCATCCTCACTAAACCAGGGCCAGGCTCTGCCATGAAATCTGAACTGAGTGCTTCTCTGAAGGACATTCAAATCCTCCCGTAATACTTAAACCCAATTCACCACAATGCTGTTCCCATCCTGTGCCTCTCCACCGAAATCAAGCAGCTGTTTGAATTATTGCAGCACAAACAAGTGTTTCAGAGAGCTGGGGCCCTTTGGAGTGCTTTGTGCCCGAGTTAACAAACGCAGCCAGAGGAGCTCAGTCCTCTCAGCTCTCTAGCTTGCCACAAAGAGCAAAAGCAGAGTTTGACACCTTCTTATGGGAAAACTCTGCCTGGCTGCCATCCTCGCCCAGCTCCCTCCCTGCTAAGAAACAATGGATCTGTCAGAGCTCCAAGATGGGCTGGTGAGCAATCCCAGGACTGCAAGGATTACATCCCAGCGTCTCCAGTCCACTTCCTTCCCATCCCCACTTTCACACAAGCTATTTAACATTTTCTCTGCTCCTGTTTGTTTGTTCTGAAGTTTGTCTTTCCTCATTAGAGGCATTTGCATTCCGAGGGAAATGTGCACCTGATTTACATATTTGTTAAATCCGATAATATAAACAGTTTTGAGCATTAGTGCACTGACAGAATGTCATGATGTAAATAATGCAAGAGTCTCTCAATGATTTCAGCACATCTCTCTCAGGATAATTTGTACAACTGCTGTATTGTGGCATTATTAAGAAAATTATTTTCATGCAAGTCAAAAGGAAACAGTTACAAAAAAGAAAAAAAAAAGTCTTAATTTTGCCCAACTACTTACGAAGAAGAGAATTAAATGAGTGGGGGGAAACATATTAATAAGTCAAGTGAAAAATTTAAAGAAATAGAGTTAGAATTGTGCCATCAGCAGACCTCATGACTTTCCTCCTTTAATTCTGGTTCTGAAATGTTGTTTTGTGGAAGTCCAACCACACCTTGATTTCCATGGGCCCACAAATACCATGCAGCTTCAGAGATTTTTTTCTTAATGGAAAGAAATAATTTTCTTTTATTTTTTTGTCTTTCCTGTTGCTCCCCTTTGAACACAGGGAGAGCTCTACCAAAGCCCAGCACCACCAAATATTTATTTTTAGGTACATAAGCTGCTAAGAAACACCCATTCAGATCAGGGCAAGATATTCTTACAGGATAAAGGGCAAAAAGTTCATCTACCTTTTTCCCAAAACTGAAGATTTCAGCCCTAGAATGTTCATGGGAGAGATGGGAACCAAACATTGGCTGTAATTCTGCAAAAACAACATTATTTGACCTTCAGGGGTTAAAATGACACAAGTCACAGCACCAGAGCCCCTGTTTTCAAAACTTCCTCCCATCTTAGCTTTCCTTACCCCTTAAGAAGGAGGCATTAAATAAAGTTGACTCTGTACCCTCTTACAAAATAAAAAGCATACTTGCTTTTCCATAAAGCAATAATAATAACTTTATATAGTATCTATGAATATAAATAAGCACATAATCATTATTGCTAAATATAGAAGTACAAAAAAAAAAGTTCTTTATTTTATATACTTTTTCCCCCTGCAAAAATAGGGGTAATTTAAAAATCAGATACTGGTATGAACACATTGAAAATATCTTTATGTCATAAACACAGTAATACAAGTCTGGCTTTGAATATTAACATCTCAGATTCAGGACTTTAAATCATGTGTACAGTGTGCACACAGTGAAAAACAGAATATTGTTGCTCAGAAGATTAATCAAAAGCAGAAGCCAACTTGGAAAAACAACCAAAAAAACCCAGATATGCCTTAGAAGATATTTTTCCTCCAAAATCTTTAAATCAAGCTAAACATGAAGAATGAAGTCAAATACAAATACATCAAGTTAAATCTGAAATATGACAGATGAAACAACTGAAAAATACCCAGATGTGGTATTTCTTCTGCTCCTAGACTAGAAAACTGTGGAGCCTTTGCTTAGAAGACCTTTGCCCCTGTCCTGCTTGAACAGCATGTGATGCCTTTTCCTTTTCCTTGTTTGAGAAGCTCAAGGGCATGCTGGCAATCAGAGTGCTCTGTAATTTGTGCAGAGGAAGATTTCCATGCCAAGGGCAGCCTGTGCTGGGTGAGACAGGAGCTGATGGCTGGAAATGGGAAAACCAAGGGGGAAGCTCAGAGTTTATCCTGGATTTATCTTCCAGCATCACCCCTCGGGCTGCTGGGGGAAAGGGGGACTGTGGCACCAGCAAAGGAAATAGAAATAGAGTTAGAATTATGGAAACCTAAGGTTACAGTGGTAGGTTTAGGGCTGTAGCCAATTTTCTTGGATTAACTGAGCTGCAGGCTGCTAAAGGAAGCAGCAGAAGCCCAGGACAAACAAAGGAAAACCTTTGCCTTGGAAAAGTCTTGGGAAATGGTTCTATGGAATTCAAAGTACTGAGAACAGCAAGGTTCTCTCATTAGGGGATCACACAGTATCCAGGCAAACTGCATTTATAGGGAAAAGTGAGGTAAAATGTTATTGTTATCCCAACAGCCATCTCCTCTCAGGTACTACGGGGCAAGGCCATTAACTTTTCCAGATTTTCATTGCTTTACCTCCAAAACCAGGGAGTATGTCAAAGCCCCCATGCCAAGGATAATTAATATCTTATGTCAGATCTAATTGTAACTAAGGATGTTTGGAATGGGGTTAATGATAGCAATCATTCTCTTCTGCTTCCAAACTCGTGATTTACCCAGACAAAATCTAAATTTCAAATTATCAAACATAACCTGGTTATAACAAGGTTGAAAGAAAGAGCCAATTTGTGGTGGCCAATCTCCATCATTTTGCTTATCTGGGAAAAAAAGGAAAAACTACAGAACACCATCACTTAAATATTATTTATACAGCTTGACAGACATGGGAGGAACAGCCCATAGCTGGAAGTCAGGCCTTTGATGACCTTGCTTGGTAAAACTGGTTTGCCATGGTGTGCAGATAATGAATAATTTCCATATTGAGAATTTTCCATCTCTAAGAGCACACTTGCCTTTGTGTTCCTATTTCCTTTACAAAGGCTCAAAGTAAACAAATGCATCCCATGTTTTCTCCCTGAGCCTTCCTCCCCTCTGCTTTAGCCTTTCCTGCCTTGCAGAAGAATTTGCCCATTTTTCAGTTCTGCTCAGTGTTTTGTAAAGGCAAGAGGCATTTGTAAGGCAGATTTACAGAGCCTGCAGCCAGGTGAATTTCTGCTGGTGTGTCAGCTGAACATATTTTCTTCCCCTAATGTCTGTGGAGTTGATAGCTGCAGTCAGATAACAACAGAAAAGCAACAGCACTGGGAGGCACAGGAGCAGCCCAGGGAAGTTATGTCTGTTTAATGGGCACAGGGTGTCCACTGTGCAATTCTTGAAGCATAATTCACAAAACAATGAGTCACTGGGTGAGGAAGTTGTGGTGCAGAACAGCTCAGAAAAGCTGTTATCCCCTCAGTGAAAGAGAAACTGGAACATTGACTCAGCAAACGAGTGCAGGAGCACACGGTGCCACCGATGCTGGATCTGAAGGCTGAGCTGCAGCTATGAAATGCAGAATTCAGAATTATTTCACCACCTTGTAGGTTACAGAGAGCCAAGGGTAAATTACTGCTGTAAGTAAGCTATAGTGGCTGCAGAGCTGGATTGTACAATGCCCATTTTCATTAATAATCATCCTGCAAGCAATTTGAATGTTAATGAGAAAGCAAAGAAATGAGTTCTCAGAGTAGGCACAGCGCTGTCCACTTGAAAACATCCATACTGCAGAAGCCAGTGAGAGCATTCTCTGCTAAGATTTCAAACAATATAAATATTAATATGCCTTATATTGCTCACTAAATCACACATGATTAGGGAAGTCAGCATTCTGTGTGGTAAATATTTGCATTACATACAGAGCTAACAATGTTTTATAGAATTTTCTTTTTAAATGTACAGCTAGATGCTGCTAATATGCCTGCCACAATAAAAAAATACATTCAATTTCATGTTTTACA
The DNA here is from genome assembly GCA_026413545.1 of Cichladusa arquata. Taxonomy (NCBI): domain Eukaryota; kingdom Metazoa; phylum Chordata; class Aves; order Passeriformes; family Muscicapidae; genus Cichladusa; species Cichladusa arquata. The sequence continues at coordinate 1,739,155 of JAOTQP010000099.1, read as the reverse complement.
TGAAAATCCTAAATCTTTTTACACATTATTATACTGCATGCAGGAGCAAGCATGTTGGATAGAAATATTTCAAAAAATGCAGCCTTATTTCCCCTAAATTCCTGTTGCTTTGTTTTGAATTCCTTCCTTAGGAAGAACTCAAGAAGGAGGAGAAAATGAATTTATTAGGAAGGAGACCAACACAAGCAACACGAACAGCGTGGTTTACTGTGAGAACAGCAAAAGCACTGCAACAGTTCTTTATCATTGCTCACTCTTCCAAAATGACAACTTTATATAACACCAAGAAGAGCTGACTGCTTCCTATCCCATTCTACTGACAGCTTTTGGCATCAGCAATTATGACTCAATTTCAAACACCCCAGAGAGCATCTGAGCACCAGAGAGGGGCCAGCTCCTTTCCAATCAGCTACTAAACAAAACAAAATGGCATTTGAGTTCTGCCTGGTCATTCTTCACCTCCCAGATTATCTGAGGGGAAAAAAAACAAAACAAAACAAAACAAAAAAAAAACAAACAAAAAGCAAGCTGGTAAGCAAATGAGAAAGGCTCAAAAATGCAATTAAAGCAGAGAAGAAGCAGAGTGAAAAAGGCTGAGCAGAAGCACTGGAGAATGGCTACTGCTGTAAATCTTGAAATGACAGGATGCTTATTCCAGATGAAGCAGCACTTACTTCCACTAAAACCAGCCATTTATTTCTCAAACAGGATAAACTGGAGGAGGGAAGTTGGTAAATTTTATCTGCATAATAATTCAGGCATGGTGTGACAGCATATTTCTCACCAGCTTCCCAAACTATTCCACACCCCACAGAAACCTTTCATGTTAATAAAACCAGAAATGCCAAGGCTGATCAGCCCCAAATCAGATGACTTGTGAGCAAACAAAACAGATTTGTGGCAGTTATTTTTCCCTATGTGGATAAATTTTCATTTTTTTCTCTCCTAAAACACAATAAGCATCTTCCAGGAGCAATTCTGGGCATTCCCTGAGTAGTGAATTGTTCAGCCCTGGGGTGTGCAGGTAAGGGACAGCATGTGCTAATTGTCTCCTGCTACTTGCACTTTCTGACTTCCAACCAGGCAGCTCAGGGCTGCTGATGTCATTTACACTCCTAAAAATGCATATTAATGGCAATATTTCAATTGTAACTGTTAAAAACTATTATTTTGCAAACTAGGTTCTGCTAAATGAAACTGCCCTTTTAATTCTGGGTTATTCTGGGGTCTGTGCATTTGAATTCCAGTGGATGTTGGTAACACCATTTTATGGGTGATCACTTAAATCAGACTTTTCCCACAGGATAATGGGGTGTAGTGTGTGCCCACAGATGGTTACACAAATCCAAAATCATTCATCTGGGGGCAGTGAGAGTAAGAAAGGTGCAGTTCATCCACAGGGGGAAGTATTGCATCTTTTTATAAGCCTCTGACTAATAATTCTCTTTAAAGTGCTGATCAACTTGAGCAATTGGGACTTCACACAGTGACATCCCCACTGAGCAAAGATTAACAGAATTTCCAAGGAGCAGCTTCTGGCATAGCTCCATGGTGGCCAGGAAATAATGGCACAAAACTTGCTCCAGTTTAAACTGTTTATCTTGCTCACACAAAACAATTCCACGAGGTACATTGGGCCGTCTTTTCTGATTTAGGGATCCAGCCTTCAGAAGAAGAAAGCTCAAAGAGAAGTGTTTGGAGTCAGACAGCCATTCTCACAACAAATGTTCATGTTATTGTCCTCCAAGGGGTTTCATAAGCTGCTGCCCTACATCCTTGCCTTGAAAGCTCCTTGTCTTGCTGGGAGTGTGTCAGCACAGCAGAGTGCTGGCACTGGGATTCTCCCATGGCTCACCCACACTCCACCAAAGAGGGCAGGAAAAATTTAAAAAAACCTCACACTAAACTGTACTGATAGAAAACTGAGCCACACTGGGCTGTGAAAAATCATGCCAAGGAGGTGATAAGCAAGGTTTCATTGTCTCCTCTTTCTCCCCAAACACATTCAATGGTTAGAGACTCATTAACAGATGACATCAGAGCCAAAATTCTGCCCTCAGCCATTATCTCAGAGTGAAAATATGTCAAGAAGATTCATCTGGACAGCTTCTCTGCAGGAACACGCAGGGCAGGATAAAGCACAGCCCACAGGAGACATCCTACAGAGTTCCTACAAGTTTTCAGCAGTGCTTCAGCCTGGCTGAGGGATTCCTTCAAGTGAATGCACCTCCCACCCCCCTGAAGGTACAGCTTTGCAAACCTCCAACTACAAGGCTGGGAACATAATGAGCTCCCTGCAGACTTCTGCAGAACACATGCAGAGGGATGTGCAAAATAGAAAGTAATATTGCTAATTAGGCAGGAAAAAAGCCCTGTAATTCTCATCCCCAAGCAGCTGGGCACTCCCCTTCCACGGAGGGCAGCAGGGTGACCTTGTCCCCAAAAAGCTCAGCCCTGCTGGGGAAGAGCTGCAGTCACAAAAGCTTAAATGGCTTTTGAAACTCTGCTTGCAATGCTGCTGGGACACCAATGGCTTTTTTCAGGAACATTCTCTACTATCCCTTCCATAGATGGGAGCTCTCCAACAAGTGGCCAGCTCTTTTATTGACAGTGCTATTGATGGCTTAATAGCAGCAAGAGAAAATAAAGATAAACTACAGTCACACACGGAGCTGTTTCCTGCAGCACATTGATTAGGGAGTGGGGAAACCATCAATGGAAACCAATCCACAAAATCAAGTCGCTACTTCAACCCCCAGTGATCATCTCTTTCCTGGAACTCTGCATTTTATAATTTAAAATAGCTTGTGCCGCTAAGGTTACCTGTAATAAATGAGGTTTAGTTCAAGCCATCTTAAGTTTCACGCTGAGATATAAATTCAGAAAGAATTATTAAAACAGAGTGACCATCCATAATTGAATAACCTCTATGATGAGAGACTGGGCAGGAAATAATAACCCCTCACAAATACAATTTAATTGTGGTAAAATGTTGGGAGCTTCCTGGAAGTTTTTAGGGAAAAAAAGTTTCTCTGGAAATATCAATGCAGTAAAGCCCAACTTCCCCCTAGAAACAGAAATCTCATAGGATGGATCACACATTAAAATCTTGTCACAACAGCCCCACTAGGTGTTTCTAGAAAACTGGAATTTCCCTGCTTTTGTGTGGCAACAGATCTCTCCTGCATTAAATGGCAGAGTTGCCAGCACCCTACACCTACTCTGGACCAGGAATCTGTACATCTGTCCTGGCTCAGCCATCCTTACTCATTAACATGGGCTGGAAGCTGGGCATCACATAAAATCTTGGATTTAGCACGACTTGGAACAGGACATTGTTTAAAAGCCAGCTTCTGCAGGCTTGAAGTTAATTTGGAAATCAACACGACTGCCATGGTGGTGCATTGCTCTGAGTGTAGACATTAATACATTTTTGCTAATGAATACTTAACCAGAAAATAAAACATTTATAACTGAAGGGTAATAAAGTTGCATAGCTGAATAATAAGATTAAACTTGATCAGAAATTCGAAAGCCTGTTACTTATTTCTTTGTGTTTCCTTGAGCAGTACACTCAGCAGTAAACTCAGAGGTAGGCTGCAAGAGGAAAGAAACAGAACCAAATCTGACTAACAGAAAAGGGGAAAAAAGGAAAAAAAAAAAAAGAGGGAGAGAAACACTGGGAAAGCAGCAGCAGAAATTCCTTCCCAATGCAAATTCTGGTATCAAAAGTCAGGCAGAGTCTCCCAGCTCCTGAAGCAAAAGCAAGAGAACCACAAGACAACAGCCCTGCTGCAGATGTTCTAAGCTGGAATGCATCTCACAGGTAATTCTCCCTGAGAAATTTCTCTGCATGTAACAACTTCTTTCACACATAATTAAGAGCTGTCAGGATTCAGGTAAAGAGTTGCTGGAAGTGGGATAGTAATTGCAATCTTCCACTGGGAATAGATGTAATAAATAGTAAAGATCTTTCACGAAACCTGCCTTGAGAACAGAACTGCTGTCTCTGTCACCTTCCAAATCTGCTGTGGCAATTTAACTCAGGAACAAGGAAAAACTTTGCTGGATGGTGCTGTGCATATAAATGTGTGTTAGAGCAAAAAGCTAGAGACTACAGAAGAGATTCAGATTAACTGAGCATTTGTAGGGCTGGGTGAAGGTGCTGTTAAAAAGGTTGGTATTTCCCAGCAAAAGTCTTACTCCACTTCTCATTTTTCACCAACATTTTTAAGGAGCAAAACTGGTGAATTCTTTGTAGATAAGCAAGATTGCATTTTTTAAAGTGAATAAATCTACATGCAGCATTTTTGCTTACTCCCTTTCTTTTTGCACCTGGAACACCTGTGTGAATCTGCCTGCTCGTGGCTTGGCACATGCAGGGTGTCCTCCCTCCCCAAAAACACCCCCAGTCATGGGTAACAGCACAGAAACCCTCCAAGGGCAGCTGCAGTGTTATTCTGAAGAGATGTGTTTGCAGCCATGTGCTTCTCCTCTAAGAGCTGCATCTCCAGAGGAATTTCTCTAGAAGCTCTTTAGCCCTGATGGCAATGCAGGTGCTTCACACCCTCCTTGTTCAGAGTGAAATTCCTCACTGCTCTCTCCTGAGAATTGCTGGAAGCCTCAGCCATTAAACTGTTGTACAGAACCAGACAAAAGTTAATACAGTTAAGATGTAATGCTTTGAAAGATGACCCATGAACCAAGACTTTAAACTTGATTTTTGCCTGCTACAGCTAAATGGACGTTTATCAAATGCTATAGAACAGAAAAAGCAAAGTGATGAACACCTCATGCAGAACAATTGCATTTTCTCCCCTCTAACAAAGTAACATTCATCATCTCCTTCCTTCCCTGCCACATCCTCCTATTTTCTTCAAGTGATGCATTTGAAGTTGAACATTTTGCTTTGCCATTTTATCTGTCAAGGCACTCAAGAGAAATCAATAATCGAATTCACTAATGTTTAGAGTCCACTTTCTTCTACTTTTATCAGTGATTTCAACACCTACATTCTCTAAGTGCTGCATCTTTTCACTTGCACCAGTCCTGAGGTTAATTCTTTCAGCCCTGTTCCTGCCCCACATAACACTCACACATTGCTCCAGGTGCCTTTCACTGGCAAAATGCAGGAACACGGGACAGCCAGGAGATAAAGGTTCACAGAGGTCTTATTCTTCAGGGTGAAATTCCCATGGCTGATATTCTTACAGTGATCTAGGATAGCCTCCAGTTACAGCCACTTGGTTTTGCTGAGAAGTGGAAATTCTGCTGATCTTCCCCCAAAGATCCAATTAATAGTTGTGTAAAACTTCTTTGAATGTGTCAGATGATGCCAAGAACAGCAGTAAAGAGGTCAGAATGGAGTTTTGGAACAGATTTTTCTTGTATCTTAAAGAACTGTTACTGGAACAAGTCTGAAATGCATCCCATTCCCAACCAGCACTGAAGCTGCTTCTCTTATAAGAATTTTTCCTACCATCTCTGCACTACTCAAAGTTTTCTGTTCTGCTGAGTAAGAATGGACTTTTTTGATGAGTTATCCAATTTATAGCTTTGTCTTATGGTTGTAGGGCACATGCCCCAAATTAGCAATAATTATGTTCACATGGAAAATCTCTGTTGACCTCTGGGGATCTTTTCAAGGCTTTTAAGATATAACATCAGGCATATTTTTAAATTTTTGTTTCATAAATTGAGAATTTAAAAAAGAAAACCAAATTTAATTAAGAGTTAACTCAGTTAAATTCAACTTGAAAGCAAGTCCTGTTGGGATCTCTGTAGGGTCTCAATATTTCAATAGCTTTGTCTATAGAGCTTGAATTAAAATAGTTCAAAATATTTAATAGTATTTTTTAAAAGTTCAGCTCTATATAAAACATTCTTAGCTGCTCTTTTATGTTGGTGCAGAATTTTTCAATTTACTTTAGACTGCAGAATTCCCTTTTCCCCACCCCATAGACCAAAATTACACTTTGTCCAAAGGTCAAAGTTTGATTGGAGATAAGTTCCTGGGAGAAGCCAGAAAACAAGAATATAAAGAATAGATTTTAATCCTAAACTACATTTATTGGCAAGGGGAAGAGAAAAGGGAAGGCATCATGTGAGTGACTGGCTGCTTCCCACACACCATTAACAGGTTCTGGTTCCTTATTAAAACATCTGGGAGTTGTCTTTAGCTTGTGTCTGCAGCCTGCAGAGATTATGTTCACCAGCACCTGCCAAAAATCCTCGTGGAGCAGAAGCCACTATTTATTAACAAACATAAAGGGAAGCACTGATGTGCAGAGCAGCCCTGCCACAGAAAACACTGGTTAAATGATGCAGGAAATTAAAGGAGGAAGGGAAGGAACAGATCCTGCAATGAATCTTGGCAGATCTCAGGAGAAGCCAACGTGCTCCACATCCACTCATCAAGAGCTGTGTGACTCCCTTGGTATCTGTCAGAGTTTAGATGAGCCCTCTCATTCTGGTCACTTAAATCAGAGTAGTGGACAGCCAAAATAATCCCTCAGCACACACACAGGCTGAAAATAAACCCTGGAGTTTACTACTACCCACTTCCAGTAGGGAACATATGGAAACAGATCTGCTTTTCCTTTTCCAGCACTGAAACATTTCTCTGGCTGTGCACTTCAAGTTATGAGCAAAAGGTAACTTGTATAGATTTTCCTCTCCTACAAATCTTAACAGGTTTCTGTGTTTTTGAAAGGGGTGTTGACAGAATTCTCAAATGGGTTACAGTGCCAGAGAACAAAAAGGGAACTGTGATCTTTTACTGAAGAACTGAAAGCCTAAATTCAAAGACAATTCCAGCCTTAAAGAACCATAATGCAGGAGATGTAATTTTCACTTGTCAAGGTGTATTTCCTTTTTTGAAGCCCTGCTTGGTTTATTCTGGCTGGCTGCAGAGCAGAATACAAAGCCTGATGTTCCAATATGTTCCAATGAACCAAAGAATTTGCTAGATCTAGTCAATAAATGTATTTCTGTAGTGTTTGAAATCCTGCCCCACACTTAGGGCTTTTATGATCAAATACCTAATTTGTCCAACTCCACAAGAGCTGTTCAAATTCTCTAAAAGAATTGAGAGAAACAGGAACTTTTAGGATGAAGTCCTGGTTTCAGTAACATCAACACCCTTCTCTGGCCGGCCTAACAATGGCAACCATGTTATATTTACAGAACATTTATCAGATAGGTGCAGTGCCACAAATTCACCCCCAAATCACCTCCCAAAAGACCCACTGGGAAATTGCACTCCTGTAACAGCCATTAAGGAAACACTTCTGTGAAATACCTGTGTGTGCAGGTTGTACACACAGAGCTCTGGATGAAGCTTAAAAATGGAGACAATTTGCTCCTAATGGAACACTGGCAGGACTTTCACTACCTTTTTTAAATAAGAAGCTAGACAAGTAAGAAGAAATTAAATATCTGAAGCAATAACAGGACTGTACAGAGGGGGGAAAGTGACATATTACCACATCACCATTTGGAGAGACATCTGTACTTTGCTGCCAGAACTCCTGAGGATTCTTAATTGATAAATTTCCATTCCACAGTTCACATGCCTAAATCACCAGTTACAGACTTTAGGACTAAAAGTCATAAATGCTGGCTTGGACATATGTCTCTTTGAGTTATCTTCTTTGGGATTTTGATATTCGGATTTGAATGTTACCACCACCATCCCAAATGCCTCTGATCAGCATAAAGCTAATTATATGCTGCTATTAAAGGAGATTATATTAGACACTGACAGTTGGAAAGGCCTAATGACCAGATGGATAGAAAAATAAGAAATCAAGCCATGTTGTTCTGTAATAAATTTGCCAGAATTTTTATAGGCATTTTTATCATCAGCTTCATTATTTCATCCTGCTATTTAAAAAAAAAAAAAAAACAAAAAAACCAAAAAAAACCCCAACAACAAAACAAAAAACCCCAAAATCTAAACCTAAAAAAGAGTCAAGATAGAAAATGCAATTAAATTTATACTGTCAACATAATCTATCATTAATCATGCAGGTCAGTGCTGTTCAAAAGGTGAAGGTTCTTCGGAATATCCAGAATGAGCTTGCAAACCACAGGCCTGAAATAATGGAACAAAAACGTGCATTTGTGTGCAAATCCTCAGAGAGAGAGTACTGAGAATGGAGAATCATTTATTTCCTCTGAGTTCTGCATGGCTGGGATGGCCAAGGTGAATAAGAGAAGCTGAAATGGACCTCTGGAAGTCATTTAGTCCAACTCTGGACTCAAAGGAGAGACAAATTAAAGGTTACTGCTCAGGGCCTTTAGAGATTTTGCATTTCGTGGAGTGTGAGTCATAAATTTCAGTCAAACAGGTATATTTGAACCTCTTAACAGAAGTCAAAAAAGAGAAAGAAAGGCAAACCCAAATTCCCCCTTTCAGACAGCAAAGAGCCATTTAGACAAGTTAAATGTTGATTCTTTGCACTGCCCTTTAAAACATCACCTAACCCACCAGCAAAATCAACAAACCACTTGGGCAATTATGTGAGCCAGGCATGGGGTGCAGAAGACATAGGAAGGAGAGTTCTTTTTGTCATAATTTAAAAAGCTCAAAAGCTGAGAGCTTGGGCTAGTCCACAACTCAAAAGAGCTTTAGTGTAAGAAAGAAATTAAATAAATTATTAGTGCAAAGAATACACCAGAGAACAGCATGTAGCTGGTCAGTTTTTTTTCTAGCCAAGATTAGTTCTCATATTTTACATTCTGCCTCTGTCTGGTCAAGGGCACTTGCTCCATTTGTGAGTCAGAGATCAAAATCCCCAAATAAACTTATATAAACTCGACCTTTAGATCCCTTTTAGAATTCTGCAAACCTCTCACATGTCTATCAACAAAAAACCCACCCACACAAACCCTCCACCCCTCAGTTCCATTTTTCCCCCACCCCCCTGCTCTGATCACCATCCACAGTCTCCAGCACTTTGTATTGGACTCACAATGGGCTGCTTTGGAGATTGATTAATAATCAAAGCAGAGTTGAGGCATTTAATCAATCTGAACAACAGATTATTGCTCTGTGCACCACAAAGAAAGACAGATTATCCTTTTATTATTGATTCCAGCAGCGATGCTCCTGCCAGCTCCATTGCCTTCATTTCTAAATATTTTTGCTCAGCAAGTTTTCGACTTGCACCAGTCTTAAAGACAAAAAAACCCATTTGTTGGGGCTTTATGCTATCGAGCAGTTTTCTACCATAATCCCCCTGCTTTTCCTGGATGATAGAGTAGCTGCAGCTCCCATTAACCTATTTACAGCAGCAAACAGCCTGAGCATACTCACACCTCCCACAATCCCTTCCATCTTCCTTTGTTCAGCTAAAATTGTTTCCATCTTTACTCCTAACACATCTCCAGAGGAGTGGTTATAATTTTCAGGTAAACACCCCAGTTGTATCATTTTCCAAAAGGGTGGCTTGGCACTGGACTGCCCAAATGGGACAAGAATAATCAAAATAATTAATTTCAAAATGAAAACCACACAAAATCACCAACACAAATCACTCCAAATGGTCAAATAACAGCAGATATAAAAGTCTTTACAGCCTTTAGATTGAAATCACTGTTGAAAAACTTCAAAATGTAACAAAAACTTCCAGCAAGGTCAAAGAAGAAAAAGGAGAACCTCACTTCTATGCCCACAGAAGAGGAGAAAATTGGTGACTATTCCCTGCTGCCAGGGAAATGAATTTGAAGTAGGCAATTCTTCACTGTAAGTTAGTGAAGGACTGCATCACACCACTCAAATGAAATAGTTTCTGGTACTGCATTGAGATTTTTAAGCAAAGATAAAGAATTAAGAGAGAGTTCAATGAATTAGATGACCTCCTCCTTCTACCTTATTTTTTTCTGATTGTGTAAATGCTTTCAAATAAATTATTTACAGACATTGTGCTAGAGATAGGATTTGTTTATTCTCAGATTTACCAGAGTAAAATCAATTTTATATGAAACATTTGTGTTAAGAATTTGCTCTTTAACCTTACCTTGAAGGAGAAAGCCATTATTCTCTGCTCCAAATCTCTGAATGATGAGCCAAGATGCCAATGCAAAACTGAGACAACAGTGCCAGTGGGATTTTTCATTGTTGTGCCTGGAGACCTTGTGCTGTGTTGACACCAGCACACAAACACTCCAGTCTCTAAAACTGCAACACCTCCTTTCCAACTGAGCTCCCACCTTTTGGAGTAAAAACATCATTCTTCATAATTCCCTGGGGAGAAAAAGAAATGTATTGGTTTAATCCTGCCTGTTTGTGGGGTGTCCATTTGTTTTCAGAGACCTTTTCTCTTTGGGAGTGACCTGTGAGGATTCATCACAGAGGTGCAGCTTCAGCCCAAATATCACAGAGCCCTCCTCATGGGCCTGACTCTGCCTCTGGAATTGCAGCCCCAAGGTGCAATTCATTTAAAAGATCACAATGCTTATAGATTAAGCAATGTAGTACTAAAAAACTGATATTTCTGTAAACAATAAGGCAGCTAATAAACCCACAGCTAGTATTAATGGAGTATTTTGTCACTTAGTGCACTGCTACACACAACTACAAAGTCATTCTGCATCATTATTACATATTACAAATCATGAAATCAACAAGGTTTAAAGAGATTTAAAGATCCATAACCCAGCACCACCACAGTCACCCCTGAACTGCAACCCCAAGTGCCACACCAAACTGAAATAAATCAGTTTTGAACAGAGCAGCATCTTCTAACAAGACAGAAGCTGAAGCACATTCTTTGCCAAGGACAGTGTAGTTAAAGGATTATGTATTGAGTTGGCCAAAATCCTAAGAATGTTTCAAACCTTTTGTACCAGAGAAAAGGATTCCCACCCAGTACATTTTTATATTTATTTCATAATTCTGCCAAAGCACACCCTGAGGAGTTTCTCTCTTCTCTGCACTCTGGTCCAAACCCACCCTGCAGTGAGGCCAGGCTCTCCCTATGGACAGTGTCATTTCCCTTAGAAGAGAAAATGATTCATCTTAAATTGCTGGTTGTGCAATGCCTGGCTAGTTGCAGATTCCTTTTGTTTAAAATTCATCTCCAATATCTGAGCACTGCCCTGCATTAGATATTTATCCACTGCTTGTTCTTGGACAGCAGCTGGATCCCTGTTAGAATGGACTGAGGCAGGACAGTTTGTTCTGAGTGTCTGTGTCACAGTCCAGGAGAAGGACACTGGGGCAGCCTCAGGGTTACAGCTGCTCCAGGGAAACAAAGGAAGAACAAAATGCCAGAAACTTTGATTTCTGCTTTCTCCTGCTGGGGAAGAAAGTCACAAGGTGGTGCTGAGAACCTGCAGCTCAGGAAGGGATTTTGTGCCTTTGCCTTCCTGGAAAGGTGGGATCACACACACAGGAAAATTCCCTGGGACTGCACCAGGCTCTGTGCAGCCTGCTACTGCTCCTAAAATGAAAAAGTTGATTAAACCAGGCCTGGAGCAAGCAGCTGTCCTGAAAGGATGCAGGAGAAGCAGCAGAGAACAGAGAGGAAGATTTGTTGTGCTCCATCTCGTGTATTTTGATCTTTCTAGCAGCAAAGAGCTGAACAGACACATCTCAAAGTTCTGGCCACATCAGATTCTGGCTGTGTGGGCATTACCAGGATTAAATGGTGACAACAGCACTATCTTTGTGCTTCTAATCCAAGGTTACAAATATAGATTGGTTTTATTCAGCATTATATCTAAATACAGAGAAATTGATAAAGCGTTCAGAGTAAAGGACAGTATTTTGAACAGTGTCCCTCTGGATTTATTGCAGTGACTCCTACTCAAGTGTGATTTGTCACTAATCCAAATGAACAGCCCAATTTATCAATTACTTCTGTAATATCTATTTATTCCCTGTTTTCCAAGGCACATAGGTTTGACTTGCACATTTTTCATTGTAAAAGCCACAGTTGTGATCTGTAAAAATCTAGTTTAATCACATTGCTCAAAGCAATCAAAACAGTGGAATAGAAAGTTTTTATATGTGTATTAAGAAACAAGGCCACAAAAGACACTTTCTATACAATAAACAAATTTTTTCCTTTCAGATCTTTATACAAATGATGCTGTTAATTCTGGATGTTTCCTGCAATATTAATATGAACCTGTGGGTCAGAAGTAGTAAATATTTTCTAGTAATCTTATCCTGTGGATGGGGCCAGGGAAGGAGGAGCTCCATTTATCATATGAATATTTCTCTGAATGGATGGAACTGGTAAAAGGTTACAGAGATGCCATCACCAGCAAACACCAGAGATCCCTGCTGCAGAAAGGTTTGTGTATGACCCTGCTTTGGGCACAGGAGATTTGGATTTATTATCATCTTAATCTGTACTACTGCAGGGACCTCTGCCTAGAGATGGTGACAGTACCAAAGTACTACTTATAACACCTGAGTAAGATTGATTTCATAATTAATGCATGAAGATAATTTTCAGCCTTGTGTAAGGTCAAGAACACTCAATATACAATAACTTGGATAACAAACTAATCCTATAAACAATAGACTTTTCTGCCCCAGAACTTTGATTGACCAAGTCCTCTCACTGAGTATCTGTAAGGCTATTGGCATCCTTTTGGAAATGGGAATTGGTTATTTTCTCCCAGTGTTGGTCTAAATCTGCTTTTAAACTGATTTGGGTTTTTGTTCAATCTTTTCTCTGGGGCTGCAACCTCTAACAATCACCTTTTCACCCACTTTTTTCCTGCAGCAGCCACACTTTTCACCTGTGCTTCTGTTTATGGGCAGCTTCAGGAGCCTGTCTGGGAAGCATTTTGCAGACAGAAGCACTCCTGACTCCAGATCAGCTGGAAGCTGCAGGGATTAGCTCAGCACACCAGTGAAACCGAGTCAATAAACCTGAAAGGCATTCTAGCATTAAATCCAGTTCTGTGCCATGCTGCCCATGTTGCCACAGCTCCTGCCTGGCTCAGATTCCTTCTGCCTGGAAAACACAGGAGCACAGACTGAGCTGCTCTTCAGTACCTGCAACACCTCCAGAAGCTGCTGGCACCAGACTTGCAGGAGCAAAAATTCTAAAGACAGGCAAAAGCAAGATTTCTTAAAAGAGTTACTTAAAATACACATTCCTTCATATCAGGGCTGTGCTGTCATGACCATTTTCATTTGTAGGAGAAGTTTTTGGAAGATTTCTCAGCCAACACACAGCCCTCAGCACCACAGGCTGCTCTGCTCTGACTCTGTTTGCTAATCCAGACTGGCATTTGTTCTCAGGAGGCTCCACACTCACCTCCCAGAGCCCCCAGGCAAAAACATCTGCTTTATGGTGTGTTCCATGCTCTGGAAATTTGTTTCCATTATGTATTTGGACAAAGAGCAGCTGTATTGGAGGATGTAAGATGGGGGAAAAAATACTGTTTAAAAAAAAGGTGATGCTTCCAGTTGCCACAATCCCTTCAAATGCCTGAATAGTTTGGGTTTTTTTCTGTACCTGGGAATATTTTCTTACAAGCTTAATTGGAGAGCTTGAGAGAAAGAACATGAACTAATAGTGAAAAAAATGCCCACAGCTCATCTGTGGGTTCAAGTCATTGAACTCTAAGGTGAATTTCCAGCTCACCCAAAAACATTAAAAGTGTCTCATTTCCTTACATTCTGCCAGGGAAACAGGTTCTCAGGTTAAACTATGAGAGCTGCTTAATAAATTAAAAATATCTATTAAATTTGGGAGATAAAAAGAAAGGTCTTTATTAAAACAGGAGAAATTCTAGAGAAATGTTACTGCAAGCAAGAACATGTTCTTATTTACCTGGAAGCTTTTGTTATCTTGACCCTTTTTCCCTTTCCATATCAAACCAAGCTTCAGAAAAGTCTATTGAAGGAACTACTGGGGGAAAAAAAAAAATCATCATTCTTTATGTGGTCAATAAAGTCACTGCAGAGAACAGACACACTAATGGAAGTGAAATTCCCGCAGAAGGTCCCTTTCAACTGAAAGCAAGCTCAGAAAAACAAGTCTGTGTGGGTAGAAAAATTGACTTTTTAAGGTCCTTACAGAAAGGGAAGTATAAAATAAATAATTTGTGATGCCCATGATGTTTAGTGTATTATTTTCAACATTTCTCATTAACCTCCAAGGGATGTTAGCCTCAGGACTTGCATGCCAGGGCTGGTGGCAGAAAAAGCAGCACAAAACAGAGCTGAAGAGCAGATTTTGGCCAGAAACACCTGCAGGAACATCAGCAAAAAACAGAGGCCAAACTGCAGCCCAAGTGAGCACTGTGAGTGTTTAATTCTGAAATCCCAGTCCATCTCCCAGCCCTTTCAACACTACAGGGAAGGTCAGAGCCAGGCAGGAGGGCACATTGGGAATTATTTTCCCACTTAGCAAGCACAAATGGAGAGCTGCTTGACCACCCAACAAACCTGCAGCAAACCCTGAGGAAAGTGAAAATACAGCCTGGGTGGAGGTGGTGGTGGGAAAGTCTTCCACAAACACATTTTTTCCCTCTCTGCTCACCATAACACCAAAATGAAATGAAAAGAACAAATCTCCACATGAGGTTTGAGAGTATTTTTTGCTTAGGCAACACCTCCAACACTTGCACATGTCAGTGATTTAAGAATTTCAGTGCTGTGGGGTGCACAGGTTCCAGCTCCACCACACCTGCCAGCGCTGGAAAGGAACTGGAGAGCTCTGGGCAGAGATGCAGCAGAGCAGGAGAGAGCTGGCAGCACTTTGCAGAGAGTTTGTGTGCCAGGATGGCAATGCCAGCCTGAGCCACTGCCCACCCTGAGCTCCTGCAGGACTCTGCTGCAGCTTGGTGTGAGCTGGAGAGGGAAAAGGGGTCAGGAGAACAGAAAACTTCCAGGTAAACAAGCATAAGGTGTGTGCCATGCCCTGGAAATTCATTTCCATTATGTATTTGGACAAAGAGTATTGGTGGATGTGGGAAGAGGAAAAGGAATAGGAAAAGGAAGAGGAAAAGGAATAGGAAAAGGGAAAAAATACTGTTTAAAAAAAAGGTGGTGCTTCCAGTTGCTACAACCCTTTCAAATGCCTGAATAGTTTGGGGTTTTTTTTCTGTACCTGGGAATGTTTTTTACAAGCTTAATTGGAGAGCTTGAGAGAAAGAACATGAAATAATAGTGAAAAAAAATGCCCACAGCTCATCTGTGGGTTTAAGTCATTGAACTTTAAGGGGAATTTCCAACTCACCCCAAAACATTATTGAGTGCCTCATTTCCTTACACTTTGCCAGGGAAACAGGTTCTCAGTTCTAGAGAAATGTTACTGCAAGCAAGAATTTCTCCTGATTTAATAAACACCTAGAGTATTTTTTTGTTTCTCCTGAATTAGAGATTTTTAATTTATTTATTAATCAGCTCTCTTAGTTTAAAGGGAGAACGTTTCCCTGGCAAAGTGTAAGGAAATGAGACACTCAGTGTTTTGGGGTGAGTTGGAAATTCCCCTTAAAATTCAATTACTTGAACCCACAGATGAGCTGTGGGCATTTTTTTCACTATTAGTTCTCACTCTTCTTTCTCAAGCTCTCTACTTAAGCTTGCAAAAATATATTCCCAGGTACAGAAAAAAAAAAGAAAAAAAAACTCCTCACCTTCTGCTGCATCAGATATTCTGTGTTCACCCAGCTCATAGAGCCTGGCACAACCAGTTCCACCTTGGTGCCACTTGTCACTCTCAGCATCCCTGGCAGAATGGCACAGCCTGGAGCTGGACACAAAGCCACAGAGGAAGGGCAGCCAGAGAGCCCCAGCAGTGATCCTGAACTCCCAGAAAAACTCAGACTTTTTATGTTCTCCTTGATAAACCTGCTGTGCACACCTGCACATTTATGGGAGTTTTGTTCCATCTGCTGAACACCTGTACAGTCAGTTCTATTTCTGCCTGTAGTAGCAGGGCCAAGGATATCTCTGAAAAAATTTAAATATCATTAAACTAATTTAAATTCATGTGAACACTCACTAAGTAGAATTAAATTGATTCCAAGATAGACTATTAACAGCTGACAAATCAACTCAAGTATTTGCAACAGGCAAGTTTTCTACATCTGAATTTTAGTTTAGGAGGTACCATGTCCAAAATGAAAAACCTACCACAATGTCCATGCTCAAAGGTGTCCAAGTGAAAAACAAAACCAGAAAAAGTCTTGGAATTCTGTTTATCATTCTGCTCTTTTGAATATATCTCTTTTACAGTTTCATACAACTTGCAACATATTAGGAGCAATATAAGCTTTAGATTCCAGGTACACACTAGCTTTTAAAGGTGTGAAAGCAGCACATTTTCCCATTAATATATATTCTGTTTACATAAACAAGTATTTCATGATACCCAACAACATCTGGTATAAAACATGCTTCATTATGAAACCCCCTAAAACCCTGCTGCCAAATAGGCTTCAGCTTGAGCACAGATGCTGAGCTCATCTTTGTTTGGAACCAAGAGAAAGCTGCACCTTTGACCTCCAACTCTCAGGCACTCCAGACCTCTAAAGTTAATTTCTCACTCCAATGCCTGATGCTCATATTCCCAACAGAAAATAACACATAAGGCTTTTTAAGGATACTGCTGGTGTAGTACCACACAGTTCCCAGGTCAGAGGTAACTGCAATTTGAATTATACTGAGTTAAGCTGCTAAAGGAGACATCAGTGACAGATGGTGATTCCTGAAGGTGAAGGTTTAAATTCCTAAATCATTCATCACCAGCAAGCTGTAAAAAAAATGTAAAAATCGTGAACTAGAGCATGTTTTAGTAAAATCTTCCCAGCAGCTGAGCAGCCAGAAGTGTGGATGGTTGCTGCTCAGTGATGCACACACACCCACAGCAGGTGGGCAGGGGCTGTGAAATCAATCCCTGCTTGTTGCACAGGTACTTGATGAGTCGCTCAATACCCCAAACGTGGATCAGATCTCATTGCTTGATCTTGTAAAGATATTTCTTCTCTCCTTTATGTCAGATGGCACTATTGATCCAGTTTACCCTGTTCTTACAGAGGCCCTGAAGAAGTGCTCCCATCCACCTGTGCCACTCGAGCTCCAGCCTGCAGCCACAGATCTCTAAAAGATCCAAATCAATGCTTCTCTCTGAAATGACTGAAGAGTAAATAACCTGCTCCTTTGCTCTAACAAGATTTAATGGCACAAACTTAACTTCCATGTCTGATTACGGGGAGCTTGAGGGAATAACTGCTTCTCTTTTTGGACTCTCATATCTCATCACTCCAAATAATGAAAGCACAGACCCTGAATGATTTGGGCACCTGTGTAAGAGTTGCTGATCCTGGAGCTGAAGCCAGGTGTGTTCCACACAGAGCCACCCTGCAGGGGACAGGACAGGGTGGGACACACCCAGAGCAGCAGGAGCAGCTGCCTGCCAGCCCTGCACAGCACCATTCCCTCTCCCAGTCACTGCTCCCACCCTGCTGCCCCTCCAGCCCAGCCTGGATTCTTGATTTCCCAAGCAGATGGCTGCTGCTGGTAGGTAAATAAATTACAGCCAGCAGAGAGCAGGAAGCTTGGCACCACTGCCATGCTGAAAAACTGGATCCCCAGGAAACAACATTATATATAATTTCACGCTGCATCTAAAAAAAATAACCCTAAATTTTTGAGGTTTGCTTTACAAAGCAAGCTAACAGTTTCCTTTCTTATGCCTGAAGCTTTGCAATCACTCTGTTTCTGAACTGTATTTTTTCATTAGTCTTATGCTTCCAAATATAATCTATTATTTGGCAGCAAAGGCAGCAAAACATTTGTTCCCTCTCAGTACAGCTGCAACCAATTGGATTTTAAAAAATGGTATTGGCTATCCAGCAGTCCTCTATCATGTTGATTTTTCCATGGAAACAGTGTTATATTTTTTCCTTTGGGGGGGTTGGTGGTGCTGGGAACAGGATGCAGAAATGCATTTCCAGAGTTCTCTGCTCTTCCAGCTCTCATCCCTCCACACACCAGTCACAGGGATTAGACCAGACTCCCCAGCTGCATACTGGGAACTTGAAACTTTTTAAAAGTATATTTGTATAAAAAAAAAAGCGTTTGTCTTTTTATTCTCAGGCATAAAAAGAAGTCCAAAAAGATGATACACCTGAAGAGGACACTTGGCACACCTCAGAACTACCCAACCATCAGTTCTGTAGCCTTCAAATTAACTCCTGAACACACTGGAACATCTGCAATGCCAAATGCATGTCTTGTTTCAAATTAAGATCTTATTATCAGGTGTTACTGAGTAAAAATGAAAAACTAAAAATCCAGAAGCAGTAGGTATATATGAGGGGACAAATCTGTTAAGGGATCTGCAGGGCAGGGGAGGTGGGGAGGGACCTCCTCCCTCTCAGAATTGCAGTTTTACCTCCGCAAAACACAAGGAAAATAACACAAAACAACTGTGGAGAGAATCAAACACAAGCACATGGATTGAGCCAAGTGTTTCAGAGCTGTAGGACTCATTTATCAAACACAAAAGTTGACCTCTGTTTTAAGGCAGCATTAGGAAGGAAAAAAGAAAACCCACACAAAACCACAGGAACTGCAATCACTGCTTGGTAGGAAGAGTTTATCCCACAAGTGTGAGACAAATCAGGAATGCTGTTGTTCTCATGAAAGTATTGACTTGATAAACTCACCAGCTTGCTGAAAGTTTTGTGAGGTTTTTTGTGAGACATAAACCAAATATATTTGAATGAGCTCCATGATTTATGGAGGATGTGGGACAGAGAGTGTGGTGCTGGATGAAGTTGTGTTCTGCTGCTCCAGAATCCAGCTCAGTAACTGCCATTGATTCTTCTCTTGGACTTCATCCATATTTAAGCTACTCAACTTTGACAAACATTTAATAATCTAATTTCTGGTAATCGTTCTCCTTATTTATAATAAATTTTCCTCTATATTAAGTTTAATGAGCTATCCAAAGTACTCCCACCAGCTCAAAAACACTACCACAAGCAGGATTGGACAATATGATTATTTATCAGTCCGTGGGATAAAGAATTAAGAATGCATATGGATGGAACGTGTGTTATCATTTTGAGGATTTAAAGAAAAGGAAGTTAAATAATTAGAGTAATACAAAAGAACAGACACAGATCAGAGAAAATACTCTCAGGGCATCAATGAGTAATTTATCAAAGTGGCACATAATAAATGAAACTGAAGTCATAAGAGTGCCTGAGCAGTTTCCCGCCTAAATTCATAACCAATACAGCTCTGCAAGGTATCTATGAAAAAAAAAAAGGCTTTGGGATAAGGAGACAAATTCCCCTGGGCCTTCCCCCTCATCTGCTGTCCCACAAAGTCAAATTAAGTTTTTGCTGCTGTTGTCTCCTGTTAGCACTGCAAGTCAAGAATTTTTTTTCTCATGAAAATAGACAGATTTCCTAAATTCCAACCAGTTGGGTCAGGGCAAGCAGGCTGAAACCATCAGTTTGGCATTAAGGCAACTAAAATTTATCTTTGCTTGACAAGAGCTTGACAAGATTATGCCTCAGTCATTCCTCAGTGACTTTTCAATCAAGACAACCGAAGGAGTATTTAAAAAAAACTCATCTAAATCAATGCAGCACTCCTGATACAGTTATGTTAGTCATTTTAGTGGCTGACCCTGTGAAAAGCAGCCCATAACAACATCTTTAAAGTCACTTGGAGGAGCACGAGCTGATGTCAGATTTCATCTTTGCTGGAGCAAGGGTGACTCACAGCAGATGCCTCAGAACCCAGTCTTGGCACAACTCTGCTGGGTCCCTGTGTATCCCATGACTGGCTTAAAGGTTTTAAAGTGTGGAAAACCACAAGGCAGAATTCATCATCATCATCCTAGTTTGGAATAAAATGTCAAGGCTTGAAGGGCTTTCTTTGCCTTGCACTCTCCAGCAGTGTGACAGAACCACAGGACAGGGTTTCATTAAAATTAAGTTACTCTGTTTGACAACTTCATACAGTTAAGAATATACAGTTACAACCTCTTCCCTGGGCTCTTTTATTCAACTGTCATTTTTGATAGCTCTGTGTCATGAGGTATTTCTCAAAAATCAGTGTCTCACTCACACAATTCAAACCACTCTGCTTTTTGACCTTGCTTCACGCTCCACAGTAGAAACACACTTTAATTCCAATAATCATGCTGTGTTTATATTCTGAAGTGACACAACTCAAATGGCAAACAGATCCTCCCAGAGTTTTTGGAAAAAAACTTCTATTTTTAAATGACTTTCCCTGCTCTGCTTGCAGTCCCCATCCCCAGCACACACAAAACCTCCTGTCCCATCTCCCAGGACAGCACAGGTACCCAGCGAGGTGACAGTGCCCAGGCACTTCTCAAAGTCATCAGTAAATGTTACTGAGCAGTCAGCAAACACTTCTTCATTATTCCAGGCCCTCCAAAATAAATCAAATCCATCCCACATTGGACTTCCACAGAAAACCAGCACAGCCCCAGCACTGGGGATGCCTCCAGCATCCTCGTGCTTGGACTTGCCCAGCACAGAAATTCCTCGTGGCTCTCACTGCTGACACTTGGTTTGCCTTCTCAGCTGTGGCTTTTATTGAGTAACAAGCTCCTGTTGTTCACTTGTTTTATTTTACACCCTCAGGGTTGACTTCATAGAAGCAAATCCAAAGTACCTGTGTTTACCAACTTTACAAATATGGCATGACAGAATCGCAGAAGGGACCTTAAAGATCATCTTGTTACCTACAAAAATCCACATTAAACAAGGTCCTAAACTCCATGTTTACATAGCCAGCAGTCCTGTGCTCTTTATTGCTACAGATTGCCTTGCCACCAAGTTTTCTCCTACACAAATACTTGTAATGGGGATTAAAATCTGAAATTCAGTCACCTTAGAAGAAAGAACATCCTAACTCTGACCTTCCTGCAAAGCCCTGGGTGTTCCAGAGAGCTCCACATTGGCCCAGAAGGATAATTAATTCTCAGACCATTTATACCAAATAAGAGCTGCTTAAAAATAAATAAACAAAGATAAAAGTGGGTTCTAAGTAAAAGCTTCTCTACTGGTGTCTTATTATTGGCACTTCTATGGGGCACTTCTGCAGAAATGTTATTTTAGAAACATTGGTTAGCTATAGAAGGATCCATTCAAGTTACAATTAAAATCCTGTCAGAACAGTTCAAGGACCAGAGCAACCACTGTTTATTCATGTTTTTCTAGATTGTTGCATGAAAGTTCACCTAAGTGTTATTGAACTTGAGTTAAAATAGCAGTAGTTTAATAATTTACCTTATTTCAGTAGGGAAAAAAATAAATTCTGATAAAGCAGCAACTTACAGAAATTTAAGCTTCTCATAGCTGCAAGCAATCACATGAATATATTCAAGCACATGATCAGTCTTCGTTGTATAACAAGCTCCACAGAGATTGTTATTAGTCACAGATAATAATTCCCACTGTTACAGAAAATCTGTGCTCAAAATAGTACCTTCCCAAGGAAAAAATTCATTGCAAAGGCAATAAAGCTTGGTATGACAATCCTCAAGTTGGGGAATTGGGAAGGAAAATTGAGAGCTTGCACAAAATCATCTGTCATTTCAGGAAAAGCAGCAAAGCAATCAGATCTTCTAAATTATGTTGCAGATAACAGACTACAGCAGGGGGAAAATACCTCTTGTGAACAGCAGAAAAATGAGTATATTTACCTTTTTAAGTTAATTCAATTATAAAACTATGGGTTTAAGCTCACTCAGAGTATTAATGGGCTCCAGCTTTTGGCTCTAGCAAGTGATAATTTGATTTTGCAGCTTAAATGAAGGAAAATTCTAACAGGATACAGTGGATAGATGCAGAAGGAAACTCAACACGTTAGAGAGCAGATTCATCACTTCCTAGCAACAGGAACAATGTGAAGTGTCTCATCTCAGCTCCACCATGCTCTCCTCAGCCTTAATGTGTGAAGTCTCATTAGCAGCACAGGAAGCTTCCCAGGAAGGAGGAGGCACGTTTGGTGTTTGCTACAGAGGACTGAAAAAATACAAACAACAACATTGCACTGCTGGTAATTTTAACTAACTGAAGCCAACAGATACAAAAGATGTTTGATGGAGCTGTCATCAGTGGACAGATGTTACTCTGCTTAGAGAATACAGAGTAGAATCTTAACTCCCAGTTTCCAAGGCAGGTCAAGACCAAATTCGCCAGATTCCCCACACTGAGCAGATCCAGGAAAGCAAATACAAGCATTAAAAAAAAAAAAAAAAAAAAAAAATTTACTTAGGAAATAGCTGTATGCCCCAAGTGGTTTGCTGGGTCAAACTGAAGTACAAATGCTGATAATTCACAGTTATCAGCTGACCTGTCACCAAAATACACCAATAATTAAGCAACTCTGACATTGCCACAAGAATAAATGCACGGTCTTAAAGGCTCCTCAATGTACCTTCAATTTAGAAGCATTTTTATCAGTTCAGGTGAACTTCAGTTACAGAGATCTTGACTTTTTTTTTTTTTTTTTTTGGATCTTTACTTTTTACTGTTATTTCCTTAGCAAAACATGACTTCTTGTCACTTGGAAAGAAAAATTAAAGTTAGCTAGGTTTTATCAGTAAGGCAGAATTATTCATTCCTTTGGATCCAGTGTATTTGTTATGAGTTTCATCAAATGAACTTTTCTGAGATTGATCATGAGGATTTTTATTATGTTTACAGTTACTGAAATAGTTCAGTTTATTACCAGTGCTTGCTGTTGAAAGGCTGATATTTCAGTTTAACAGGTCTATCAGTTCTCAAGTTTGTAACACAAATATCAGAATATAATTTTAAGATTCATATTTTTGTACTTATTGGCTTTGCGTAGGATTTTACAGCTTAAAACCTGTCTGGTGTTTGAATCATGGGTTGCATATTTAGAATGCACTTATAAAACATGAACATAAAATAAAATAAATGGGACCATAACACTTGTTTTTTATTAGGAATCTGATACCTCTCTTACCCAAACCTCATTAATTATCTTGGGTAATATTACTTGAATCATTGGCAAAAAGATTTTCCAGTTGACTCTGGTCACACAGGAACATTTCACTGTCAGTCCTGGTGAGGATTCTTTTAAAGAAGGATTTAATCCCATTTGCTTGGGATCAAAATTAGTGGGGAAATAGAGTATAAGTGGAATTGTGAGTGCAGTAATCTATGACCATGATTATCATTTATACAACTTGAACTCCTGTGTCCCCTTTTCCCCACTATTCCTACCTGACAACCTGATTTTCTCTCTCCTGGTGGCCTCAGCCTGTTCTTGCTGAGCTGGGCAAGCAGAGACAAGTGCAAAGTGTCCCTGCCCATGGAGCCATGGAATGGCTTGGGTTGGGAAGGGCCCTAAAAACCAGCCCCTTGTCCCCCCTGCCATGGCAGGGACACCTCCCCCTGTCCCAGGTGCTCCCAGCCCAATGTCCAACCTGGCCCTGGGCACTGCCAGGATCCAGGGGCAGCCACAGCTGTGCCAGAGCCTCAGCACCCCCAGAGGGAAGGAGCTGTGCAGAATCTCTCACTGTAAACCCACCCTCGTTCAGTTAAAGCCATTCCCCCTGAGACTGTAACCCAGCCCTTGTCCAAGGCTCCTCTCTTGGATCCTCCTCAGGCACTGGAGTCTCCTTCCCTCCAGGCTGAGCAGCCCCAGCTCCCTCATTTGGCTGAGAAACCCAAAGAACTGTGCACATGATTTTTTTCTTCTTTCCCATATCTCCATTGCTATTTACTTATTTTTGATCTGATGGTGGCAAAGCCACACCTATGGCATCCTTACACAGAATTATCTAAACACCAACTCTCCTAAATCCCACTGGGCAGGATTAGACAGAATTAGAAGCAGCAGATCCTGCTACAAAAAAGCATTTCATCCTCCAGGTGCCACCCAGCTGTGCTGGCTGTGGAGCTCTGCTGTCCCTGCAGTGACTCTGTGTCCTCAAGCAGCTCCTGTCCTTCACATGAGAAATTAAAAGCCCCATCATGTTGGAAGAAGCAAATGCTTGAAGTTTCATTTTCTCAGAAGAAAACTTCTACAGGCTAAGGAGAAGAAAAAAAAAAAAAAAAAAAAAAAACCACAAACTTGTCACCCAAGTATTAATGACTGCTTATGTATAATTTTGATTTCCCTTGATTTTTCAAGTAAGTAATAGCAAGCACTGAGAAATACCTACAAACAAATAACAGAAACCATGAGTTTCTATGAAGAAGGAAGAAGTGGAAATATTTCAGTGGAATGAACAGGTTTTCAAGCTCCTGAAGGTAAATTTCAGAGGAAAAAAAAAAGTTCTGCTTCCTGGGGCAATCTCTGTACTCTGACAAGAATGCCTTTATATCTCAACAGTCCAATATTTTATTGCCCTTGCCATGAATACTTTTTTACAACATCTCCTCAAACATTGTATTCAAACTGAACCATCTTCCTCTAACGTGTGCCATTACCTGCCTGATTATAATTTACAATTTTATATCATTCTGGTTTTACAACTCCACTGCTTAAATGCAAATAGAAGCTAATGGCTTCCATTTCATGCAGCTTTTGAAAGCAACAGCCAATCTCAGCCAATGCAGAATTTCTATATTGCAGTTTTATTTCACTTTCCACTATATGGAGCATCACTTAGTATTTTTCAAGCTAGTTTAATATCTTACCTCTGTAGGATCCTATTTTGTGGTTGTGGGAGAATTACAGCAAAAGTTGAGAAATGAGTAGGCTTTGGAAATTATTTAAGCTTTGTGTTTCTGAATTACTGTCTCTTTGCACCAATCTTAAATTCTTTCAGTGTTCTTAATGGGGAGAAACAGAGAAATCATTTCCTCTATTCTGCTCCTTTTCTCTCCGTAAAATAAGTATTTTTATTCATGTGCTTAAGATCTCTTACACCTCAATTAAATTCAATGAAGTCAATAATATTCATTATTCACACATTATTTTTATAGTACTTGTAGTATCAGTTCTTTTCCAGTCTCTATTTATTGAGCTTTTTGAGATATCAGACTGATTCCAACTGTGATTCTTCCTCTCACACTGGGAAACCCTTTCCAGTGCCAAGGATAATCCACTCCTACAGCACCCACAAACACTAAAATTTTCATCAGGGGTCTGCTTAGCCCCTAGAAGGAAAGGCTGACATTTTGGGGATTGTTCACTGAAATTCACTTCTGGATATGTTTAAAGGGGCTTTAGGAATAGTAGCACAAAATTTAGCCCCAAATCTACCATAATCAGTAATGGAAGTGTCTTTTTAGAGGAATAGCAAAATGTGAGACACCATAAAAGAAAAAAAAAAGAAATTATAATGCTGTGAATGCCTCATCTCTGTTGAATGATAAAAGCAAGTTCACAAATCAACTTTCAGTCCAAACACAACTGGCTGTCCAGTGAGGAGTCCTTTATCATCAAGAAGAACACAGTTTACTGAGCAAACAGCTTCCACAATTTGCAAGGAAAGGTTTAATTCTGATATCTTGCTTGTCATATCTAGTCTGAAATCACATTAGTTATAGCAAACACCACTGGTGACAGTTCTCACTTTACTGAGCCTGCTTCCCAACTCCAGTGCATCTTTTCCACCTAAACCACAAAGTGCCACTGATCAGGACCAAAGGCACCAATGGAATTTTCAGTAAGAACACTCAGGTAAAAATGCCCTTAAAATAGAGTGAAAGCAATTTCCCAAGCTTACTGCAGCAGTCATTAAAAGCCAGAGCTGTATGTATGAGAAATTATTTGAAAAGATTCTTTTTGGTAAATGCATTTTTGAAGAGTATATGCTTTATCATTTGTTGAAAAATCTGGAAAGGGAAGTAATTGTGTAGCTTATTTATGGGCTACATTCACTGATTTTTAGTTTTTTTCTTTAACTGCATGAGTAATTCTTTGGCAATACGCCTTCAAAGTTAAAAGGATGAACATTAAATTATGCACAGAACATTTTAGCAAAGACTGCTCATGCTGCACACAGGAATAGGAATCCATCCACATTTCGAATTTTATTTGGTCTCAGGATTTTAAATTGTGGCAGATAACAATCTATTAGCTCCCAAATTTGTAGGTACTCTGCTGGTAAGTGTTTCATTTAATGTCTCTTCCACAGACTCTCCCCATGTTCTGATTTCCATTTAACAGTTTAAAGGAAATTAAGCTCTACAGGTTCTTGTCAGGTGATTTTAAATTCTAGACAGAAGCAGCTTCCCTATCAAACATGTGGTCGTTTATTTTAAGTCCATAGAGGAAAAAACAAGTCTCTGTAGCTTTCTACTGCTGCCCTCATTCTATCACTGAAACACAAATCCACTTCAGGGCTTCGACTGAGCAGGAGTGGTGATAATTAAACAGGAAGAAACAGAACCATTCCAGCCTCACCAAAAAGAGAGAGCACTGGGAGTGCTTCAGGGGGCTAAAACAGTCCTGGGTGCATGCAGCTTGCCTGCCTGATGTCTGAGGCACCTCAAAAACATTGAGCCAAAGCCACCCCAGCACCTAACTCCGACCCAAAGCCACCCCAGCACCAAACAAACACAACTCAAAGCCACTCCAGACACAAACATGAACCCAGAAACACCAAACCTCAACCCAAAACCACCCCAGAAAAGCCAAACTCCCACCTAAAGCCACCCCAGAAATAAATATGAAAACATGAACCCAAAGTCACCCCAGAAATGCCCAACACCGACCCAAAGCCATCCCAGCACCAAACAAACATGACTCAAAGCCACCCCAAAAATAAACACAGACCCAAAGCCACCCCAAAAACACCAAATCCCGACCCAAAGCCTCCCCAGAAACACCCAAACCTGACCCAAAGCCGACCCAGACACACCCAAAGCCACCCCAGACACACCCAAAGCCACCCCAGACACACCCAACCCCGACCCAAAGCCTCCCCCCACCGTGTGCCTCAGCAAAAGCCGAGTCCCAGACATGATCAAGGTCTTGGGCAGGGCTTTGAGCAGCTGCTGTCAGAAAACACAGAGCTCTGTCTGTGGCTCCAGCCCTGCTTTGGGAGAGCTGGGACAGAGGCAGCTCCAGGATGGCTGCACAGAACCAGCAGATCACCCTCAGCCACCAGGGCCAGATTAAAACATGGCCTTGCTAAGCCTGGCCTAGCTCTCCATCCCTGCAGAGGTGTAAAAGACTGGCAGCTACCAGGGATGGCCTCCCATTCAAGCCATTAAAAGGGAAAAATAACACCAAGTATGAAATAAGGAAAAGATTTTCCATTTTAAATCTTTGCAGTCAAGGCTGAGGAAAAATGTGAAATCAAAATGTGAAATCATTTGAAGACTTGCTGAAAGAAAGTGGGAAATTACAGTCCTGCATAGCTAATGGCACATCACTGAACAGCAAACACTGCTTTAAGTGACCAGAGATAAATCATCTTAAAGCAAAACTCTTATTCACACTCTGTCAGGGATCATTGTAATAATGTGCAAATGAGAAATCTGAAAACTCTCTCAAACTTTTCCTTTTAACCCCAAGGACCACAAAGGGGAGTTTTCAGGAGGGCACCAGAATCACTGGGCTCCCCACTTTTATAAAACTCTGTGGAGTCACCATCACCCCAAGTGCCAGGAGGACATTTATTTAAACTCAGGATATTCCACTGATGCACAGGGAGCCCTTTGGTGGCTCTAGTTGGCTGCTTGCAGCACTAATTGGCACTGTCCTGGCAGATCCAAACAAACAAAAGGGATGGAGACTGAACAGCATTTCAATCATTCTGGAGAGAGAACATTTAAGACTTTACAATCAGTTCTGAAAATTCTTTTACAGTCTCCAATTTGAGGAACAAATCCAAAAAATCTAAGGTTGATGAATCATCTTATTAGTTCTTGCCTAAACTGAGAGTCACAGAGAACAAGTTGTACTTTGGGGTGGATTTTTCCTTTACTTTTATTAGAGAAATGATTTGGAATTCTCCAACCTGTGCTGGTGCCTGCAGAGCAAGGATGGGGCTGGGTGCTATAAGAGAGCCAGGAAAGGACTGGGGTTTATTTTTAAAAATTTTACTTGTCACAAAATCCAGTTTTTCACAGAAAATAAAAATCAACTAAAAAAACCACCAAAGACAGACTAAGCTTTCTGTCATATTTAGCAGTATAAGCACCATTCTCCCTTAAATTCGTTTTTCTGGTGAACACCTTGCCTGGTAGCTACAGGACATGATCTGTGACAGCATTACAGAGTCTTTTCATTTAACAGAAGTCACTTGCTGAATCCAAAAAACCACATGGGTCCCTCCATTCAGGTCAGCTTTGGGGAAATATTTGTTTCACCTTAGCCAAAGTGTACTTTGGAAGCAAAGAGGGGGGGAAACAAGAAAGAAATAAAGAAAAGAAATCTGCAGGAGGTACAAGAGGCGAGATTACATTTCCACCTGCTCGGGGGTTTGCAGCTAACCCAGCCAGCCCTAAACTGCTCCACTCTGTCTGCATTTCCAAAAGGTTCCCACTGTGCAGAATAACAGCTCCCACCTTCTCTAACACCCACTGAAGTCTGAAAATGAAAGAGAAGGAATTTTGAAGAACGTGCAATTTTGATGGGTCACACTGTGCATCCACCTACTGTAAAGAAGCAAGTTACTTGATCATTGTTGTGGTTTCCCTGGGCAGGGAGCTGAAAACCACCCAGCCACTCCCTCACCAAGGAGATGGGGGAGAGAGGAGGGGAAAAAAACCAAATTTTGTGCCTTGAGATAAAGGTAATTGAACAGGACAAAAACAGAAAGGAAATTAATAATGCTAAAATAATTAGAATATAGAAAACAAAACTGAAATTGTTCAGCACACACTGAGCGATGCCCAGGCAGTTTTTCCCAGTTTTTTGCACAGAGCAGGATGGAATGGCCCTTGGGCCACTTGGGTCAGGGGGCTCAGCTCTGTCTCTCCTGCCTCCTGCTCACCCTCTTTTTATCCCTCCCTGAACAAACCGATTTCCACCTGCAGCATTTCTTATGGGGTGCAGGGCCCAGCTGCTGGCCCAGGCTTTGGTGCAGCTGCAGGGCAGCGACCAGGGATGGAGCAGCCACCGTGCCTGCTGTGGTTCTGGCAGGTCCAGGGACATCTCTTCCCTTTGAATAACGCTGAGCAGGGCTCATCACCCTGCACATCACAGCGATTCCTGCCTCCCTGGGACTGCCCGAGCAGCAGCACAGCTTCCCAAACACTTCACTGGGTTTGCAGGGTTTGTCACTCGCTCGGGGGTGAAATTCCAAAGTGCTGGAGGCGATCACAGTCCCAGGGGAAAAAGAAGAAG
>JAOTQP010000099.1:1684274-1709625 GCA_026413545.1 Cichladusa arquata | reverse complement strand
GCTCCAGCACCGCCTAAACCCGGGTTAAACCCGAGTTTAAAAATAACCTCAGCCACAGCTCCAGCACCGCCTAAACCCGGGTTAAACCCGAGTTTAAAAATAACCTCAGCCACAGCTCCAGCACCGCCTAAACCTGAGATGTAACCAAAGTGGAAGCAGAACCACTCACTGCAACTCCAGCTTTGTAAAGATGAGCTCACATTTCCAAATCCAAGGTTTAACACAACACATCAACGTATTGATAAGCACAAATACCCTCCCACATGAGAAGAATGTAAAAAAATTTTTTTAAAAAGTAAAATGTGCAATAATATTAATTTAAAAGAATTTCCACATTTGTTGCCCATTAGAAACCCAATTATTCCAGCATACATTCCAAAGGACCTTGTTCTTAGCCCATTATACAGTGTTCCATCAGTGTGAAACCCATTTTAAAATGCTTAATTATTAGGATATTTTTGCAGCCAGTTTGTCTGATGCTGTAATAATAAGGAAAATGTCTTATTGCTGGGCATTCCTAATTTTTAGAGGAAACCAAGAGGCTGCAAACCCCATCAGATACATTCAAGTGGCCAAAGAAAAGCTTACAAAAGAGAATTATTCTGAGCAAGGTAGAGAAGAATATGTGAGAATAAGGATTCAATGTGAGCTGATGTTACACCATTCAAAACCATAATATTGAACAGTTTTACAAAGATTAAGAGCCAGCTTTCAAGGAACTTGCTGGAAATAAATTGAGAGTGCAGAATTAAAATACAGTCAGGGTTGATAAATCCCAATACAGGATTGAGGGAAAGGGATTGCTGGATTACAGCTCTGGTTTTACAAAAAAGCAGATTTTTTACATTCCATGCATCAGCCTCTTTAGGCAAAGCTGCAGAAAGGAAGGAATAACTGATATTTGCAGTTTTAACTGTTCTCATTATGACAATGCTTATCCCAGAGTAATGCAGTTATTCTCAGTTTTAAACCCATGGGTTTCTTGGGCTCAGTTTTGAAGCTCCATAACATCACCTCTTGTATTAGCTCCACCACTCATTAGCCTACAACAATTAATTTGGAGTTAAAAAAAAAATCTATATTATTTTCGTATCTGGGCAACATCTTGTTCACTATATAATTTTTTTATTAGTTTATTTAGTTCAATTTATGTGAAGCCTTTAACTGATCATTTTGGAGGCATCCTTAGATAGAGAATTAATTGTTGTGAAACAATATTATTTCCTATTTCACACAGAGGCTGGCATCCTGTCTTGTTTTGCTTCCCTTGTTTCTTTGGATATGATTAAGTATCCACAAATATGATTAACCCCAGGGTTGAAGTATTTAGTTCTGGGAAACTTTAATTCAATCAATTATGTTTTGAACATAGGGAAGCAGGCAAAGGGGGAAGTTTTAATTACCATTAGTTAGCAAAACAGTCCTGATGCACTGTTTGATTACATTTTGTCTGAAATTCCCTCGATATTTCAAGTTCATTATAAAGATATTTGAGTTGAATTTTTCTGCATATTAACTATTCAGTATAGCACTTCAATACAAGCTTTTAAAGCTAATTTTGTTGGGTTTTCCATGAGAAAAATGAGGCAGAGAGAGACAGAAGCATCTGTTTTAAAATCAATAGGTGCAAAACCATGAAACTTCCCTAAAAGAAAGCTAAAATTAATAAGTCTGTATTTCATGGACAAGGCAGTTGTGTTTTTTCTGCAGGAGGAAACACAATCCTGAAATAAAAGGGGTACCAGCAAATCAGTTCTGTTCTGGATTGAACAGAATAAAGAAAATTGTTGCTGTTCATTAGTGTTTGAAACAAAGAGGAAAGAGAATCCCAAAAAAACAGAATTCAACAGTAGACCTAAAAATCCTAAAATTCAACACCCACCCAAATAAACTACCATGGCTAAAGCATTCCAGTGAATTAAAATTGGGTTTCTCACAGCCCAAGAATTGTTCTCAGCACTCAGGAGTTCTCCTGCTCACAAGTTACCTTTCTGATGGAGGAGAAATCCCATCCCACGTATTCACAACATTTATTTGCAGCATAGACAAAAGGCTCCCATGACAACAGGGATGCCAAAGTGAGCAGAGCAGATCAGATCTGCAGTTTTAGATGCACCTCTCTGACTATTTCAACTTCTATCACTGACAAATCTGCAGCCCAGGGAAAAAGGGACCCCTGACACAGGGATGTGCTGCCCTTTGCTGCACACAGACCCAGTTATTGGCACACTCTCCATGTCACTGGGTTAATGCTGCCTCCAGATCTCCTGGATTTACAAACCTTATCTTCATTAGCTTGATTCCCAACAGCCCTAAATGCATAACAGTGAAACTCACAGCTTAGGCTTACAGGCAAGATTTGCTTTTACAGATCAAATTTCATCCACATTTATCTTAATTTCTGATCTAGTTTGAAGCCAAACCCTCTCCTGTTCTAGCAACTAAACAAAACCCCAACACACTAAAGGGATTAATCCCTTCAACTTTCTCTTTTAAGCTTTTCCTACACCAAATGTTAGATTTAAATACACTTTACAAAGTAAACCATGAATTTTTCCAAGCACAAGTAAACAGCCAATACCTGCTATTTCAAAACATTAGAAGAATGGGTGGGAAAATAATAGTAATTGGGGAAGTTGGAATACCATTCTTTGCCATGACCTGGGGATAGATTTGAGTTAAGAAAAAGCAGAACTTGGGGTTCCCAAGCCACCCCCTGGCTGCAGATCAGGCACACTCCATCCCCACTGGAAGGTCACTTCCATTACAGGAAATGCAGCTGCACTGGGAAAGTGAGCAAAGCATAAAATAAAGGATCAATAAATATAAAACCGACCCCTAAGTTATCACCTTGTCCTTTGTGTGTTCCCCACGTTCAGAGCTGCTGGTTTAGGACATCCCTCCTGTGCTCACTCCCTCTCCTCCTGCTCTGGGTTTGCTCACTCACAGCAGCTGGAAGCACAGCTGCAGCACCTGCCATTGACCCTTACAAAACATTTTTGCACCTCCTTGCCACACCTGATCTCCACTGGGTGAGAAAAGCTGGACCCAGGATCTCGTGCACTACACTGAAATTTTTCTTTTGCTGCTATTGATAAGCCAGGGAAACCAATCAGCTCCATCCCACTCAGAGGCAGCCATTGATAAGCACAGAGCTGAGATGAGAGTGACTGATGGAGCACCAGGGATGCAGCAGAAGAGTTAAAAGCAGAACCCAGCACCCCTGAACTCCACTCCATATGGCTACTCCCACCACAGCAGATGGTGCAACGATTTGTTTTCTGTTTACTCTTGCTGTGCTGTTTTCTGTCTTCTGATAAAAATCACTGTGGCTAAACAGCAGAACTGACAGCAGCCCATTGCTGCTGTCCTCTCCTCACAGCTTGCTGTCTTCAAGCTCAAGAACACTGCTGAACGAGGAGATTGCTCATATGCTGCAGCCCTTCCAGTTGCTGCTTCCCACTCCTGCACAGAGCAGAGCTCTGCTTGGCTGAATAATCTGAATCCCACTGCTTGGGAAGGCAGAGCAGGAGACTCCAGAGGAGCCAAGGTCTTGCTTACAGCACTGGATTAAAGTAAATTATTGTGCAACATCTTCTTACAACCCCCAGTTCAAACTCCCAAAGTCCCAATTATGACACATTTTATCTCAGGTCTCTTTATAAGAACAACAGCAAAATTCACATAAGATTTCTAAGTTGACCCAGTTCAATTTTATAACTTCAGACAAAGTTATGGCTTTCCAAATAATTTAGCTCCAGCTCAACTGTGCCTCAGGAAAGGCTTTGGATGATTCCAGTTTCCTCCTGACTCCTCCTCCATAAAGATGAGGTTCATATTTAATTCAAGTGTCTCAGTCACTTCCTTCTCCACCTTAGAAATGACGTTTTGGCTGCCAAATATCCCAGGAACATGGCAGTGAGCAAGAGCTGTGATCAGTTCCCAGACTGTACCCAGATAATGGATACAGGCATTTTTCATGCAGGTCACAGAACAGAGAGGTCTTCACTAAATTTTCCTTATGATTTATTTTATAAAACAGAGATGAGCCTAGAAAGTGCAGCAAAACCCCACCATCATTTATATAAGATAATGACAACAGCGTGCATCAATTTACAATGTAAAAATACATTTCTGGGGATTATTTCAGCCACTATTGAATGAAGTCATTAGCTTTCATTTCTTGGTACAACCAACTGAAAAATGATCCAAATGCCAACATCAAACTGAAACAAGAGTTATGTACTGCTAAATTATAAAACAATCTCCTTAATGTAGAAAAATCAATTCTGTAGGCAAGGTGGAAATTTATGGAAATGCCTATTTAGCAAGAAATAAGTATTATTCAGTATTTTTGATATTTCCCAGGAGAGTTTAAACTTGGATATTTATCTAAATTCATATAATTCAGCCTCCAGACAAGTGACCTCTACAGCAGTGGCTCCACACAGGTTGCTGGTCCTTGCTCAGCTGTGGCTTTTCTCCTAGAAGTAAAAGTGAGGTAACTCCTGGGACTCACCCCACAAATCCTGAGATCCTGGGCTGGTGCTCACTCAAGCACTTCAAGCAGTGACTTGCACTTGGTACAGAGGGAGATTTTCTATCCTTGGCTGCTTTTAGAGTTTCAGCAGTTCCACTGGGAAATGCAAGCTTCCAAGAGAAAGGTCCCCAGCTGTAACCTGTGCTCCAGGCTGCTCTTTGTCCCAACACGAGGCTCCCCAAGGATGAATCAAGTGTGCTGCAAAAACACAAAACCTGTGTCAACTGGAGTCTGAAACATTCACTTTGCTCACAAATATTTTTGCAGATTAGGTTCACTTGAACCATTTCCAGCACTGAGGAAGATGTGCTGTTGGAAATTCAATATTCTCTTCTTTTTTTAGACCTCAGAGCCACCTCAAGGACCCAGGTGCTTTATTTTGGTAGAGGTGCTTGGACAACTCTTACAACTCCCCTTGCCACCTGTTATCTCACGCTACAGTTTATAATGTGTGAATTCTTTATATTCCAAACAGATTGGGGTTAGTCCCCAGGTTGCCACTGTACTTGTGCTATGTCTGAACAGCAAATTCCTTTTTCTCAGCACTTACATTTCACCTAAGAAAGAATAAATGAAGTGGAGCATTTGCTGCAGGATCTCAGAGAGTTCTGCATGCTGATGGACACTGAACACTGCAGAACCTGCTGCTGCTGTTTGGGGCTGAATCCACTGTTTCAGTGTCACACCAATATGGACCATAAGCACAACCCAGTTTTTGGGTCTGTGGTAACCTTTACACCCTCTTCCAGACTGGCCAGCAGCACACACACTTCCACAACCAGACAAACCTGACCTCCTGCTTTGGCTCTGAGTCTGTTTGCCACAAATGTGAGGTGTTAGTGGTCCAGCACAGGCAGGGGATGCTGATCCAGCTGTGTGCAGAGGATCTGAATTTCCTGCAGAGGCACAAGGAGCAGGTTTGCTGGAGTGCATCAGTCACTGCCAGAACTACTCCAGTCACTTATTCTGAGCAATGCACACTGTCACTGGGAAGGTTGTGTTTCCCTGGCAACTATCAAACACATTGGTAATGTCCCTGGAGGATTTCTAGTCAATAATGATTTCAGTTCTTTCAAGCTCATATTTTACACTAACTTTTTGGTTGACTTAATCCTTCCTCCTGTTTGTGTATTTAATTTATTGTTGTCAGCTGGCTAAACATTTTTGGGAAGCAAAGTTTTTCACCTTGGCTCTCTGTAGACATTCAGAGCAGCACCTCTGAAGAAATCAGATATCACTGAGACATAAAAATGTGCAAGGGACCTACTCCATCTTTCACAGAAATCTAGAATCAAACTGAATGAAGGTGAATACTGAAATTACATCACAAACACCAACTCCCATTTATGTGGTTTTTTCCCCCTCAGGTAACTCCCACATGGAGAACAGGAGCAGCAAATCTGGTTTAATTACTGAGATAAGGACAGCAAATGCAAATACTAAAGTAAGGTGATAAAAACCAGCCGTAAATTGAGCTGGCCCCAAGATGATGTTTTGGTTTTGGGGCTTTTGTTGGGTTTTTTTTGTTTGTTTTGGTTGGTGGTTATTTTTATTTTCCTTTTTTTATACTGTCCACAACAAATGTATGTGACTAGAGCAATCTGCCTTGTGGTTCTTAAAATGAAGCTAACATGCACATATAATTATTGAATATTAAGAAATATTGGGGGGGACATACTAAATTTGGAACAGTATAATTCCCTCCAATGGAATTTCTCTAAGAAGAGGAATTTATGGTATCTAAATCCACTAGAAGGCAGCCCAGTTATTTTCTTTGGAGCTGGTATTTTCCCTCACAACTAAAGCTTTGCTGTAGAAGAATCTCAGCCAGAAAATAGTTTATGGGAAAAGGAAGTCAATTGGTTTTGTAAGCTATAAAGGTCAAAATACTTCTGAGAAATATTCCCTTTGGAAAGCTTGGAAACAACCTTTTCCTCCAAAATTTTATGACAGCTGGCAAAGCAGGAAGACATATGTTTTTTTGTATTGCCTAAATAAAGGTGATTGATCTGACTTATTAACACTGGTTCTCTCAAGATGCACAAATGAGTTTCCAGCAATTTTATGCTGTTCTTAATATTCATTAGCAATATCTGCTTTTAGATGAGCAATATTTATCCTAAACATCTGTTTGCAAGATCAGTTTGAGGATTTAGAATACATGCTTCCAAATTTATTAGCTTTCATGGAAAGTATTTTTCAGTCTATTGAGAATGATTAACTGAAGCTTTTAAGGCTACAAAAATAAAAACAAGCACTAAGGTCTGATAAAAGTCATGCTTGTAATTATCTGATTCATAAACCAGAAAAGTTCAGCTACTTATATTTTGAAAAAGCATTTCAGAGTTTTCTTTTCCACACACTTTTAAAGCCAGGGAAGAGACTATCCTATAGTCTGAAAACAGAATAGCAAATTCATTGTAGTAGATAAAATAATAAAAACCCTAAATAAATAACACAGACATAAAAACAAGAGCCCAGTAAAAATTCTTACTAAAACCCATACAGCTTCCAGAATAGGCAAGCCACCATAATTCTTCAAGCAAAACCAGGCTGAGAATGGGGCTTGCTCAGCCTGGAGAAGAAAATGTCAGGGAAAACTTGGAGCCTCTTCCAGTGCCTGAAGGGGCTTAAAGAGAGGGACTTCCTACACAGGCCCAGTGACAAGGGACAATGGCTTTAAACTGAAAAAGGGCAGGTTTAGATCAGATTAGAAGGAAATTCACTCTGAGGACAGTGAGACCCTGGCACAGGTAGCCCAGAGAAGTTATGGATGCCCCATCCCTGGAAGTGTCACAAAGTTATTTTCTCCTGTTATGTCTTCCCTCTCCTCTGAAGGCCTTTATTTAAAAGGAAAGCAAAACCAGGTCCTGATATTTAGTACCAAGTGCACTTTGAGAAGCTTTAATAACCAAATCTGCCAGGTTGGACAGGGCTTGGAGCAGCCTGGGACAGTGGGAGATGTCCCTGCCCATGGCAGAGGAGTGGGACAAGGTAATTTTTAAGGTGCCTTTCAACCCAAACCATTCTGTGATTTTATGATAAAAGAAATAAACAAACAAAACCTACAATTAACTGGGAATATTCTAATAGTGAGTTTATTAAATCCCACTCAGCTTTGTTAAAATAAAATAACTAGACTCTCTAGATCTTTCCATGTATCCTCCAACCCTCCCTGTCCTGGACAGCAGCTGAGGAGCAGCAGAACTCCACAGCATCAGTGAAGCTGCTTTGTGGGAAGCTGTCACTCAGCCAAGCACCGTGGGCAGGCTGGTGGCACTGAGCCCTGTGCCAAGGGAGGTTCCCATGCAGGGGCCCTGACAGAGGGCACAGAGGTGCTCAGCACTCAGCTCCATCACACACCTGTGCTGCAATCACCTTCACTCCTTGCTGAGCACAGCCCAGGCTTGCAGAGCCCCAAGAAAACCCTGGGCAGCCACGTTTGGACCAACACTCACAGGCTGCCTGTCAACATGCACAGAAAACACTAAACTCTTGTGCACATGAAGGCTGCCTGGCTTAAAACACACAGTAAACAGGAACTGGAATGGCATTAATGGTTCAAAAGTAGAACTGTTAGACAGCCATGCTATTTGTGCTCCTCATACAGACTGCCCCACTTTCTCCCTGTTCTATATCATCACTCTAATACACTATTCTCACTTACATGGTTAAGTACACTTTTTTCCCCTCCCAGGGTTTTTTTTTTCTACTCCTTTAATACAATCCAGTTGTCTAACACTGTCTAATTCTCCTCATAACACAACAACAAAGACTTCCAAACTTACACAGCAAACTAACACTGCCATGCCACACAGGTTTTGTCCAGCTCATCTTAACCAAGGTGCAATCCCCCTTTCCTTGTCAGTCCTGAGCACACACACACTGCAATGGAAATGAGAAGATTTCAGTTTTGTTACACTCCAACCCTTAGAAATACTACAGGTAACCACGAGCAGAATTGCCACAGAAGTTCCATAATAGGAAATAAAAGAAAAGTTCCCCTCCACAATGGAATTCCTGGTTCACCAGCAGCCACTGATGGCCCTTCTGCTTCAGAGGGACACAACAAAAGATTCTCTTCTTCTCCTCTTTATCAAACCAGGTTGTTATCAGCATTACAGCGCTCCTAGATGAAATCAAATTGCAGGAGTTGGTAGGTTTTACTTCAACTAATACATCTAAACAATAAATTAATAGATCATGCTATGTTTTTTCCCAAATACAAAATATTGCAGCCCACTGTTTGTCCATCACACCAGACATTCCATCCTCCTTTGCTGAAGCCTCCCAGAGCTCCCTGAAAGCCCCCAAGACTTGTACAAGGAGCTTGGAGACTCTCAGGGCAGTGCTGGTCAGCCCAGCATCAGACACTCCCCACCCCAGGGACTTCATCTGAGTTCTGGAATCTCCTGCTGTGCTCTCTATTCTGTACAGATCCTCCAACCAACCCGTTCTGAGCTCTGCCTCTCAAATTACTCCAACAAGCACATATGGGAGAATTAAGAGCCAAGCCAAGAGATAGAAAAGGGATAATGAGAGAACAAAAGGATAAAAGGAAAGCATTGAGGAAAATCAAGACAAAATGCAGTGATTTAACCCACATTATAATGTGATAGCTGAAGTGTAAAATTCTTTAAGAAAAATTCCTCAGGACAGGAAGGCAGTTGAGGCTGCTGGTCTTTGAATTGTAATGTGCCAAGACAGCTCTTTAATCTCTCAGCCTATCTATAGTAACATTCTGCAGTTCTACAGAGCTAAGCTATTTTTTACTTTCCTCTCTCTGTTCTTCCCATGCTATCTGATGCTAATGTGTAAAGTGAGTAATAGATTTTCAGCAAAAATCCACTTTTTCAGTTATTCTGATTCCCTGCCTGCCCTTTCTGGGGATCTCAGTCAGGTTGTTTTTTTTTTTGTCTGTGCAGGGTCAAACACTCTGCACCATTCCTGCCCCCATCCCTGGAGGCCTCCAAAAGCAAAGGAAAGCACAAGAAGGATTTCAGCTCTATCTTCACCAGGCCAAATGTAGCCAATGTTTTGTGTCTGAACAGATGCTTCCCCAGCCCCAACAAAAACTGTACTAGAAAATACAGAGTTATGGAAATGGATGTATTCACTCATTAGCCAAATTCTGCATTAAAAGCTGTTTAATGCAGGTAACCAGGTAAGAGTTACAGTAAGCTGGAAAAACCTCAATATATTCAGAGTGAAAGGAAATTACTGTACTAATAATTTGCCCAAATAGAAGGAAAAAAAAATATTCTTGAAATTACCTGACACTACTAAGTTCATACAGCAACTCATTCACTTACCAGAACTGATCTGGCCAATACAATCCCTATTTTCTGGCCCTTCCCTGTGAACAGAATGAGAACACAATTCCAGCTCAAGTCCCCATGGTCCTTAGCTCTTTTCTATTGTTTCACTGTT
Source organism: Cichladusa arquata (assembly GCA_026413545.1). Classification (NCBI taxonomy): domain Eukaryota; kingdom Metazoa; phylum Chordata; class Aves; order Passeriformes; family Muscicapidae; genus Cichladusa; species Cichladusa arquata. The sequence continues at coordinate 1,699,655 of JAOTQP010000099.1, read as the reverse complement.
CTTTGGTATTAAATTCTGAACATTTCTGTGAAAGCCCAGGAGATGCCCAATCCTGCAGAATTTCAGCAGACTGCCTTTTACACTGGAGATGGGTTTGTTGGTACCAAACAGAAGAGTCCCCAAGTCCCTAAAGGGGATGTCCCTGCAGGCATCTCCCTTACAGGCACAGCTCATGCTTATTTGGAGCTACAAAGTCTTGCTCCAAACCATACAATTATAAGTAAATAATCATAAAATTATTTTGTCCTGTTATGTCTTCCCTCTCCTCTGAAGCCTTTATTTAAAATCAAAGCAAAACCAGCTCTCGACATTTAGTACCAAGTACACTTTGAGAAATTTTAGTAACCAGATCTGGCAGAGAGATGTATTATTATACACAAAATTACACAGCTCATCACTCATTTGTAGACTCTAAATGGAAGGGAGGTGCAGGAATTTCCATCACCTAAGTCACTTCAAAACAGTCCCCAGCATCATTCTCAAACTCAAACTATGCCATACCTCCAATAATGTTAGAACATGACTTATTCTTTGCCTCAGCAGCAACACAAACATCAGTTAAAATACATTCCCAGCAGCCAGTGTTTTTTTTTTTTTTTCAGGTTGGAAGGCATTTAGAATCCACATGCCTGCATTACCCTTTCCTTCTATTCATTGTTGTCCTATTTCCAAGATCTTATTTCCACAAATATCCTCATGCACCTTGCTGACTTTCCCCCCTTTTCCATCCTCTCTACTGATGGCACATAGAGGAATTCATGCATAGAGCTTGTCATCCACATGATGACAGAATCATTTCTTCCAAAATAAGCATAAGAACTCTGCCTCCTAAGGTTATTACTTTTATTGGTTCTTATTTCAAAGAAAATAGGGAGAAAAGGGGAAGGCAAAGAAAATTCACCATTGTGCTGGTGAGAACTGTAGCAGTAAAATGCACTGAGTAAAAAGCAAATGGAAACAGGAAGACATTTAAAAAGAGGTACCTGTACAACAAGTATTTATTAAAACATTAACCTTTTTTGAGAGGGTCATCAGAGGAAGGGAGTATGTTTCCTATATATGGCCTTAAAGATCAAGCTTAGGAAAAGGAATTTTTGTCATGAAAAAAATGCAGGGAGCTTAAAATATATTCACATAAAAGAATTTATAATCAGGTAATTCCTCCATATAAACAGTGCTGATAGAGGAAGTTATCTTCAGTTCATCAGCTCATAATCCTTGTGTCTCATGGGCTGTCTTTCTTAAAATGAAAATTGGATAGAACTCCCTGTTGAGAAATGAATCCATATCCAACGAGCACCATCCTTTTGTATGAATTTAAATCACCAAGCATACAAATTTTTGAATTTCATGTCCTAACTACAGAAATTATTTGTTTCCTTAGAGAGAACACTTCTATATATTCAGTGTGATGCATTTAATGTTTCTCACACAATACTTATTTACACCCCAGAAACTGTTTAAATGATTATACTTTTTCTTCTTTTCCATCTCTGTATCAGCAATGAACACTGAACTGTAAAATCACCTTTTGGAATCTTAATCTGTTGCCAAGGATACTGGGGATATAATTATGATTTTATTGTAGACTAACTGAAAGACTTCTCTTTGTTGCAAGTGCAATTCAGCCTCATCCAGTGTTAATTGCAGCTCCACACCCCCTTTCATCCTGCTATTGTGGAGTGCTAGGAAAATTATACACCAACCCTCCTGAGACTCCAGCTCTGGGTCTATTCCCTGGGCTGGGAACCTGCAGCTCAGAGGCTCAGAAAGCCCTGCTGAAGGTCAAAACTCCTGCTGGAAATCAAATCGAGGGCTGCCCTCCTGGGGGCTGATAAAATCCATCCACACCTGGCCAAAGGCTGCTCCCACTGCCAGCTCAGGCTCTGGGTGTGCCCAGGAATGCCCCAGGATTTATCACAAATCCCACCCCAGGCCAGCTGCTGGAGCCTCCCCTGGCAAAGCTGCAGCTCCCAGGGACAAGAATCCATGGATCAGCTGAGGTCACACTCCAGAGAGCACAGAACTCGAAGGAAAACTGAGCCAATCCATTGTTGTAATTGCAATGATTTAAAAAAAAAAAAAAAAAAATGGTATGGAGACTCAGTAATGGAGGGAGGGGAGTGTGGGGTGTTCCCCCTTGTTTATTGGGAGGGTTGTCTTTTTTTTTTTACTAATTTCACAATATTTTTATGGAGTAATGGACTATTCCCCTCCCTACAGCTCTGAAACTTGGTACAAGTCCTGTTGACTCATTCTTCTCCCTACTCTTATCTTTAAAACAAAAGGACTAAAATGAGAAGGGGGAGACAATTTAAAAATGAGAAAAAAAGGATCAATTCAACCCAAACACATCCATCAAAAAGATGAAAACCATCATAAAAGGGGAAGAAAAATATACTAAAGGGCTGAAATATCTTAGAGAATTTCAAATTTCAGACCCTGCATTGACTGCTGCAGGAATTTCCTCACAGGTTCCAGCAGCTCACTGGCACCAGGACGTTTCTCTGCCACATTTCAACCCCTGAGCAATCCCTGCTCTCTGCAGCTGGACACATCCTGCTGGCCCCAATGGTTTGGATCCAGCAGGGCTCTCAGGTGGGTTATGGAACAGCTCTAAGCTCTCATGAGCTGCCTCCAAAAACTCTCCTCAGTCAACTCAACCACGTTTTCCATGTTGAACAAGAGTAATGTAAACCTCAAAAAAATCAGTTCTGTCAGATAACATCCACACAACATCAACCAAGCCTTTACAGACTTTTTTAAGCATTTCACTGCTGAAACTGAGACATTTTGTCTTTGACATGAAAAGTTTAAGGAGTTATCAATGCAGCACCCTCACCTAAGGACAGAAAAATACAAACTAGCCTGCAAAAAAACCACCAAAAACCCAAAACACCCTCGAGGCATTCTCATTTTGATCTGTTTTCAAACACTTAATTGTTTGCTCTTTGTACTGAGAATACTTGGTGTTAGCATCACAAGTAGCCATGAATCAGCTTAAAATTTAAAATTTTAAAATTAAAATTTGTGCATTTCCTTTTTCCCCAAAATAAACAGAGGCCAGTCACTTTAACATAAAGCTGTTTTGTGATGCAAAAAAAATGTTGTTAATTTGCCACTGCAATAACAAACCCCTTTCCTCTCTCCTAAGCACAAGCTGCTCTTTTTAAAAAATAAATAAAGAAAAATTCATTGCTCGTTTCACAATAAAATTCCCTCTGAGTGGCCGGTAGAGGGAAGCATCAGATTCCCAAATGTGCCACAGGATGATGCCAGAATGTAGCAGCAGAGTCTGAGCTCACTCCAATAAAGAACCTCCCCCAAAGCCTCACACAGGACAGCAGAGATGCCACAAACACCAAATGATGATGGAGATGATGCAAACACCACAGCAAGTGTGGTTTCCTCACCAGAGGAGGTCTGAAGTACAGCAGGTGAGAAAGGATCCACTCATTTTGCCATTTCCTATTCAGACACAGAGTTTGGTTGGTGTTTTTTTTCTGTTTTCCTTTAGATGCTCTAAAAGATCACAGCAGTAATTAGAAGAATTTGATGAAGCAAATCCATAACTCTTCCACGCTTCCCTGTTTTCATCTTCATTTTATTCCAAGTTGAAGGCATATAAATTCCTTTAAAATTAGTTAAAACAGGGAATTCTGCTTAGAAACCACAGAAAAAATAAGAACTGTTAGAATGTGCCCTTAACAAAACACTTGTTTTCTAAAGCAACACCTGGTATTTAACACTGAAAGAAGCACCATTGTAGTGGTTTACTCAGATTTATGGAAATCCTTTCAGTTGCTAGCACATTGATTTTTGGCTCCTTCACAAGGCCAAACCTTGAACCCTCACACAAAGAAAAAAAAACAAAACCCAAAAGATTTCAGCAGTAAAAAGCCTCTTGTAATCCATCATGACTTGAAATTTTTGGTTTGTGTTCATTCCTCTAACACGAGTACTCTGCAGCATCCTGTTTGGGAGCACTGGAAGAAGCTGTAACAATTCCAGCAAAACTCTTCTCATCAACCTGCTCCCATTTCAGTTCTTTTCCTTTCAAATAAAGCAGTGCCAGTTCTACCACTTGGAGTAGAAAAAACCACTGCAATACCCTCCTTTAGCAGGGCTGAAAACCAGCAAGGGGACACTGAGTTATCTGCAATTTTCTCTAACCTTATTTCTGCCCATCCTCACCTATCAGACAGGTGACTCTCTCTTTATAACTCCTTTATTACTCTGCTAACAGACATTCTCCAAACAGCCCCTTTGGGGTCACAGCTTGCTGCAAACCTCCAGTAACAGGACCTGAATCACATTTCAGTGACATTACAGGTTCAAATGTAATTCTCTTTTGGGCTGGGACAGCCATTCTCTGCTGAGACAGCCTCTCAAAGCTCAGACTGCTTCTGGCATATCTGGAAGCTTAATTGGTTATTAATTGCTCCCCATATTATCTGAGATTTTGAAGTGCTTTGTCCCAATGACCTCTCCTGCTACAGTTATTGCTGCCAGTCCACAGTCACTTGTTAACTCAGACAGAAAGAAAAGCTGAGTTTAAGTTAATAAAGCCTGAACCTTCAAGATGAAGAATTTATTACTAGTTTTTAAAATTCTATCTGAGGTAATTTGTAAGTATTCTTCAGAAGACTTTCATCTGCAGAACTTACAAAAGGCAGTAAGGCAGAGAGAGCCCTGATTAAAGGGGGATTTAGTCTTTCCAGTGCTTTCTCTGACTGCTCAAACAATACTGGACTCTTTCCTCCATAAAATTCAGTCACTGGCTTGCAATATTTCCAACAATTACAATTTCCAGCTGTGCACAATCATAAATATATTTTTATACAGAATATACAGCTTTATAATACATTTCACAAATTATTTTTGCAGCTTTTTCCTCTAGTTACATACTCATGGGTGTTTTCACACAATGCCTGGTTTCCTGTCCCATCATCACTTCCTATCTGACAAAGCTCCAGAGGGCATAAATCACAATGCAACCCATGAATCAGTGGCCTCTGTGCAGACTCAGGAAACACTGGGGTGGTTTGATGTTCCTCATATCCATAACAGAACACAGACTTGCAGAAATACAGGAATTATACATGTAGAAATAAACACAATCAAATAATCTCATTTGTTATAGAATTTTAAATTCCTGGAAAGTTTAGGCACTTCCATCATCTGGATTTTGAAACTGTGGAAGACTCATGGTCAGACATGAAATAATGCTAAAAGACATTATTTTATGCCAAGTTCCCAATTCATGCTGCTGTCCCCCTTCAGAGATCCACAGCCTCTCCAAAATTCAATGCCCTGTCTACAGGTTAATGACAGCTTTTAACTGCTATGCCTTGGTTCTCCCCAAGTGTCAGATCATTTCTAGAAAGCTTTTATTGCAGTCTCAGCTCCATCTTCAGTCACCTTGTTGACTTTTCAAATACCTAAAGATGCAATACTGTCCTGTACCATTAATTTGTGTCTTGTTTCTATTACACTTTCAGGAAAAAAACCAACAACTTTATCACTTAATTACATTATCCACTATTACTGAAAGGATTTGATGCTTTTCAGCATCATTATGAAAAGGCAACTTAATTTCAAATTGTGTTTCACAGAATTACCAGTGTACAGTGGTGCTGACCCATTTCCCTTTAATGATTATTTCCAGAGCAACAACCAACAACATTAAATGCAACTAAAAAGTCTGGCATGCAACAAAGCTGAGTGGAAATAACTAGCAAAGACTCAGCTATGAACTGGTTTTCTTCTGGATAAAATTAAAATAATACTGCTGTAGCCTCTAACTCTTGTGAAATCTCCAGATAACTTTAGAGACAGCAGAGCAAGCTGAGCTGGTGGAAAGCTTTGGTTTGCTTTTCAGGAGCCTGTTTAAAAAGGTTCATGAGAGATAACCAGAGAAAACAGAACTCCTGGTTTACTGAGAGAAAAATAATTCTATGTAGGAAATCTTCAGAGAGCAGCAGGCAGAATGATGAAGATCCAATCACCTTCATCACTCAGTGTGACAGGTTCCCACTGCTTATTTACTGTTCCACAAGTCACTTGGCAGGGAAAACAGTTAGCTTTAATTATTTAGAGAACACCAATATAAGCAGATGACAGAGGACAGTTCAAGCTTTCCCCAGCTCATGTTACAAATGCTGTGCTGATTCTGACAAAGAACATTCTGATAGCAACCTGGAGCCTTTCTTCTCCTAGTTTCTGACCTATCCATGTTAGACATATTTCATCTCTTCATTTTCCATCCCCATTTTAACCCAATTTCCCCCAGAGATCTCAAAAGACAGCTTTTAAAACCTCTTTGAAGATAGGTGGCAATGTAGAGGAGAGATCCATGGTAGATTCTGTATTAAAACAGCAGAAATTTATCCCTTTTACACCAGAGGACTGTGTGGGAAAGAGATAAGCACCTCATCTCTGGAATGATTTCAGAGTTTACACCTCAGATATGAGAACTTGAGAAAAACACTTAGAAAATTCAAGCTTCATAAACTCCTCTGTTCATCATATTAATTGTCCTTTTACAGCCTCAGTTTTGTTTTTATTTTTATGATCCTTCATAACTCCCAAAGCATGAACTATTTGAATCTCCACTTACTTATATTTGAATCCCAGCTTGGAGAAATCAAGGCAAGTTTTGCAATATTTTCTAAGCATCCTAACAACCGCCTGCAATGCTACAAATCCAAATAAAACCAGAGTGTGTCCAGACTGGATTGCTACAACCCAACTTGATTTTCACAAACATGTTTGGTTAGAAGCTTTCTGCCCACTCATCTTCCATCCAGGTTTATATTCTTTAAAACAGGACCCTGATTTTCAGAAAAGGCTAAAATCTGCTCAGATCTATGGAATGGAAGATACATGACTCAAAATAGGAAACAAAACCCCTTATCTAGTGACCCAGATCTACTCTCTTAACAGGTGAGATATCCCATTGCTATCCTGAACCTCTGAGTTATTTACTTGATGCACTTATTTGTAATATAAATAATCCCATGCAGTTAAGTACTCAGCTTTACAGTATCTCATAATCTTGTTGTACTCACACGGAGTAAGTATCCATTACCACTTGGAACACTCATTTAGCTGCTCAACTGACTGCTTAATGAGGTCTGGAAAGTAAAAGCCTTATCTGCAAAAAGTCAGTGCAGAAAGGAGCATGTATGCAGTCCTTCCTCCAAAGCAAAGTATCTGTTGAGATTTAATGTAGAAAGGATGAGTGTGAATAAAAATAGAAATGAAAAACATATATGTAGTATTTTCTAGTAATGTTTTTTCCTATTCATTAAGGACTCTATTGGTAGAATTTTGTCTCTATAAATACCATCAGATGGTCAAAATTTCTCCTAGGAGCTAGGCCTGCTGCCTCACCCCCAGCAAATAAATCCTTTAAGAATTCCATGCAGCAACAGGTCTAGTACAACTCCCCTTAACAGCCTTTTGTTGGAGTGCTTAATAATGACAGTCTGGTCTTGTTTCAGCTCCAGAAATGCAGTGGGACATCATCAGCTGCATTCACTCAGGTTTTAATTAACACACTAGTCACCATTCAATGTTTAAAGGATTCTGCCAGTGGAGTAAATTAGTAAATCCTGTAAGTGCTGAGCACTTCCCTTTCAGTCACCACTCATTTGGAGCTCCATGCAGGACTCCCAGAGGAAAACCAGACCTGTGACAGTGAATCAAGGCCCTGCCACTGCTGCCAACACAACTCAAAAGCAGACATGAGCTCAGAGGTGCCCAAAAGGGACCAAGCACAACTCAGAAATTACCACTGAGATTATACAGATTTTCTCATCACAGATCTGCAGCACGACTCAAAGGTCCTCAGCCACAGGTATTTGCTGCCACAGAAACTTAAGTTTAAGAAGTGTTCCATGAACTTTTATTTATCTGTCAATTGGAAAATAGTTTTAAGCAAACTTTGAGTCATTTCAACGCTTTAAGTTTGTGCTTCTCATGCTGCTCAAGAGTTCACATTTTTAAAAAGCCATAATTTGTCTGTATTTACTTTTTCATTAAAACAAAAACGTCTTCACTGATCGTGCAGCAAACAGAGCAGTTAATCCTTCCTCATGAGACAGCATTACTCAAGGATCTGGTATGCAGCAATCCTTACATCTGCAGAAAGATCACTGGCACGACTGAAACCTCCTTTTAGTCCTGTAGATGCACAAGGAGAAGCTGAATAATTTGCCATCCATTATTTGCCATCCCAGCAGCCCCAACTGAGCTGTTCCCCCCCTGAGCTCAGGGTGCAGCCCTGGGTGTGCCCCAGAGCTGGCACAGCAGCTCTGCTGTCTGGTGATGCAGCAGCCCCAGAGGAAGTGTGACAAAAAGCTGTTTCCTGCTCACTGGGGCCACATTACTCACCAGTAACTAACAACAGCTTCAGTTTGTCTACACTTGGTTACACATACTGATACATCCCACCAAAAACACCAAACCCAAACGAAAAAAAAAACAGGAAAACTAATGGAAAATCCATGTGCTTTCTCTTCCTGCAAGTATTTGTTCACATAGGTCTATCCTGTGCTTACATCACTTGCCAGTCAAGCTATTTTCTTCCCCAAAATATCTCATTTCTCTGCCCTTATTGTGATGTTATCACCATCAAATGAATTGCTGTGACAGTTGTATGAAGTCTCCAAATTACTGCTGCCATTTCACCAGAATTGGTCTCATGGAAGAGAGAATACAGTGAATTTCCTGACTAAATGGGGAAAGGTAGGAGCAGCTAAAAACTGGAAAATCTGAGGTTGCAGGAGTGAACTGCAGCCAGCTTGTAAAAAGAAGGAAAGTCCACATATTCCCAGGATCCCTGACTCTTCAAAGATGAGTTTTTCCCATTCTCCTGCTATCCCTTCCCTCCTCTTTCACCACTGTTCCCAAAGCTCTGCAGCTGCAGGAGGTGGAACAGATCTAAAGGGCAAACCCCACCATGACTCAACACAGCCCTGGTGCTGCAGGGCAACCAGCTTTCACCTCACTCTGGAGAAACAGAAATATAAATAGAAGGAAACAGGTCAGACATGTCAGGCAGGTGCAAACTCCGAGATAAAACCACCTCTGAACAGGGTGACAAGGGGAGGTACAAGATTTTGTGTTATCAGTTGTGAATCAGGGTAATTTCAGCTCCTTCACTGCTGCTGGCCAGGAATGCACAGGAAAAATGAGCACCAGAACATTGCTGAGCACAGGCAGTGCTGCTGCAGGAAGGTAAAATCCAGAACCACAGAGTTTTTCCTTAAAAGTGCCTCTGCCCTATAAACTGCTCATAGCTCCCTGGCTGAGCACATTCCTGCAATGCACCACTAAATAACCAGTCCTTTACCAGTATAATGAATAATTCCAACCTTTTGTCAGTGTTTCAGGTTGCTCTCATTTGTACAAAGCATGTATTTACTTGCTGAATAGAAAGTTCAGTCAAGTTTAAGGTACAGACAAGCAGAAATAACACTGTACAGCTGAACACCACTCGTGGTCATCAGTGCAAGACTAATTAATAGAAGAACTACTTCGGAATCATACTTGAACTTCCAAAGAGGAGGATATCATACTTTGGAATCATGCTTTGACTTCCAACATACAAACAAAATACAACTGTTTATGAAGACATTTCTACAGAAAAAAAAAAAAAAATGAAAAAAACCCCAAAGATGTCATGTATACTAAATACCCGGACCAGCTCTGTCTTCACAATGATTCTACAACCAAAAAGATTTGACATTTTTAATAATTCAAGTCTGTGTTTTAGAAGCAGGTATTTCATTTCAAGCACCACAGTTTTTGCATACATTTTTTTATGTAAAAAAAGGAGCTGCCATCATAAGAATGTGTTGTTATAAGCAGCTGTTAATGCTCTTGATGTATTTCATTTCAGAGAATCCAACTCCTCTATTCCTTTGTTCAGTTCTCAGAACAGGACACTTGATTTTGAAAAAGCAGCTCTAAAATTCTCATGCTTGTGTCACTAAACCCAGATTAACATAATCCTGGCTGCTGTGCATCACTTTAACACCTCATTAGCTTCAGTTCTAAGTGTATTAGCCCAGGACCTAACGTTAAATAACTGAGTTATTTAATAGTTCTGGCAGTTATTTCCTTGTGTTTCCTACACTTAATTAGTAATTAAACATGCAGAAAGCAACAGCAAGAGGCACTGACTGTCCCATCTCAGAAGGAATTGCCTGGTCCCTGCAGCCCTGGGATGGCTGGGGCAGCACTGGAGCTCTGCTCTGAGCTGGGAATCTCCCACCCAGGGCTCAGCACTGCAAACTTCAGAAATTTGCTTTTCCTAAATGTGCCACTCCCAATTCCCCTGTGTTTCTGGGGAAAGGGGACTGCAGGGGCCAAACCCCTCTGCCAGGGCAGCCACACAGGGAAAGTTTCAAGCAGTTGGTCAAGAACAAGCAAAAAGTGTTTCCTCCATCTCAGCCAAGCACCCAGGTGCTGACACACAGAGCACTCCTGATCCACTAAGCTGAGATGATAACAAGCTTATTATGCCAGCTTAATATAAAAATATTGATACAGAAATAAGTGTAAGCATTGGACATAATTTAGCAACCACATTTAAGCAATTCCAACAAGCTGCTGCTCCTTTTGTATTTTATAGAAATACTAAAACAAAATTACTGGGCAAGAGACATACAGAGCTGGAAGTTTTTCCCCAAGTTATTGTTGTTGGGAAGAAATTATGAATATTAATTAATATTATCTATGCCTTTATTTACTAATATGAATTTACAATACACTTTTCCTACCTAAAAACCTGTAACAACATCCAAAGACTTTCAAAACTGCTGTAAAAACTATATACTTCCTGTTTTGGATGTTACTGTATTTACCCAGTAAGTTGCCCTTTACTGCTGTTGTGTAGGGAAATGATATTTTTGAATACTTGAAAGCCTAATTACTAATCAACAATGGCTGTACCATTGTAAATCTCTGAGTCTGCTGTGTGTTATGCTCCAGAATAATGACATGATGCAGTTGTGGGGTTTTTCAAGTCCCTTACAAACATAACCTCACTACAGTGAGCACTGCAAAATGTTTCCTGGAGTGGGAAGAACAAGACCAAAGCTGTCATTTGTTCACACAAGGAACACAACAGAGAGCCAATAAAGTTTTCACTGATATGTAGAATTATCTGCTGGAGTTCTGAGTCATAAGCAGCTTGCTGCTATATTTAGCAGCAGAAGAATGTTTACTTGATTACCTCTCCTGTAACAATAAATAAGATTTTACCAAAATCTGTGGAATGTACTGTTAAGGATTTCAGGGAGTGCAACATCACAAATGCAAAGCCCAAGACTCCAAATTAACCAAAGAACCCATTATGAAACTTAAAATAACATCTCAGTTGTTAGAAACTGGGAGTTGCTCACAATTACATCATCTCCCTTATCTAAATGTTCACAGGGTCAAAACATTTTTACCTCGAGTCTGTTCCCCATGAACAAGTGCCCAAGAATTTAAATTAAGGGATTTGGTGACCTCACTTAGGTGAGGCTCCCAAACACTCCTCAAACCCAGGACCTGAGCCCTGCATTTACAGCATTTTCTATCACAAAGCAAAACCAGATAAGTGTTTGTTTTTTTTTAATGTTCACCAGTCCCAAGCCTGAGCCCTGCAGTGTCACCCTTTGTCCCTTCAGCTCAGACAAAGGGAATTTTGGGCACTGCCCTTCATCACCTCTTATTCTGCCTTCTCCTGTTGGAGCACATTACAGCCAGGGCTGACTTAACCAGCTGCCAATTAAAAATAAATACAGTTTTGTATTGCCAGGAAAAAAACCTCAAGGAACACTGTGGTTTGCAAAGCAAAAACCATGATGTCCAAGAAGCCACCTACAGAATAAGCTTTAAGTAGATTCTTAGCTATAGATACTGGCTTGGGACAAGCACTTGGTTATTAAAGAGAGAAGAATAAATTGGTTTGTTAAAGCACAGGTTGACTCTGGAAAAATAGTTTCAAGAGTTAATTTAAAAGGTTAATCATGGCTACTCAAATTACACTACGATTAAATTAGTAGAGCATAAAGGATTAAATAGAAAATTTGAGTCATGCCAACACTATAGGATGTTATGAAATACTTAGAAATTTAAAAAAATAAACATTTTACAACTACACTAAATTAATTAAAAAAGGAGAAAGGCAACAACTAACATAACCACAAATGCCCTTTTGTACTCATAGGATGACCAAAAGGCATCAGTTTATTTAAAATATTACATTAAGTTGCAAAAAGGTACCAGAAATAAACAAAAACATTCCTATTTATTTCAACTGAGTGGTCTAAAAGTAATTAAATCCAGGAAAGCTTTTCTGCTGCCATAAAAGTCCTGGATGTTGATATTTCCCACATAAGTGAGGCAAAAGCCATCCCTTTGTATAATTACAAACACAGGCCAACAGTGCTGCTAAAACAGCCTCCATCACTGCCTGGGGCACTTCCCAGGCACCTTCAGCTCCAGAGACTGCACAAATGTGAAATGCCAGCAGCTTCAAAACGTCAAGCAGCAATTTAAAAGCACAACTTGGGTTTAGCAAGTTATTTCATTAAGGGCAGCACACTCACCAGGCTAATAAAACACCTGCAAAATCCTTGCTGGCCACACAAGCAAACTCCCAGGAGACAAAAAGGAGTTTCCCTGGTTGGAGCATTATGATTGCTATGGGGATATATTTTATTAAACTCCTCCTATTTACACTTAAAATTTCTTATGAATATTTTCCCTTTTTAATCCTTAAGCCAGCAGAAAGCCAAGCCCAGGCTGCAATTCTGCCTTTCCCCTCCCCTGGCTGTGGTTTCCAGCCCTGTCACAGCTGTTCCTCAAAATGGGGCTATTTCCTCCAGCCAAGCTGGGCCAGCAGCCACTGGGGTGGGAAGGGACTTTTCACTTTTCTTTCTCACCAGTATTTCTGAGAGTACATGACAGACAAGCTCAAGGAACTGAGCTAAAAATCAGCCATTTTTTCAAATAAGATAAATTTTAACCCAGATCGCTTTTGCAATCCACTTAACACCAGTCACATGAGCCTTTGGTGTACACACAAAAAAAAAAAAAAAAAAAAAAAAAAAAAAAGGCACCAAAAAAAAGGAAAAGGGTAACAGGCAGAAAGAAAAGAACCAAACTCCTTTTGCAGCAGCCCTAATGAATTAAAGGGCCACCAAAGTCCAAATAAAATTTGAAGCAACTTGCAGCTAATAATATACTATACATGGAAAAGGAAAAAAAGGAATTTTACAGCAAAAAAAGCAGAACCAAGTGAGCTGTTACCTGCACAGCAGCAGACCTCAGGGAGAGAGTGCTGAGTGCCCTCAGGCTGATAAAATAGTGTCCTTCATTAGGGGGTGGGAGATTCAAATCACCTTTGGAAGATATAAACAGACAAATCCCCCTAACAAGCAATGACCATGATTGGCATCACAGAACTCAAATTGCAGCAGAGACAGGGCCATGGAGCTCTGTGCCAGTTCCACCCCTTTGCCTGCAGAGAAAGCCCCCAGTGAGGTCTGGAATGACCTTCTGGTCCAGCTGGGAATCCCTGACCTTTGCTGTGCCATCAGACCCCTCCAGCAGGTGACACAGCCACCCCTGGCCCTGAGCTCCCTCCTGGTCCTGCTGCTCTTTCAGAGCCCCTTGTGGACAGTCCCACCTCTCTCCAGCTGCCTGTGAAGATTCCAGTGCTCTCTCCTCTGGACTTTAACTCTCTCTTCTTGCTATGTTCTCCTTGGACACTTTTGCCCACATATTTCCATACCAGTTCTATTCTGAAGTTTTAAGACTGTCTGAAACATCAGGTTCTTCCAAAAAATGGTCAATAACCATTCCTGCAAATGGAACCTACATTCTCCTACACATAAATTTGCAGTTTTTTCTCCCATCTTTATCATTGGAGTGTTGTGCCACCCTCCTGTAGTGCATTAAGCAATGGAACAAGCACCTGCCACGTGCAGGAGAGGGATTTGCACTGGCATCTTTGGATTCATACTGAAAACTCAATAAAGAAGGTGATGACAAAGAGTTCTGACCCAGAAATAAGCAATAATATCCACTGATAGGGCTGAGGAGATGAACTGGCCCTCAGCCTACAGACTTTGCCCTCTTTGCACAATTTCTATTGATCCTCAAACACATGGCTGAGGACTGTGGCAGCCTGGAGCACAGTGCTGGTCCCTAAGTCAATGTGGCAGCAGGAAAGGATAAAAACCTCGCCAATTCTCACAATAGAAACTGTCACATCTCAAGAACTTTTAGTGGAGAGTTAAAGGAGAGAGAAGATTACTGCTAGCCTGGCAATATCTCACTGCCACATTTGTGCATTTCCCTATGGCAGAACCAGGGACATGACAGGGGAGGATGAGCTCAGCAGACTAACCTGGCAGAGAAATACTCTTTTTATTCTCTCCCTTATTAATTTTGTATCACAAAAACTGCTAAAAAATCGACTTTGCACATGGATAAAGAGAGGGAAACACAAACCACTGCCACCCTGAGAGTCACCTCTTCTTAAACTAAATGAAGTTTAATGTGTGTTCTCTTGGGCTGAGCCTCAAACTCATCTTCAGCCACTTGTCTGATTAAAAATAGACAATTGTGCATGTGCAGGAGAAGATCAGAGTTAATCTTGCTCCTCACTGTCATTATTTTAGCACATACCATCTTCATTCATTCATTAAAAGGACTAAGAGGACAAGAAGGAATTTTGATGACAGGTTGCAGAATGTTGCTTTTCACCAGTCAGTTCACTGTGAGCAATATTTAAGGAACTAACAGACACAAAAGGAATTCAGAACAAACCAAAAATGTAGAAGAAGAGCAGATCCTTGTTTTCTGCAGTATTTTACACAGTCCCATCCTGCTGGATGACAAGGATGCATATTTGACTTCAGAGCCAGGTCTTCCCCTCAGAAAAGATAAATATGCAGTTGATTTCAGTGAAAGTTACTAAAGACTCTTAAGTTAAACCCAAATATTGAGTGAACCAAAATCAACATAGGGAGTATACCAAACCCATCCCTGCTGAGCATAATTCTCATTCCTCAAAGCTGCAGTACCTGCTTTTCAAGATATTTAACTCAGTCTTTTAAATAATGTGATGAAATTATATAATGAAATTAGTTTACATACTAAATAACTGCATCATATCCCTTGTTTATCCCTCTTGAAAGAAGCTGTTTAAATAATCCCACTGTTAGCTCCTGTAAAAGGGCACACTTGTAAAATGTGTCCCTTTATTCTCCCCAAAAATGGGCTTCAGTGGAGTTAGCACGGAAAAGGAAAAGGAAAAGGAAAAGGAAAAGGAAAAGGAAAAGGAAAAGGAAAAGGAAAAGGAAAAGGAAAAGG
>JAOTQP010000099.1:1619644-1675669 GCA_026413545.1 Cichladusa arquata | reverse complement strand
GGACACGCGGCTCCGGGCGCGGGCGGCGAGGAGCCGCTGGGCTCCGGCAGGATGAACGCGAAGCGCGGCGGGCGCGCCGCGGAAGAGGAGAGCCGGAACAAGCCCAAGCTGGTGAGCGGGCGCTGGGAGGCGGGCGGGGAGCGGCCCGGCCGCGGGGAGCAGCAGCAGCAGGAGGAGGAGGAGGAAGGGGCGCGGATGCGGGCAGCGAGGGGCGTGGGAGCCCTTCCGGGGATTAAAGGCTCCGCGTTAAAGCCGCCGGGGCTCCGCGGGGATTTTGGGGGCTCCTCGGAGGGACAGCGCCCAGAGGGGCCGGGCCGGGCCGGGCCGGGCTGAGCGCGGGCCGTGGGAATTCCCACGCTCGGACAGGGACAGCGACACGGACAGGGACACGAACAGGGACAGGGACAGCCACAGGGACAGGGACACGGACACGCACAGGGACAGCCACAGGGCCAGCGCTGCTCCGCAACCTCTGCCCCGCTCGGGCCGCGCTCGGGGTGCGGCTGAACCGCCTGAACAATCCAGAACGCCGCTGATCGTGATGCCAACCACGTGCTTACCAATGGAACCTCTTGCTTAACGGGGAAATAATTTTAAAAACTGGGTGGTTTCTTATTTATCTGTTTTTTTTTTTTTAATCCTCTTTAGGCCTGCAATTTGTTTCTTGTGGCTGCACTCTTTGATTTTTTTACTGACACACCTGATAGGTTGAAATTCAGGTGGGGTTCAGGGCAGCATCACTGGGTTGTATCACACTCCATAAATGCTGCAGTAGCCAAGCCAGCTGATGGGACAGTGTTCACCTTTCATTGTTTACATTTGTTAGTTACACGTGTTGTGTTTAGCGCAGTTCTTGGTTGTATTTCCAAGAGCAACAGTGTAGCAGACATTAAAACTTCCTGAGTCCTCTCCTTGAGAGAGTACTAGTTACAAACTTTATTCCACCTGTTGCAAGGGTTTCCCCCCATACTGGTAAAACAAATTCAGTGTTGAAGTTCTCCCACCGTCTGTTCCATTTATTGAGTATAGAGCTTTTAGGTAATCAGCCTGACAACAGCAGTTTGTTGTTTGTTCGAGTTTTTTTCTTGTTTTGTTTGAGGTTTTTTTTGTCACTGAAAATGAAGTTAGTGTATGGGAAGTTGGTAAATATATAACATTGAGGCATAGAAAAGTTAGTGGAAGTTATAATGGTTTCAGAGGATGGCAGAAACTGGCATGACTTGAGCTGCACGTGTATTAAAAATAACAATGTGTATCTTGGCAAAAGATAACCAAATGTGGTGTCTTGTTTTGTTTCATGGTGTTATTGGAAACAAACTGGTGTTTCCTTGCATAGGATAAGTTTTGTATAAACAACTGGTTTGGGTGTATTTATACTGCCTTTACTGTTTCCTGCTAAAGAAGCTAAGAAGGCTGCCTGAAGATTCCTGCGGGGAACTGATCAAAAAATCACCCAGGGAAGTGCTTCTGTTGGAAGCTGTGAACATAAATTTGAGTTTTGCTGTAGGAGAAGAGAACTCTGTTCTGATAGAAATGCATAATTTGAAA
Source organism: Cichladusa arquata (assembly GCA_026413545.1). Classification (NCBI taxonomy): domain Eukaryota; kingdom Metazoa; phylum Chordata; class Aves; order Passeriformes; family Muscicapidae; genus Cichladusa; species Cichladusa arquata. Next base: position 1,674,121 of record JAOTQP010000099.1, on the reverse strand, counting down.
AAAATCAAAGTGAAATGAGCTCAAAATTGGATTGAACAGGATGCCTGGTCTATTCAGCTATTCTAGAATGACTATAATAAACTTTCATTGTTCCATTGAGTGGAAAAAAAGTCCATTATGTTAATATTTGACTTCATTCACAGCAATATGCTTTTGTTTCTTGAGGGGGTGGATGATTGCAGTCCAGCAACACCATGGATCAGAGCAGGGATATGTTGCTCAATTTAGAGCCATCCAAAAGATAGTTTTGCCCTGGGATAAGTGACTGGCCTTTGATGATATAATTGAGTGAGTGGGTTGAATAGAAAAGCAGAATTTTTTTTTACTCTGGACATGATGGTGTATAAACCTGACATGAACAGAGATTTACTTTTGAGGGAGAAAAAGGAGTGGGATTCAGGTGTGCTTTGAATTGAGCTGGGGTGACTGGACAGCCAGATTCATCAGTGATTACCTGGGGTTGTAAGGGAAGAACAAGCCTGTAATCAGGGAAAGGCTTCATCCATTATACAGGAAAGAAATCCTATAAAATTCTGCTGGCTTTAATTTGGAATGAGGAGTTGGTTCTCTGAGTCTGGCAATGTGTTCAGGCACTGGGAGAACATTCTTACTGCACCTCATCCCTGTTCCCTTCGCTGTGCAAGGAAGATAAAGGTGTGTTTGGGACTTGTGGCAAAGCAGCCACACTGTTGGTGCCAGTGCTGAGTTGTCACTGAGTTCATATACAAAGTTCTTCACTGGGTGTGGAGATTTTCTTGGTTCATCTTTGTGACTTAGAGTTCATCGAGTTTCAGAGATGAATCAACCTGTGCTGTGTCATGTGCTGGGTGTAATTCAGGCAGCTCTCAGCTGCCAGGAGTTTGCCTCTTCCCAGAACTTTTCACACATCCAGGGGAGTGCTGAGCTTGGTGGGAGAGCGTGTGCAGCTACACAGAGAGGAGAAAGTATTTTTGGTTCCTGGCACAGGAGCTGAAATTAGGCAAATCCTTGGGAAGAAGTCCAGAAGAATGATTTTGATATGATAAAAATGGCTCTAGGTGACAGAGGGCTAGGAACTGAAGTCATTATCCTGAGGGAAGGGAAACTAGAATAGAAAGGTGGAAGGTTTTTATTTCCTTGTTCTCTTCATCTGAAACTAGCAGGTGTGCAGTGGTGCTTGGCCTGCAGAAGTGCTCTGGTTTGTTTGGGGGGGTTTAAGGGCTGCAGCCTGATCAATGGCACTTGTTCCTGATTGACAGGAAGCAGGACTGGGCTGTTCAGAGAGAATCTGTGCTGGGAAAGAAAACAATGCTTTAAAGTGTTTCTCTGTAAGCCCATTGGTGACTATGTACACACACAAGTAATTGAAGGTGAGCTGTATCAGAGCTACTAATTCATTTCTTTTCTGCTTTAGGTAGCTGGGAGAGGTGTTCAGGTCTCATACAATGTTAAATGTTACAACTGCACAATGAGAATTTAGTTTCAGTTTTTATAGTAGTAGTGTAGAAACTGGAGTATTTTACTGAAGTTTAATATCAGTGTTGTGAGCACCTGGACTCATAACTGCTGCTGAGAGAGCTCTGGGTTGGTGCTTGGGTTTTTTTTTTCCTCATTTTTTGCTGGCTTAAGGACTAGAGGTTGGAACAAGTGCCCAGTATTTTTGTCGTCATTTTTATTTGCAGTGAAATGAGCAGAAAAAATCTAAATTGTTTTGGCAAACAATCATCTGATCTCACGTCAGCCCTGAGAATAGGCTGGCAGGAGGTGGCAGGGAGCAGTTCCATGGCTTTGGCAATGTGCTTGTTTTGCTTGTTTTAAAGCATGCCTGTTCTGCTAGGGCAAACAGACTAAATTAAGGTTGTCAGGGAGATTGCTGGGATTCCTCTGCTGGTTAAAGCTTAACTCAGATGTTCTTTGCTCTCCTCCACATTTCAGTCACATGGGAAATGGATAATTCTGTCAGGGACCTAGGAAGTGGGAAGTGCTTGTGATGTCAGCTCTGGTTTGACAGGGCTGGTGTAGCTTACCAAGGGCTTGGCAAGTTGAGCATCTTCTTGGTTGAGAAAATGAAGTCAGACTTTTGGCAGAAGTTGATGGCAGAAGAAGGGGAGACAGAGGTTGTAAAAATGAGCTGGAGAGGTTTCTGGAGAGGAGACTATAAGGGGAAAATAATTTGAAGGGTGATTGAGTTTGTTGGTCAGAGACACTGAAATCACTGCTCATGGAGGTTTTCAAGTTCTGAACCTGGATGGAGTCTTTAGCATGCTGTGAATTTGGTGGGTGACCCTGCTTTTTGGGCAGGAGTTTGGACTGCACTGAGTAAAGAATGATCCTTTCAAACACCTGTGGTTCTGAGTCAGCATGTGAAGAGAGGTGCTGTAACAGGATTTGGGGTGCTCTGAGTGTTAGAGCTCTGTCTAACTAGAAATTAACATTGAGGTAAAGGTGTTTTAAATTCAAGTTAATGTCTCATGTCAGTTTAGGATTAGCAGAAACACGTGGTGCCAGTGCCATGCTGACACTGCTTTACCCCCAGGTTCCCTCCAGGTCTGTGTGGGAGCTGCTCCGTGCAGGATTCTGCACTTGCTACAAACCACATTTCTGAAAGGGGCTGCCTTCTGCGTGTGATGTGGCCTTTAAATTAATCAGATTAGGAGAAAGATGTTGTGTAACTTGCAAAACAAATTGTTGAGGGAAGAGAGAGCTCCTTTAATTGGAGAGCAAGTGGATTCAGTGATTCACCCAAGGAGCATCTCATATTTTGTTTTAAAAGCAGAAATTGTTTGTGCTTAACACTGAAGTCTTTTAAACCTCATGAGCTTTGAGATGAATCAAAAACTAGGAACTCAACATTCTGACTAATGTGCCATAACCTGGCATCAAACAGTGGGATAAAAGTTTTATGAAGTAGCTTTAAAGCAGAAATAAGCTGAGTGTGCTTGGGAGAGGTTTCCCAGCTGTGTTGCACCACCCATATCAGTGCAGTGATTTAAATTGTGCCTATCAATCCCAGTCAGACTGTGTGCAGGACTCACCAAAAAAAAAAAAAAGCTGTGTGTTTTTTGCATGACTCCTTTAGATACGTGTATTGCATACGTGAACTATGAGTCAGGTTGAGCAGAGATTTTTGGCAATCAGATGTCTTCCATTTGAAATCGGTGTCTGAGTGAAATCTGTGCATGCCTGCAGAGAGTTCTTGTTTCAAGTGTATGCTTGAGGAAAAAGTGCACCAAAATGTTTGTGCTCTAAAAGAGTCTTGGTCTTACTAGATCAAAGTCAGGATATTCAAGGTGAAGTTATCTAGGGTGCAGCCATGACTGGAGAGGAAAGTGAGTGTCTTATGAAACTTCTGTTCTGAGGATTATTCTGGGCAGGCACTGCTGCTGCTGCTGGGAGGGGAGGACATGCTTGGTGCTGATGTTTAGGTAAATGCTCCAGCTGTTAATGGGAATTGCTATTGACACTGTTTAAGTGATGTGATAGAGACAGTGATAAGCCTGTCTGTGGTAATTAAACTTCCTGAACTTCTTGTAAGACAAAACCATAGAGCACTTCTGTACACTGCAGGAAGCTTTGCAAACAAAGGCCATTCCACCAGGCCTGGTGAAAGGCAGCACTGAGAGCTGCCAGTGTCACAGAAATGTGAGTGGTGATTTCTGAGCCTGCAGAGCTGCCAGTGTCACAGAAATGTGAGTGGTGATTTCTGAGCCTGCAGAGCTGCCAGTGTCACAGCAATGTGAGTGGTGATTTCTGAGCCTTCAGGCAGTGTGGTTGGTGCTGAATGTCCCAGTGCTCAGGGCTGAACTTTGTTCTGGTGTCACAAGTGGCCTGTAAAGCTGGCCTGTGACACTGGGATTGCTGGTGGCCTGGCAGAAGGAAAAGATCTCCCTAAAAACATGGAGTGGGTTACAAGATGACTGCATCGTTTTCTGCATCACTTGCAGTTCTCTAGGGGTAAACAATAAAGCAATAGTGGCTAATGATACCCCTCTGATTGTTTTCATCCCTGTCCAAATTCAGAGTACAACAAGCAATGTCAGTTGCTGCTGGAGCAGCTGACAATTTGAGTTTGTTCTCCATCAGTTTGCTTGTTCAACCTTAAAGCACAAGAAGTTAGGAAATTACTGAAATGAATGGTTTTGTGCAGTTGCTTGCAAGTGATATATCATCCTTCCCTGCATTCACTATTAAAAAAATTAAAAAAATAATTCAGTAACATTGCTTAGGAGGAAATAAGGGTTTTTTTCTTAAAATCAACTCTGGTGATGGAGCAGATAATTTTGAGAGATTGATAATTGAAAAAAAAAATCTTCTTTAGTATTTGTGTAGCAATTGATAAAGTTCCAGGAAACCAAAGCTACCTTGTCTTGAACTTGTGTATTGGTTTTATACCAAAATGATCTTCAAATCTTGTCAATGAAGTGGCTTTTTGCTATGGTAGTGGTGGAGTGAGAACCTCAAGGATTGCCACTTGCAAGTGTAACTTCCTAACAAGTAGATAGGTGGGATGTTGTGTGCAAGACAGATATATTATACCTGGTAACAATTAATTGTGTGGGGGAAAGGAGTGCCAGTTAAAGAATTGGCTTTTTTGGGGAGCAGTGGGGCTTCAGCACTCTCCATGCTCCCCCTGGTCTCTGCTGACATCAGTTTTGTGTGGCAGTGGGACAAACAAAATCATGAAAATGAACCTGTCAGGACTCCTTTACTATTTGCTCTTCTTTGATTATTTGCTGGAACTAAGAAGACTGGAGTTATGGCACACTATAACTCCTGTTGTATGAATTTGTCTAAAGTTCCTCCACCAATCCCATGGAACTGTGTCTGCTTTTCAGCCCTCTTCTGCTGGCTCTTTAGGTGGATATGGTGTGATGGCAGCACAGATATGAGAAGGATTTGCTGTGGCAATGAAATGATTAATGATTTTGTCATGTACATCATGCTGTAAATCATGGCCTCTTGTGATTTATAGAAATGGAGAAATATCTTGCAAGTTCAATTCTGGAACAAGCCTCACATGAGAATTTTGATACAGCTCCTGTGGGTTTTTGGTTCACCTGGGTGTGGTAATATTTGGCCTGAAGGTGTAGTGCAGAGTGTAATGTCACCACACCTTGTGTGTTGGGTAAGGCCGAGTGTTCTGAAGAGTTTCTGATGGATACAGGCTCCTCCTGTGTAAACAGCAAACTCAGCAGGGCGAGGGAAAGGGAATGGCAAGTGCTGCTTGTGGCTTTCTTGTGAGGTTCCCTTCCTTTGAGTGATCCTCAGAGAAAATCATTGGAGACAAGAGTGCATTGGAGAAAGTAATGAATATGGGAAATGTCTGTGTCTGCTGCCTGCAAGTGTTCTTTGCATGGTGTTACTGAAAAATTCAATTTATAGCAGTTTAAACTTGTTTCAAAGGTGGAAAATGTTAGTGTAAAAGTGACTGATGGAAAACAATGTCATTGGAAAAAGTCCTGCCTTGTATTCCTTGGTGATTTTTGTGTGTGTAAATATATGTATTAACACACTTACTGCTGCCCTAGTGGAATGATGAACTTTTCTTTTTATAACGAGACCCCATTAATGTATTTAGTTTGTCCCTTTAAGTGAGAATAAATACAGAAGAACTTACTTGAGGATTATGGAACTTTGAACACTGCTGTCTCACAGTTAGGAACAAGTTTCTGAATAAAAAAATTAAAATATTTAGGGAATATTGCTGCAGAATCCCAACCCCTGGTGCTGCAGGATTGTTGCTCTAGAGCAGCTGGAATTTTAGGTTCCAAAGGCTGAGAGAATTGCAGGATTGGTGGGTGCAGGCTGGTTTGAGGGACATAGGCCTGGTTCTCTGTGGTCAAACATTAATAACTTTGTCCTGGCTGGAGTCACATAAACAAACTGCACATGTGTGGGCATGGAGATGAGAGGAAATAACCTGAGACCTAAAATGTCCCCATGGACACCTTTTTGTCACAATTAATGGGTTATGTGTTCACAAGTGGATCTGTATAGATTCAGTTTGGGCTCTCAGGGATGGTGGAACAACAAAAATAAGTACTTTGGTCAGGAAAAATGTTAGTTCTGCACTTCATTACTCCTCAATATGGTAAGAGCTAATGATGGTTGTTATAATGACCTTTAAGGATGCCTGTGGTTTAGTGTTTTTTTAATGAGGGTAGCTTTGTCAGGAACAACATGAGATTTGTTAGATTCTAGCCCCTAATAACAGAATACAAGCTGATCATTCTTATGCAGTAGAAAGTTTTCTGCTTTTCTGTCTGCATTTTGGTTCTTCATGTTCTTTCTCTTGCTGTGAATTATTTTTGTCTATGAAATTTGAGTAACTTCTGAAATCCTTTGGTTTCATAATGGAGCTGTGCTGGCTGTTTGCATTTGTAATTGTGTGAGTACATGAGCAGATGAGAACTTGACAGTTATTAAGAGTTGAGGTGGTTGTATGTCCCAGAGTATTAGAACAAGAGTTTCTATAAAGGAGAAAGAAGACAACACATCAGGCTGAGAATAGACACTGGTGCCATGTGTGTTGTAGCTCTGGTGCCAGGCACATTTCGTGGGGAAATGAAAAACAAAAGGTTTGAGCACAGAGCCTGGAGCTGCGAGGGTAACCCCACGTTAATGGCCGAGTTCCAGAGCTGACACAGGATCCTTCAGGCTGCCTCCCCTCGTCCTGAGCTACACTGTAGCTTTGCTATCTGCTTTTGTACACATTGAAGTCAATTTTACAGTAACAAATTCACAGCAGTGCAGTTTGTTTTCATCCTTCAGTTTGTTGTAGCTTGGTGCAGATACTCCCAAACTAGAAAGGTAAAGTGCAGCACAAGGCTTTGGTGAAATGTAAACCAGAAAGGGCAATTTGCATTTTTAATGTGCATTCATATCTGAACTTCAGGCAAAGCTTGGGTGGATAGGACTGGCTTCCTAAATCCATTAAAGTTAGTTTATAGTGTTCTGTGACTCAGACTAATTCCTGAGCGACTTCTCAGATTAGCAGTTATCCCATCAGTTAACATTTGATATTTCAAAAGAATTGTTTTGTGAAAAACTTATAAAATTCATGTGAGTGTTCTGGGGTAGCCAAAGCACATTTAACACTTTAATATAAAGATAAACCATCATTTTATCACCTTTAGGAGAAAATAACAGATTCTCCATAATCTATGACAAGTTTCTCTAATTGTCCTGATTTCCAGTTTCTTTTTAATAGGATTTCTCACCTGTACTGAAGTCAAATGATACTATGGGATTTCTCATTTCCTACTGCCCCAAAGGACAAATCATCTTCTAAGGATGCTGCTATAAACAGGAAAGAATAGGGAAAAGAGCAGAAAGACCTCGTGTGTGCCACAGCAGCTGTACATTGTTTAACCTGATATTCTTTGCCTGTTGAGTTACTGTGGTCCATGCCTATGGAAATTATTCAACCTTGAATTTCAGCTCTTTGAGGAAAACCCAGGGTTTCCTGCTGTGACAGCAGCACTACTCATTTTTCCAAGTTTTAGTATCACATAATTTATTATTAAAGGTGAAAAAAGTGACTTTACCATCAACTTATTGTAATGTAGGGAACAAATACTGCTCTGAATAAGGATTCTCTTTACTAGTAGGTCTGTCTTGGAAGACAGACAACATTATTGTAAGAAGTTGTTGACATGATCCCTGTAACCATGTTCCAAGTCTGCTGAGTACAGACAAAATGAATGTCTTCACAAGGAATTCCAGCTCCTTTGGCTCACTGCATCCCTTCTGCTGCCAGTTTGTTTGTGGGCTGTGTTTTGGTTGGTTGGGTTTTCTTACTACTTACAAAACAACCCAAACAAAGCAGATACACATGTTCTCACTTTCTCAAAGTCCATCAAAGGCAATGTATTCCATTTTCCAGGAACTGCCCAGTATCCAGTGCAGCTCCTGCAGCTTGCTGCCAGTGTTCTGCTTTATTTTGAACTTTAACTTCTCAAATGGTTTTGTAGGAAAATCCAAATGGAGTCTGACATTTATTTCAGTGTTTACTGTACCCACAAGAGCAAGAGATGTTCTACACAACCACCAGCATGCAGTGAAAAATCTTACCAAATCTATCTCTGCATAGAACAGCAAGAGAAGTTCACAGAACCTGAGCCTCTCCCTGTGCAGGGGTATTGAATTAACCTTGCATACACTGTCATAGAGGAAGCAAGTAAGCAGAAATGAAAAAAAAAGAAGTGTTAGAGGTGAAGAAATTTCTCTTCTGCTTTATTTTTAAAGATAATTTCAAACCAACTTAGTCAAGTTGCTCCTCTCAAGAGAAAATACTTAGGTTACAACAAAAGCTTAATTCCAGGTTCAAAGCATGTGATTGTGGTTAAAAGGGTAAAAAACTAAGATTGCAGTTCAGTCAGAGCAAAGATGAATCTTGTCATGGTGAAAAAGGTGTCTCTTGAGGAAGTGAGGCAAAAAAGGAAGCCTGTTCTCACTCCTCTTCATTGACCCAACTCTCAGCTTTAGAACAGCTCTCACTCAGTGCCAGCAGCTCCCCAGTGTCAGAGTGAAAAGCTCAGAACCTGCACTCAGGAGTGCCAGGAGCAGGGGCAAAAGATGAGCAGCAATTCAGTGCACATCAAGTATTGCTATCCAGCAAAACTGCTTTGTGCTGCCTGTGATGGAAGCAAAGAGCTCAATCCCACTGCTTGCAGCTAAGCATAAAATTGAGATAAAGTCTGCACTTACTGTGCCAGGAATTGTTTTGACATAGTTTTTCCAGTTTAACTGTTCCAGAATATTTCAAAAGCACTTTGCAATAATATTATACCAAAAAAGCAAAAGCCGAGTTCCCTGAAAACTCAAAGCTCAAGTCAACCACATTTTTGAAAAGCAAGCAGCAGAGATGCAGTGCTGAGAATTATTCTGCTGGGCACACTTTGCAGGAAAGCAACTTGACTCTTTCCAAAGTCTAATTTTTAGATTAGACTTTGAGATGCAAAAGTTTTAACAGCAAACTGGTGACAATTTGAGCTGAGCAATGTAAATCTGTAGAGCATTCTGAGGAGAGGCTGTGTTCTTCTGTAATGACAGTGATGCTGTCTCTAATGAAAAACATGCTGCACTGTCACAAGGAACTTTTTTGAGATGCTCCAAGCAAAACCTGTCTTACAGGATGCCCAGATACCAGAACAGGAGCCAGGTGCTGGCTGCAGCAGGGGCTGCATGCAGAGCTCTGCAGTTGTGTACCAGGGCTCTGAGCCCTGCTGCTCCTGGGCTGGCAGCTCATCTGATATGGCTGGTGTGGAGATGTTTGGATTTTAGCTGTAGCTCTGGAAAGTGCCAGAGCTTCCTTCATTTGCCTCTGCACTGGCAGATGTCTCTGCAGTTGTCTAACCTGACCTGCCTGTCCTGCTGCCACCCTTGCCCTGTGTCTCAGCCAGGGCACACCACTTCTGTTGGCTTAGACTGACATGGAACTGCAGCTTTTGGAAAAAGCTTTTCATGTTCTTCTGTCTTTTAAAGCTTACTTAGAGTGAGCACCAGGAAACCATTGTCTGAAACAAACTTTCCAAAGCACTGATGGCAGTTTGAGCTTCAAATTACTTATATATATATATGTATATTTATAAAGTTAGTTCAGATGTCTCCCTCAACTCCTTTTGTATCTTCAGTTACAAAGCTGATTAAATTGGCTGTTTGTTTACAGTGGTTTGTTGGGGTTTTTTTTTCAGTTTCTGAATTAATTTGCTCTTTTGTAAAACCCTGGCCCTGGCATTTGTGAGGGAGGTGTCTGATATGATTCCCATGCCTCTGGCATGTGCTCCCTCCCCTTCTGTTTGGGAGCAGTGCTGAGGCATCTCCCAGTGGGTGATTAAAGAATTGGTGCCCTCTGCTGTTAATGATTTACCAGCCTGGGTGACCTTGGGGCTTTACTTAGCATGAGGAGCTGTCAAATTTATTTCTGGAGCATTGCTCATTTGTGGATGGTCATTCTCCTGGGGGAAAAAGTGGAGAAATGGGGCAAAGCTGGCAGCTTCCCTCTGGATGGTGCTGCCATCCTGCACTGGGACAGCCCTGCCCCAGGGGTGCCAACAGTTCTCCATCTGCATTTTGGCAGTCCATCTCTTCATGTTCAGGCTCTAATTTAATTTAAAACATCGAATAATGCATATTCAAGCAAGCAGCTGCACGGCAAACAAGATTTTTTCCATATGGTGTCATATAGACCAAATGGAAATGTACAACAATTGTAACAAAGCTATTGGTATTGCTCAATTCAAGTGTTTTTGAGAAAGCAGATGGATTACAACAGTCATTTCAAGGTTTTTCTGAAAGCATGGTGAATGCTCCTTGAAGTGTGGAAAATATTATGCTAAAGCAAACATTAGTAATAAAATTAGTAAAAATAAAATTCACAAAATGTCAAGTATACTTCATCGTGGGCAAAGATCTTGAAAGGCCTAAATGGGTGTGTAGTCCTGGTTTCTTCACATCAGCTTTTGTGACTTGGGTTTCTTTTCACAATTTCCTGGGTTCCTTTTCAGATTTAATTGCAAAACTGAATATGTTAACAGATGGTTAAATTGTCTAATGGGAACATTATTCATTCTCCAAGCTGAAGAACAGAGGTTGTAGGAGTGAATTCTATTTTGTGACTAAGACGTAGATTCAAGATGCAGATGACTTTTTGTACTTCAGATTTTAACCAGTTTGGGCTTTGTCCCTTTAAACACCCTTGGTTCAGGTGCTCATCTGGGAAGTTTTTCCTTTCCTGCTTGTATGCAAATTAAAAATGATAATTTACAATGCTCTTGTCCTTGAGTGGAGCTTTACCATGGCTTCTGCAATTGTGGAAGTCCAAATAAATTTTAGAAAACAGCAATATCAGCTGAGTTAAAAAACAAAACATGAAAGTGAAGGTCAAGTTTCTGGTTGTTACCCCTGAGCTGTAGTGGGAGCTGCTCCCTGAGCTTGCAGCCTGGGCAGAAATGGGTCTCCCAGCACAGCAGGATTTGCCTGGGCAGTGGAGTGAAAATTGCAGTTCAGTTTAGAAGTTACCCAGCTGAACATTGTGCATTCTGCATATGGTGAGCTGGGAGTTGCTGCTGCTTTGATTTCTGTGGTGGGAGTGAGATTCCTGGGCATAACAATTAAGAACATGGCCAAGTAATACTTAATTATAATCAATCCATGTAAACACACCTCAGTTTGCTTCTCATGGCCAACTTAAGTGATTTGGGAGGTTTTATTACAACACAAGTTAGAAAAAGGTATTAAAAAGTAGACTTGCTGTGAGTTTTGTATTAAAAGTTGATGCAATCACCTCAAGTAATTTAATTCTGTGAATGTGACATTGTTGGTGTTGTGGCCTGCATTGTTTGCATGAGGAAGCAGTGATTTCTGCATCAAGAAATATATCTACAAATATCTTTCTACTGTTTTCATGTTCAAGGTTTCAATTACTCTGAATATTAACTTGGCTGAGACTTTTTGAGATAAAAGAATTGAGATAAAAGAATAATGCAATTGCATTAGTATATGCAATTATTTTTGTGTGCTTTATTGTCATGATCTGTCTGTACTTATGAAAGTAGCCAGATACACAGAGTAAACTAAAACTGGGAAGAGTGAATAGAAAATATTGACTGCTGATGGACTGGAAAGGCTGTGTTTGAAAGGGAGAAACTCTGTCACTTAAATCTTCTGAGTAAAGAACTAAGTCAGTAGGAAATAGTTCTTTGGTATAGATGCTGAAGAAATTCTGTGCTTTGTGTTGATATTTTAACTAGGAGAGAGAGATGATCTACAGCTGTCTTAAACTGTGTATGTATTTATACATACAAATGTTAATTTGATATCCCTTATCTGCAAATGTTTCCTCAGAGATTTTTGTGAAGCCTTTTCCCTTGGGCTGCTCCTGCAAACAGGGACTCAGTATTTTCAACAAGCTAGGAAAAGGTATAGATTTTTCTGTCTCGTGTTGCTCTGGCTGTCTCATAGATGGCTGAAAGAATAATGCTAGAGGACTACAGAATCTGCAATATCTTACATTTCCTTCTAGGGAGGTAAACTACTTTTGGGTTATGTTCTGAAATCAGCCTGGAAGTGCAGTTTCTTTGTTAGTACAAGAGATTGTCAAAATTGTGTGAGGATCTGCAGGTACAGAAGTGCCTCCAGCTACGTGCAGTGTCTCTCCTACCTGTTAAACGTGCTGCTTATCTCGAGTGGCTGCTGGCAGCCGTGGAGCTTGTGCAGCAGAAGGATGTCTGGGAAGAGTGCTTGCAGGGCTGAAAAAATGCACTCTGCTATCTTGTTTTAGTGTTCTGTATTTTGCCCAGACGAGTTGGAGTGACAAATGCAATATAAGTGTAGAGATGGGGGAGATGATCCTGTTCCAGCTTCTGGCAGAGATTGACAGTCCTTAAATAAGAAGGGGAAAAAAAGTTCTTGTACAAGTAGCTCCAAAAATGCATATGGACTTTCAGAACTTACTGCTTGCCTGGCTGTCTCTGGGTTAAAAACAGGGTTAGGCTTGGCTTTATTTTTCTCTGAAACCTCGATTAAAATGTTTATTTACTGGAGTGGTAAATGAACATGCTAGTTTTGATTTCAAGATAAATTCCATTCTAAGTCCAGGTGAGGAGAATACAGAAGAGGTGTGAGGAAGGGCCTTGAGATGGGATGATTTGGAAGATGAAAGGTTGGTGTCAACATCTGCATGTGCAGGTGTTTGTACTGGTGGATTTGTTCAGAACAGCCCATCTGGTGCTGTGTCCTGGATTTGTGACCAGAGCAGCATTGACAGAGACCCCCCGTGCCTCAGCTTTGGCTGAACAGCCTTCCCCGTGTCCAGGGTTTCTGCTGCTTGTGATCTGGGCGGGGTGGGTGGTCTGGAGGTGGGAACTCAGCCAGGACAGCTCATCCACGATGACCAAAGACATTCCAAAATGTATCACATGGTGCTGGGCAGTAAAGGCAGGCCTTTATTGCAGGGTGGGGAGGAGTATTTTCCAAATCAGGTGCTCAGAAGCTGGGTAGGCATTGGCCTGCTGCTGCCAAATGATGGCTTTTTTATTTCTTTATTTTCTTTTTCCCCAGCAGCTATTGCACTGTATTTATACCTCAACCATCAAGTTTTTCTTGCTTTTATATTTCTGATTGGCTACATGATGCTGCTGGAGGGAACGAGCAAGTGGCTGTGTGGGGACTGACCTGTGAGCCAGGGTCAGTGCTCTCCACTGTCCCACGTACTTCTGAATGCTTCTCAAATTCTGTTCCCCACGAGTTCTAGACCTTAACTCCTGTTCCTGACTGCTCTGTGTCAACTGAGCAAAGTTCATGAACCAAATGTTTCTTTGATATAATGATGTTTGATACTGGTGTGTGATATGGGTGGTTTTTTTGGCCAGGAATAAAAATGTAAGGTTGGTGATTGCTGTCAGCAGGATTTTCCTGCTTAGGAAGGAGTGAGGAGGCACAAGGGAGGGAGGGTGGTTTGTGCATCATCAGTTCAGATTTCAGTTCGTGTCCAGGCTGGCCTGGCCAGTGCCCAGCTGGCAGGGGGGGCACAGGGCAGGGCTGGCAGTGCCCAGCTCTGAGCTCAGAGCCCTGGCGCTGCTGACGCACTCGGCAGTTCCAGGAGCCCCTGTTTGCTTTGGAAACTCTTCTGAGAGACCTGGCTGCTCCTTGGGCTGCAGCACTGCAGGAGTCAGGGTCACACTGGGATGCAAACTTGCCTTTTCACTCAAAAGGCAGGAGACCCCATGTCCATTTGCCTGCAGTTTTTTTAGAACACTTAGTGAACTTTCAAATGCTTTTTAATGTTCAAATACATGAAATAGACTTCTTTATTCTGAAGCAGTAGGTAACACTATCTTTTTTTCTTTGATTTGTGTGTGTTGTTTTTTGTTCTTTTTAATAGAATATTCAAATAAAAACTTTGGCAGATGATGTGGTAAGGTCTTTGTAGCATCTTAATTTGCAATGGTAACTCCACGCTGCATGCTACTTTACTCAGTGTTGTGGACAAAATAACATTCTTATAAGGATATTGAGCATCAGATCCCAGAAAATTGAGTGACTATTCCTAAAGATCTTAATTTGTGACTTCAGTTGAAGAAGATTAATCATAATTTCTATTTGGAGAAACTTCCTTAAGCACAGTTTAAATACTTCAGTGATGCTGTGGCTGTGTTGAAACTGTTACTCAACAGTTGAAATGTTATTTCTCTTGACCTTCTCTTTACCAGTAAATGATCTGCAGTGGTTCTTCAAAGCTGGTTGCCACATGATTCAAGTGGAACCCTTTTGGGTAATAAATGTGTACTGAATGCCAAAGAACAAGTTTGTATTCAGCAGCACTAACTTGATAAGGCTGAATACTCTGAAACTGGTTCAAAAAAAAACTTATATCAAAATTGATTTCGTTAAAATGACCACCTTGTATTATTTGTGTATGAAATAAAGCCAGTCTGGTTCTTTAGTTAATGATTGTCTGCACATCTGAAATGAGGAAATGATGCCTGGTAATCACATAGAAGATCCTTTGTGTCTTTCAAGTGATCTCACCAGTGCAATCTCATTGAACAAATTTGTTGTTAATAAGCTACACTTGAACCAGATGACAGTGTGGTGAAATTGGGTCTAAATGACTTTTGGTGACTGTTGAATGGTCAACATAAAACTGCATTTGTCTAAATTTGGATGTTGCCTTTCAGGCATTGTCTTATCCTTGGCCTTTTCACCAGGCTGTGCCCTAATTTTAGTTTCTAAAAATGTGGTTTAAACTATTCTAATAAGGTAGAAAATAAAGTAATATTCTTGTTTTGTCAAAGACATTAACAGTATCCTTGTAGGTATTGTGCTTCTGTCCACAAATGTAAAAAAATATTTAAGGAAGAAGAAAACCCCCCTACCACCCCTCCCTTAAAAACAAACAAACAGACAAAAGCTCAAAATAAAGTTAAAGGGAATGCAACTTATCTGGGGACACCTTCCTTCAGAAATTTAAGATAATCTTGTAGGATCTCAAAAATAATGACAAAAACAATGAACAACAATAAAGAATAAAAAGAAACAAAACAACAGAAAAATAATCTTTCTTCTCCATATTCCACAGCTCTTGCTCTAGTGTCTCCACTCTGGACTCACTAACCTAAAATGAAGCAAAATTTTTGCAAACAAAGTACTCCATCAGACATTTCACACCTCTGAGAGGTCATTGAATTGTGGCCAATATAAATTTCAGTTTGCATGTTTTGGTGGAGATGACAGTAACTGCTCTGAATGATCCTGGTGACCCTACATAAGCTGCTGTTAGATGAAAGCACATCTTCATAAGGCTGTTGAGTGCCTGAAACAAATACAGGAGTATTTGTGGATGCCACAAGTTCTTGGAGGAAAATTGCTGTATTCATGTTGTTCTCAAAATGAACATATCTATGTCTATATAAAAAAGTAAGGACAGCTATTAAATCAAGAATTTAGACTCTATCCAGAATAGAGTTCTGTGTTATAAACACAATAAAATGGCCTTATAAGGAAGGTGCTGGTTATTTCCAGTATTAACCCAGTAACTGAGCATGCTTGCAGCCCAGGTGGGAGTGGTGCAGCCCTAACCAGAGAGCCCTGGCAGTGTCTGATGCTTCCACCACGTGTGGCTGTGTTTAACCATGGGGGGCTGCTTCTGTGTGAGCCATCCATCACCTGCCTTTCTAAAGCTCAGCACTAATTCCAGGACTTCCTACTCAAAAACTCTTCAGGGAGTTATGAGCTATGCTTGGGGCATTAATTCCTCTACCAACTTGATTTTACTTTAGCAGGATTGTTTTATAAGCCTGATGACCTTGTGAGTACCTCCTTCCCCACGCTGCCTTTTTCAGTTGTCCTCCAAAGACTTAGAGCTCCTCAATGAAGGAACATTGGCCATTACCTTTGTGGTACCATATTTATTCATTAAATAATGAGATAATGAGAGTAATGAGAAGATGAGCTGAAGATTTTGGAGTGCTAAGAGTTTAACCTAGCTGGTGCAATTTTGGATCAGTGAGAAATGTTTAAATCCCTTTTGCATGTGACCTGTCATGAGTTTACCTTATATGTTATTGTCTTTCTGGGCAAAGTAATCTCTGAATATTAGAGTTTTTATTTTACTTACAGTTCAGTTTCACTCTGCTGCTTGAATTAACTAAAACCATGTGCACTGCTGCCATGTAATTGGCTGCTTTTCTCTATTTCTGCTTATTTTTGAATGTCTTTGCAGCGTGACAGAATCACAAGCTTCAGAAAGTCAGCAGTGAAAAAAGAGAAGCCTCTCATTCAGCATCCCATTGACTCTCAGCCTTCCATCAGTGAGATCCCACATGCCCAGGCACTTGTTGATGAGCGCTGCATGAACTTATCAGAAAAAGAAGTTATGGATCTCTTTGAAAAAATGATGGTAAGGTGTGGGTATGGGGAGAGCTGTCCTGGTACACTGGGTAGCTCTGCTCTGTTCACTGGAGCTGTTAATGTCTTTTGAGGGATTGGATAAGTGTTAATTAACTCCTGCTTGATTTGCTTGTTAAGGGATTAGTTTTAAACTTTTCCAAGTAATGTTAATTGAAGCAGACAATAGGCCTGTCTCACAGAGCCCAAGAGCTCTGTGGCAAGGCTGCTCACCAGGAGTTACTGCAGGAGCATTGACTGCTCTTAGGTGCCAGTCTGAAATGACTTTGACTTTTAATGGCAAGCCTAGTCATGACTAGTAATGACTGCGTTGTATTTAATCAGTTAAGTTAAAAGAAGTGTCTTAATAGATTTAACCTGGCAGAGCATTTAGACTTTTAGGATTGTTTTAAGTACATCAGTTGGAACAGTTTCAGCTCTACCCCTTCCACAAGCTAATACTCCATGTAATAACAGCCTTCTGATGAGATAGTGCAGGAATGGTGTCCACTCTGATAAGAGTTCACTAAAAACACAGGAACATCACAAGAGTTGACACTTAAGTATCAACATCAAATGTAGAATTGTTGTTTTTGTCCTCTAGTTTTACTTCTTGAGCCAGATTTCACAAATCTTAACTACCCTTGATGCAATTTAAATTTTGGCTAAGTCTCAAAAACAGTTAGCACTTGAGGTGACAGAATTCAATGAGAATCACATAGGGCAAAATCAAACACAGGCAGATAAACTGGAAAAAGTCACTTTGAAAATTGACTGTTTAACAAAAGTATCTTAAGAAGAATAAAGACTAATACAAATGCTGAGGTGTGTTGCTGATGTTTCTGGCCTGTTTGTTTGCAGGAAGACATGAACCTGAACGAGGAACGAAAAGCTCCTTTACGGGACAAGGACCTGAGCACCAAACGGGAGATGGTTGTGCAGTACATCTCTGCCACTGCCAAATCTGTAAGTGCTGAGCAAGGAGATTGCAGTCTCACACTTTTCAGGCTTGAAACTTGGAATTTTTTGTCTGGATTTACTTAAGAGTGGTAGGAAAAAAAATAAATGTGTACTTAGTAACACACTTGTAAATGCTTGCAGCTGCATCTGAGCAGGTAGTTTGCATTCCCCTTGCTGGGCAATGTAAAAATTGGTTATTTCTTGGAAACTATAAGAAATTGCAAATCCCATGATGTAGAGTCGTGGTTGGAACCAGAGCATATTTTGGGCAATTCATCTTAAGAATTTTTGGTACCCAAAGTTTCTGACTTTGTGGATTCAGTGTTAGACTCCTTTAGTGAAAAGATGGTCTTAAAACCAGTTTCAAATTACATTTTGAATAGAAAAATGTTTTGACTTTTCATTGATATTGATTATTCTCTGCAATTTAATCGATTGATTAACCCTTCAGGCAGAATTTTTGAAGTATGTCTTCTTTGGGGTGCAAGAAGTGTAAGGAAATGACTGGATACCCCAACATTTTTGGGGTGGAGAAATAACATTTCAATTAGTCAAAAGCTGCAGTTTATTTTCTGCAGTTAAGCTATTTGTACTAATTAGCTACAAAATACACCAGCAATGCTTTGTGTGTGTTAAAAGTTGACTATGGCAAATATAGAAATAAGGAAAGATTATGTTGGTGTCTGCCTAAGGAATCTTTAAGCATGGACTGCAAGCAGTACAGTTGACTTGTCCCTTGTTAACCTTGAAAATCACCTCTGCAGATTTAAATTTCAAAAATTAAGATGACAATGACGTGCAATTATTATGCAAATGCCTTGCATGGAACATTATGAAGTTCAGTGAGGAAAAGCTTGTGTTATAATGGTGATGAACTGGTAATGAAAATGGTGATTTAAGTTCTGAGAGGAGTGATGTTCCTGCATGAGTTCATCTTAAACAAAATCCACAGTCCTTGAGTGTGTGCTGGAAGGAGTCCAGTGCTTTAGGCATGGTCTAGCTAAATGTACAAATTACTGGAGAATTATTCAAGCTTATGCAGTGAATGTTATGAACTATGAACTAGACTGTCTTTGGAAACTGTTAATTATGCTTTGTAAGGTTTTTACCTTCACTTGATGATCAATATTAAATCTGGGTTTTTTCTTAGTATGCAAAAATACTTTATTGAAGCAGTAGAAGGTGGAAGTAGAAGTAGAAGTATTTGCCTTTTCTCCCAAAATGTAGTTGAACAATGGTGATATCTCAAGGAGACTGTGATTGAAATGTAGCTGCCCCAAGCCCCAGAACTGTGCAGCTGAGTAAGGAAAGCATGGCTCCCATTGCATGGCTCCCTGCTGAAATGTGAACACACTGCATTGCTCCCCATGTGTGCTGCATGGGAAATGTCACAGAGCTGGGAACAGAATTGCCCACACCTACTAACAACTTCAAACCAAGTCATCCTAAAAGGTCCTGGTACATAAATGGGCACTTTGGGCTTCACTCAGCACCAGTGTGGATGTTTTACACATTGCAAAGTGTTTTTCCTAGAGGAAAAACAGCTCATATTGAAGTTTGTGTGCTTTAGTATGTCCTCCTTGCAATTGAATCACAGCATTTGAATGGAATCTTTCAGAAATATGCATTATCTTTCTGTAGAGTGTAATCCTAATTGAACTTCTAAATGGCTAGCATCTTGATTTGAAAAAAATCAAAAATACAGAGCTTAATTTAAAAATGTTGATTGGGATCTTACGGTGGTGCCAAACTTCATTTTACTTGTAATTTCATCTTCTGTTTAGTGCAACTACTATTCTGCTCAATGAATTCAAACCCTAATCAAACTTTACTGCTTCATGAATTGTCCAACTTTCTTTTCTTCAGGACAGTCTTCCATGAAAATGCTGGTTGCATTCAAAATGATCTGTCTTTAAATTTTCTACCTTTTTCTTTTGTCACAGATAATTATCTGTCTTCCTTTTTTACACTGAAAATACTTGGACCTTCTGCTTAGAGCTCACAAAACACATTTAACAGTTGATGTACTTTTCTTGCAGTTCATTTCATGTTTGTTTTAATTAGGCTTTTGAGCTTCCTCCCTTCATGTGAAAATATCACTTTCATTTGCTTTTGTCTTAACCAAATTATTTTAAATTTGGTGCTTCATTTTCTCTGCCTGTGTGCTGTCTGCAGCATGTTGACCATGCTTTTCTGAAAAAACTCATCTTCAGACATCTGAGAAATGAACTTTGGGTTTCACTGAGTGAAGAAAGTTTTCCTTGGGGCTGGAGGACATGCAGAAGCTGATGAGCTGGATGCTTTCATGGGAAGTGATTTTCTGTGCTTCTCATTCCTTCTCTCACTTGGAGAGAAAGATTGACCATGGAAATTGTACCTGAGAACTGGTGAAGGATTTCAGAACTGAACCTGGTGACATTTTGTGCTGTACTGAATAGCTGAACATTGATGAGAGGAGAAGATAAATTAGGAGGAGAGATTGTCTGGTGATGGCAATCGCTTCTAGGGGAAACTTCTTCAGGAAGTGTTGATTGTGAAGGACTGGCAGGGACCTTTATTTCCAAAAGAATTCCTGGAGGAATAACAAGAGAAAAGAGTAGAAAAGGAAGCAGGCAGAGGCTGAACAGCTGCAGATTGAGAAGCCAGAAGCACAGCAGCTGTGAGCAGGTGACAGTGGCTGTTCAGTGAGCTGGCTCTGCCAGGTTCAGCAGGTGAGGCTGTGCTCCTGCAGCAGGTGTGCATTGCCCTGGTGTCCCAGGAACGGGGCATTAGTGCAGGGTGGCAGAGCAGGGCACAGATGTGCTGCTTGCCTGCAGTTTCCTCTGGGGAAACTCAACTTTTTGCTCATGAATATAGAGGGATGCTGTTCCATGGTAAAGAGGAGATGGCATTCTGAAAATCACTGTTTAATTATCCATGTAATTAAAAGCATCCATACCGAGCAGTTGAATAAAAATGCCATGTGAGATTTTCTGAAATGCAAGTTGGAGTTATAACTGTAGGCTATGTTTTTGATTATGAAAACTTAATTAAATTCAGTGGTGACATCATCTAAACAGATCAAAAGCTCCATAATAAAAGCAGTTGTTATACATACAGGGAAGTCAGTGTGCCATTAGTGTGTTCTCAGTGTCATATATAAAGTATATGACCTGATAATTTTAACAAATGGCATATTTAATCTTTCAAGATGTAGCTGCCAAGACGGGTATTTAGTTATTTGCTGGTGAATGTGTCAAATACTGGTGGTTCAGCAGCAGAACATAAGAATTTGAAGCTGTTGCTTCTGCTGTAGAGCTGCTGTTTTCCATTGAGAAGCTCTAACCCCTAAACAAGTGATAAAGCAATAAAAGAATGTAACTACTACTAATGATTAAACACTGAAAAATGTGTGTGCAACTGCATCCTACTAAGTACTGTGCTGTTGATTTATGTATTATTATTATCTCTTTCACACAATAACCTCTCTTGGCTGGCCACTGCATGCAGATAGTCGGAAGTAAAGTTCCGGTGAGTACGAACATGAGAGTTTTGTTTTCTCTTATGAACTTCCTTTTTTAGAGATTAGGCTGCAATATTTTGGACTTTTATCTGGGTTTTAAAAGTTCAGTGGGCACAACTGAGTCTTTGTTTTGTCAAAATAATTGTTAACCACCTCAATCACATTTATCTTACCAGGATGAGATCATTGCTTACATTTTTGAGGGATCTGTTCAAGTTTTCAGGAGTCTATTTCCAAATACTCAGCTCATCTCTTCATTGTGAGCAACAAGTGTAGTTTAAACTTGTCTTGCTTTTTATTGAAGGCAGGCACTTGAAATTTTAAGTTGACAGTGTTTGGCTTACTTCATTCTGTTTAGATGTGGATTTTTTTATGTCCTAACTGTTATTATTCATAGTTTGTCGTGGAAATGCCAACTTGCACAGATCAATGTGAGAATAAGATGAATTTAGAGGATTCAGGAGGTCAGTAAGTTTGAGATCACTGACAGCATATTCTCTCTTATTAAGGACTCATCTACATTTTATGTTGTCTTGATTGAATTCAAATATCTGGGATTTAATTTAGTGAAGGATTTTTTTAGGGAATAATTACATATAGATTTAAAATAATGATTGAAAGCAAAGATGTTCTTTTAAATTATGGATGGACTTTATTTTTGATTGCAGCAAAAGCAGACTTTTCAGCTACAGCAAGGCTTTCTGCTTCGGTCATATTCAGTCATTAAATTCTGTAGTAAAAATAATAGAGAACAATCTATGACTTAAAAGTGTCTAACCATCACCTCAGATGTAGTTAGGTTTATATCCTACACACTATATTCTTATATATTTTTCTCTTGGCTTTGTTTTATTCAGAGTGGCCTTTAAAGAGACTTTTATGTTCACCAGTACTTTTTAGTTCTGTACACACTATTGGTTCTTCCCCTGATTGAGGAAACTACCTTCATTGTGCTTATGCATTTAAAGGGGACAAAATATTAATTTTCCAGTTCAGTGTGTTAAAACCAGTTTCAAATAATCCCTGCTGCTGGCTGATTTCCTTATGGTGTGAATTAGCCTGAGCAGCTGCTTTGTGAAGAGGTTATTTTAGAAAGGAAGCTGATATTCCCACATTGGGTAGGGAGAAATTCTAAGATGTTTTCTTCCCCATGCCTTGGAGTTCAGAGTGTGATACAGAGAAAGAACTGCTCTGCATTAAAAGCATGTTTTTGTGCAAATAACTTGCTAAATACTAAAAGAAGAGATGCTGTGCCTGGAGCATGGCTTCTGCATATTATTGCTTAATGAGCACTTGCACCTCTGTGTGCTTCTCCAGGATTCATCCTTTAGAACTGTTTGGTTCTGCCTGCACATGGAGCTGTTTCCTTGGAGAGTCACAGATTCACTGGGATTGGGGAGCAGAGGAATTTTTCCTGGTAGTGCTGTTGGGCTATAGAGATTGCAGAGAAGAGGTTTCCTTGTTCATGGGGACTTGGGAGCTTGAACTGATGTGAATTTGGCATGGGATCCTCAGCACTGCTGGGACTGCTGTGGGGTGCAGCCTCATTGGGGTTGGCATCAATGAATCATCCTCTGCCTTAATTGTAACACTGTGAAGGTGCCCAGTCATGAAATAATCTCTGAGAGTTTCATTCTTAATGTTCTGATGTGGGACCCAACCCTCTTCAGTTTCTTTCTACTTTACTTCTGTTTTCATCTTCATAAGATGTTCTCCTGTGAGAGAGAATATGAAACAAAGAGGAGCAAAAACTTCAGGTTGGCCCATTCTGAGCTGGAGTCTCCTTTGGAGCTTGCAGCAGACTGCAGTGGGAGGACAAACTCATCTCTTGGGGAAATCCACTGTCTTGCATTCTAGAGTGCTTTTCAGGGTCTAGATGAACAGGCAGTGGCATTGACTGAAGTTGCCTTTGTCTCATCTCTGTACATTTCGTGGCTCTCAGCAGCATTTCTGTTCTCTTACCATTTGGGGAATGGCTGAAATGACAAAATTTGTGCCCAGTTAGGCCTACATTGTGTAAATGATGTGCATTACTTACACACAAAATCTTCTCTGATTCCCATCCATCCAATGGATGTTCCTTTTTCCTAGTTCTTTACCTTATGGTCCTTCAGAGTGATGAATTTTCTGAATTTTGATGATTTTTGATATATTAACCTGATTTACAATGAGCTCCTACTCTTATGCAGATAATCCCCAGCCATTTATTCCTTTTTCTTCCAGTGGAAGAGCATCTCTTTGTTTAGGATGTTGGTGACTGATTCCAGTCCCTTTATATCCTTCTTCCTCATCTTTGCCTTGGTCCTTGGATGTGTAGCTGGCATGTGATGCTCAGCTGAAGGTGCTTTGCACAAGGAAAATCCTCAGAGCTGCCACAGTGCAGAGGAGACCCTGTTGTCTCACTGCAGTCACAGTCTGGTTTTGTTCTGAGTCTCCCAGTATATTGTGAACTCAGTTCTGTTTGTGCCTTGAGTCTGGCTAGGTCAGTCATTCACTTAAATTTAGCCAAGTCATTTTGTCATCAGCCATACTTAGTGTATTTTTGGAAAATGAATGGTAAAAATTTGAAGAGAGCAAACCAGAAACTTCATAAGAAGTGGAGCTTTGTGAAAGAGAGACAGTTTGAATATTTGTGGTGATGGAATTAAAAGCAAATGCATAAAAATCCTCTTCTAGGACAGGCACTTGATATTGCCTTAACACCCATGACATCTTTATCAGGTTCTCTTCAACAGACCCTTCAGAGCTAAGGAGCTTTAAGAGCTGCAAATGAATCAAACCCACTCTTCTGAGATAAGCCTACTGCAGCTTGTCAGAGCTGTACAAAAGATTAGTTGCACCTTTTGGAGAAATGTTTTGTCTTGTTCATGGGGTTGAATACTATAGCTCTAAAACTGATATTCAGGTATTTTAATAGTGAAATACTGTGTGAGTAGTTATTCTTCTGTAGTGGCACTTCACCAGGAGAGAGCTCTTTGTCAAATCTCCTGGATGATTTTTTTTGCAGCAAACAAGATCCTCTAGAGATCTCTCTTAGGGACCAAACGTGGACTATGGTACAGCAAAAAATAGCTCATGAACTTGCATGAACTGGGTTTTTTGTGTTTTTGATTGTTTCCAATACAGTGTTGTGAAGTGGATGTTTAACACACTCTCATTAAATATGTTAATACAGCTGAATGATGGAATTAAGTTTTTATATTCCATTTGTACTACATGCACTTTTACTCAAAGAAGTGGGAAAGATTCCAGCAAGAATAGTTATCCTTGCCATGTAAAACCAAAAGTATTAAACACTGATGACAAATCCAAGTCAAATCAGATGTCTTGAATACTGGTACTATGGTTTGAAAATTCATATGGAAATATGAGTCTTTTATTTTATCATCTAAACACTGTTTGATCAGTAGAACACTCAGCAGCATTCTGCCTTCTGTGATAGGGGGGACTAAAAAACAGCAAGCACGAATGTACCCTGTCCTCACAAGAATATATCCATGAACTGAGATCTGGAATTTCAGATGAAAAACTTCTTAATTGCCTGGAGTCTTTGAGAGTGTCTCTAACCAGCAACCCAGTCAGGTAAGCAGAGCAATTTCTGCAGTAGTTTTCATCATGCTGTTTTTGCTAAGCAGGAGAGTTGTGGGCTTTGGGTTTTTTTTGAAAGCAGAGTAATTATGCTAATGCTTGTTGACAGGAGAGCAGTGTTCTCAGCAGCCTGGGTAAGGACAAGTAAAATGTTTGCAG
The DNA here is from genome assembly GCA_026413545.1 of Cichladusa arquata. Lineage (NCBI taxonomy): Eukaryota > Metazoa > Chordata > Aves > Passeriformes > Muscicapidae > Cichladusa > Cichladusa arquata. The sequence goes on along the minus strand of JAOTQP010000099.1, from coordinate 1,649,544 downwards.
CTGTCTGCAACATCTCCTCTCCTTTCTCTGTGGCTTTCAGCAATTTGGACTTGTTGGAACTGTTTGCCTTCATGGCTGATCAGGTCTTTTGGGAAGTGAGACTAAAAGTGGAACCTATGAAGGGATGCACAAGCAGTAACAGAGAAATAGCTTTGCAGGTTTTGCATTTGATTAAAAAAATCATTTAAAAAATTTTTTTTTCCAGCTGGGTTAACAATTTTGGACATGAAGGTCTTGGACTTCTGTTGGATGCATTGGAAAAGCTTCTGGACAAGAAACAGTAAGGACCTGGATCACTTGAAGGGAGGGATGGGGAGGCTGTGAAGATTTTCCTTATGTGATTTTCCTCGTTCCTTTCAAGGCAAGAAAGTATTGATAAGAAGAATCAACATAAACTTATCCAGTGCCTCAAAGCATTTATGAACAATAAAGTAAGTGTTGATTTTTAAATTCACATACTTCTGGCATGATTGGATTTTGTTGAGTTTAAGATGCATATAATATGTTAAATATTGGAGAGGGAGGGAGAGTTTGTATATCCAGTGTTTAACTGTTTGGAAATGCAGATCTTAAACTTAGTGTGACTTCTCTTGAGAGTCTTCTTCATTCTTCATGAACCTTTCTGCATTTTTTCTTAATTTTGTTAAACACAATTGATCTCTGGAAGTAAAATATTGGATAAAGAGAGGATGATAGTATAAATTTAAGGTAAATTTAGAAATTAATTACTTACAAACTGAAGATAAATAGCTTTCCAAATTCAAATTTCAGTACATGATTGTTAATATAATGTACTTTTCACCTGGTTTAAATTGAGTAGGGTTTGATATCTTTTAACTGCAGTTTTTAAGTTGGTAGGTCATGGGTAAAGGTTTAGGTTAAGTTGTATCTGATTTGTTTCTAACACAGGCTACTCAGATTTACAGGGTATGAGCAGCTTCTAGAAGCTGATGTGTTAGACTTGTAATTTTGCTTCATTCATAGCAAAATGTGAAGTCTTGTATTTATGTATCTTCCCCAGCAAATAAAACTGCATAAAAGTTACTTATAATTACTTTAACTCAGTTTAGAAAAATCTCACAGAAGAGTTTGTCAAATGAAATGGGAGAAAAGCACGTTTTTCATACTGCTGAGGTGTTTCAGATATAGATAGAAAATAAAACCTGATTTGTGTTTTGGTGGGTCCTGATTTTCCTGGTGTCCTCCTGAGGAGCTGAATCTCTCTCTGTCAGGAGAAAGCCTCAAATGCAAGACTGGGGACACTGACCTAAATGCTGGCCAGGAGTTTTGGTGGAGTTTTGTTGCCAAAGCCCCTCTGGGAGGGAGGGGTTGGGAGAATCCCTGAGGATCTGGAGCTGCTGATGAGTACCCAAGGCAAGCACAACCTTTTCACCATGAGCTTTTTCTCTCCCAGTACGGTTTGCAAAGGATTCTAGGAGATGAAAGGAGTCTCCTGCTGCTGTCAAGAGCAATTGATCCAAAGCAACCACACATGATGACTGAGACAGTGAAAATACTTTCTGCCATCTGCATTGTTGGAGAGGAAAACATGTGAGTGAGATATTGAAGCTTTTTTTTTGTGCTCATGAGTTGTTAATTTGGACCCGGGTGAGAAAAGTTGTCAGTGAAACAAATGTAACCTATTAAGTCTTTAATAATGTGGTTTAAAATTAGAGACCTCACCTGTTGTGTTGCCTTAATTCAATATTAATTTGAGAAAAGCAAATGAGCAGAGACCTGCACACTGTGGCTGAGGTGGAAGGTCTGAAATCACCTCTCTACCACAGGAACAGGAAGTTTACATTTACAGCTGGGCTTTGGAACATTCAACTTAGTTATTTAGCACTTGCCCATGAGATTTTTAAAACAAAGATAATCACTTGGCTTATGTTTGCTGTAAATTCACCACTATGTTTATTTATTGAAGGTTAAAATGGGCAAACTTGGTGTCTTCTATGCAATAAATAGATTAAACCATTTTGATTTCTGAAAGGACAATTTATTAGCATTTCCAAATGTTAAACATGTCAGCTGTTATCAAGCACACAGTCTTGCAAAGATAGGGATTTTGCCTCCTCATCAATTGTTTCTTAGCTGAAATAATACAGAGATTTATTCACCCTTTTTTCTTATTTCAGCATTATTCTTGTAGACATTTTTAACACTTGGTTCTTGGATTGTTTTCAGCTTTCTGTAGATAAATTCATTTAAACTCTGTCAGTGCACTGAAGTTGAGTTGTGGGAACAGTGGGCTGAGTATGCTTTAAATGAGCAAGTTGGCTGTGCTGTGCTCTTCTGACAGTTTCTTTCTCTTAGTCTGGACAAGCTTTTAGGTGCTATCACAACTGCTGCTGAGAGGCACAGCAGGGAGGAGCGTTTCTCTCAGATTGTTGAAGGCCTGGAGAACCACGAGTTCATCCAGCTGCAGGTGAGTTTGCCTCTCTGTGGCTGTCAGCTGAAACACTGTGTATTGCTTGGTGATCTTTAATCAACACAGAACATCTCTCAGTGCTGTTAATCCAGTGGTCAGTCACAGAGGAGAACTAAATACCAGTACTAAAGTACTAATACTGGTACTGGATTTTCTACTTGTTAGTGCTGGGAGGCCAAGGAGCTCACTTCCGAAAATAGGATTAAGAAATCTTGACCTCAGTAGAGTAATTAATGATATTTCTTTCCTTAGTGTAATGTGCAGGTAATAAATCTGTTCTTAGGCACCAGTACCTGTTGTCTCTTAAATATTCAGGTATATGCTAATTATGGCAGGTGGAGCATGGGGTGAGCCCATTTTTGGCAGGGCTCCTTTTGGGATGAGTGAAGTGCAGCAGGATATTATTGGTACTTTGTCAACAAGGACTCTGCACTCCTTGCTGTGTGTTCAACATGTGCCTTTCTCTGTGCTTCTCTGAGGGTAATCCAGTGAGCTTTCAAAATTATCTTTATAAAATAATAAAATAATCTATGCCAGTGTTTTTTACTAAATCATGACTTAGATCATGCTCATTGCTGCTTGTGTCCATGGACAGAGGTTTTTGTGCTCTGTGGGCACCAGAGTTTTAAGATGCAAGCTTTTTTTAGCTGGGTTGGGTTTTTTTGGTACTGCTATTTTTGCATAAAGGCCAATAATATCCTAATAATGGATGACTTTGACTTATTACCTTCTCATAATGCAGTAGTCATGCACATTTTGTACTCAAATTTATTTTTCAGCTACCTTGGCTGAAAGATATGGTAAAATACAGGCAGGGCAGGCATCCTTGGGATGCTTTTTTTCCAGTCTTGTCTTAAATACACATCAGCTGTAGCTGCCTCAATGCTGTGTTTACCATCAGCACCTCTTGTTTCAGAGCTGATGAGTTAATGATGTCCAATAAGTTTCTATAAATGACATTCTAATGCTAATAGTGCTATCACTGAAGAATTCATTCTGGAGTTGTCTCCTACTCCATGACCTTGTTGATTTAAGGCAAACAACAACCAGCACCCACCATTGCTGCCAGCCTCCCCCCAAAGCTCACTGAAACTCAGTGAAGGCACAATTGCAGGACTCATTACCTTGTTTCTGACAAAGTCGTTCTTTGCTGGTAATGTATTAGCAGAAGCCATTAAGGCAGAGTCTCTGGCAGAAGCAATCAGAGCAGATGGCACCTCTTCTCTCTATTAATTTCAGATTGGACATGTGCTTTGGCTTGTTAAGTCATGTCATAGTAGTAAAATAACAAGAATCATTCAAGCAAGCATGATGATACTGCATTATCTGAAGATGCAGCTCTATCAAGAGAGTGCCTTTGAAAGGGTCTTTTAATAGAAATTTGAGACTCCATAAGGTGTTCTATTAAAGCTAAATAGGGAATGTAATTAAAACAGGAAGGTGCTTTTTATCTGATTTTTTTCCTCTGCAGCTATTGATTTTTTTTTTTGTCCTACTCTAAAGCTACCTCTATTTGCAGTTAACATCTTTTACCAAACTTGGTATTTCCCTTGAGTCCCATTTTAGTCTTGTAATGTGGATCAGCACTTTTGGCATTGTGCTGTTGTCTACCTGTTTTCAAATAAATCAATTAAAGTGCACAGCTGTTCAATTAAAGCATTAGCCACCATCCTGAGACTTCAGGCATTTTGCAGCAATGCTCTGCAGGAATGGCAAAAACACCTGGTGATGTGACTAATTGGGATATGGATGTTTATGGGGTGGTTCTGTGTTTTAGTTGTTGTAGGAACAGTTTGTTTTCAAACAGGTGAACACTGAGGAGAAAGAAGAGGAGGTACAATGGGCAACTGCAGTTTGGGAATAACTAGTGCATGATTTAGGGTGGGCAGGCCCTGGCACAGGTGCCCAGAGCAGCTGTGGCTGCCCCTGGATCCCTGGCAGTGCCCAAGGCCAGGCTGGACACTGGGGCTGGAGCAGTCTGGGACAGTGGGCAGTGTCCCTGCCATGGCACTGGATGAGCTTTAAGGTGCCTTCCAGCCCAAACCATTCCATGAGATTTTTCTGGGATCATCATTCATGTGGTACTATTTTGACACAGCAGAAGCACCCTGATATGGAAACAGAGCAGTATTTGATGTTGCTAAAATAAACCCAAGTGTTGCATGTGTGCTGCATAATAATAACTAATATCCATCTCTAGTTTTAGGATTGAACTGCAGCAGGCACTGCAAGCATTGATTTTCATGTATTTCTGATTACAGGTAGCATGTATGCAGCTCATCAACGCCCTTGTTACATCCCCTGATGACCTGGATTTCAGGATACACTTGAGAAATGAGTTTTTACGTTGTGGCCTGAAGAAAATATTGCCTGTAAGTCATTTGTACCCAGGAGTTGATCTCTCCACTGTGAATATTGAGGATAACCAAACTGTTTAACTAGAACTGCAGATGGGAAGGACTGGGGGTGCAGAAGGTCAGATTGTCAACCCAAATGTGCCCTCAGCCTTCAGAGATACAAATCCAGGTTCTCATGGGCTATGTAAACCAGAATAGTAGTTGAAACAAGTCAGTATATTAGAAATTGAATGAGGGTAGCCAAATTCTGCACATGCAGTGAATGGGAATCTGGCTGTGGAACCAATCTTGGATTAACTTTCTTTGTATCTGCTGTTCCTGTTTTCTATGAGGTCTGTTTTTCTTTAATGTGCCTGCTGAGAATGCATTGGGACATTCTAAGGAAAAATCAAATCAGAAATTCATTCTGAGGCTGCATGTCTGAATTCATGCAGCTGCAGAGATGGGAATATTTCTGACTTGGGAAGAGATTTGGAACTCTGACATTAACAAGCAGGAACTGCTATGTCCCATTAAGAGAAATGGATTCAACTGGAAATCTTCTTGTTTGTTCTGTAGGCCATACCTGCTCTGTGAGCTGATATTTTACCTTTAGTTTTTCTCAGTTGAATCATTATAATAAAAAAGCCCAGGCACTGAGTTAAAACTTGCTTCTGTTCTAAAGGTTAATGTCTTCTATTTCATCATGATACAGTCCTTCAAGGGGGGGAATTCTTGCTTTAAAAAAGGAAAAATTAAGATCTACTCTACCTTGAAAAACAGGCCTTGAAAGATAAGGAGAATGACGAGCTTGATATTCAGCTGAGGGTGTTTGATGAGAACAAAGATGAAGACCACTTTGAACTGTCCCATCGTCTCAACGATATCAAAGCTGAAATGGAATATCCTTTAAGGAAGTGCTGTTAGAACTTGTGTCATTTCAGAACTTTGTTAAATGGAAATTACAGTGCTCCATGTGCAGGTTATTTGTCTCAGTTGTGTGTCTTACCAGGGGCTTTGTCAAGCAGATTTCTCTCCAGTTGCTTTTTTTGTTAGAAAATATTTAGATAATTAGTGCTTAAATTTGCATGTCAAATGTAAGTCATTGGGAACTGAATTAATTTTTCATAAATAACGTTTATTAAGCTAAACTCTGTCTCATAATACATGAAGAGATAAAATTATACCCATGGAAGATCATAAGTTTGAAGAAAAATTAGTTGTGATAATAAAAGGAAGAAAATTTCTCATAGGTTCTGAAGCACTTCAGATTTGTGCCTTTCCTAGCTGTGAAGGAGCAGGAAATTCAGAGTTCCCTAAGTTCAGAATGGCTGCTTGCAGGTTTTGGGAGGAAGCAGAGGGAGGTAGAGGCAGTCAGTGGGAGGATTATAAAATCCCCTGTAATGCTGTTGTTTTGCAGAACAGGTAATTACAAGTAAAGGTCATCTTTAGGAAAAAAAATGAAAAATGCTTGACCAGTGTCTGTTTGCCAGTAGCCTGGCTGAGCTCAGAGTGGAAACAAAGCTTTGTGTGAGATATTTTTACAGGATTCTAAAACATAAGTCTATAGTATGAGTGTTGTGATTGATAATGAAGCATGTCCTAATTGTTAAACAGAAATTCTGTGCACAGTCTTAGTTGAAAAAATATTTCCTGCTAAGGATAGGAGTTCAAAGTGTGGAGGGGTTTGACTTTCCCAGTGGGGGCAATGTCTGGGGAGCTGTGTTTGGGTGGGGTGGCTGTTCTGTGCTGCTGTGGAGTTTTTTGGTCTTTTGGTTGTTTTTTTAAGTTGTTGGTTTTTTTAAGTACTTGTATTTTCTTAACAATGTTTGCACTGATGTGAGCGAAGTGTTTCATCTGCTGTACAATATGGTGAAAGATACTTCTTCTGAAAATTACTTCTTGTCAATTCTCCAGCATTTCCTTCTGATCAGGAACGATTACTATGTCCGGTGAGTGCCAGCTGCCAGGCTGGAGCTTTTGGGGAGGCCTGGGGGCAAGAACAGACATTGAGACCCTGGTAAACTGAGCAGCTCATGCCTGAAAAGTCACTCTGAGCCTTGTGTGTTATCTTTTTGCTCCATGTTAGTATTAAAAAGATCTTTGTAAATATAATAGTGTTTATTTCCAAGACTGAAGCTTAGTCTAACACCCTCATCCCAAAATCCTCAACTCCTTGGGCACTTTATTCAAGTTTTATTCATTGCTTCAAAGGACATGAAGTTGTAGAACTGATAATTGAAAATACTCCCACGTGCCTTGGATCTGGTCTTTTCAGTGTCAGCTCCTCTAATGTGTCCTAGCAAGGCCAAGGCACCATATCCAAAATATTTAAAAATAAGAGTTTGAACTTGCTACTTCTTCTGGCAGTTGTGGAATTCAGATGTTAGGAGTTAGTTGTCGTCCCCCCACCCCCAATTGCATAAAGGCTTCATGTTCTAATTGTCTTGTAAATGTTTCCTGTTTTAGACCTCAGTATTACAAGATCATAGAAGAATGTGTGTCACAGATAGTGCTGCACTGCAGTGGCATGGACCCAGATTTTAAATACAGAGGAAGGATGGACATTAACTTTACACATCTTGTTGGTTTGTACTCTTTAAGCAGTTTTACCTTGTTTTTCTTTGTGTTCTTCTGTCTAGACTTACACTGAATGTGAATTTTTTCAGTGTTCTGGAAGTATGCATGGAAGCTGTACTTGTGGGGTACCAGACCAAATGCTCTAGCCTTTAATGAAATGAGACAGGGACAAAAGATTCAAAGTGCCTGTGGCTTTTGTGTCATGGCTCACGGGGTAATTATGGTTGGAATCACCTCAGAGCTATGATATGTTTGATTGACTTGCATGTAATATTTTATTTAAATTCTAGATGCATGTGTGGACAAAGCTAAAGTAGAAGAGAGTGAAAAGAAAGCAGCAGAATTTTCCAGAAAGGTAAGTCCTACTCGTGGTTCTCCTGAAAGTGTGGAACAGAATCCTGACAGGAGCACAGCTTGTTTCCCAGCTGAAACTGGGAAATAGTGCCTCTCACAGGGAGGATGTGATTTCATATTTACAGCTCTGTGCTTGTGTGTGTGGGAAAGGCTCAGATGCAGCTGAGTAGCATTGAGTGTACATCTCTTCTGTTGTGTTCCTCTGCTGTACATAACTGATGGGACAATGCCACTTGTTGCTCTTCTGTCTGAAATAGTCACAAGTAAATAATTTAAGTGCAGGTATAAGCTTAAAAAAATGAATGAATGTGCTATATTAACTGCAGTAGTACTGAAGTTTGTGTATTATGAAGGTGTGTGATTGAAATAATTCAAAATTTTCATTTTTTGCTGGTCTGGTCTAAGTAGGCATTTTCAGGCCAAATGGCAGAATGTCTTCTTGAACATGATGATTGCAGATTTTATTTGTAATGAATTTAAGCTTGTTGCAATACATGTGTGCTTGAGTTTGGTTTGAGAACTCTGCAGTGTTCTCTTGTCATTGACTTATTGATGGAAGAAATTGTGGTACTAAAAGTGAACATGTTAGAAAAATGCAGCTGAAAGAGTTACAAGTCCATCAGCTGCTCCAGCTCTGGTGTTGTTCAAAGAATTCCTGCAGTATAGGCTCTGGTGTGGCCAAACCTGGACTGGTTAAATCAACAAACTCTCCTGTACTGGTTCCATCCTTGCAGTTTGATGAGGAGTTCACAGCTCGACAAGAGGCACAAGCAGAGCTGCAGAAACGAGAAGAGAAAATCAAAGAACTTGAAACAGAAGTCAAACAGCTGCGGGCCCAGGTAATAAAACTGTGTCACATGCAGTTCTACAGCTGAGTTGATTTTTTTTTTTTTTTGAGGAGGAGTTGCACAGAATTTGCCCCTGGAGTAACTTTGTTTCCCTGGAGTTTGCAAAGTCTGCTCTAGGTGTATTGATTTGTTTTGCAGCCAGCATAAGTTACTAAGGGTAGTTAATGGAGGTAACATTTTTCAAATAGGAGTATATTCAGCCTGTCACAGGTACCTGCTTTATTGAGAAAAAGTGTTCCTTAGGCTATAAAAATCTTACATCCAGCCTGATTTTTTTTTTTTCCCCTGCAGGTATTTGTTTATGCTTTCACATTTCAGCTCCTGTATGTTTTGCAGAAAGTTTTTGTTTGAGAAGTGTTTATTTTTGAAGGCTTTTGATTTTATATGTATTTATTACTCTTACACTTTATGTAAGCCTTTTTTATTTTTTACACCAGCTTTGGGTTTTAGACAGGTCGTTTATACCTTTTAGGAACTAACAGATATTGTGATTTAGTTGGGCTTATTTTCTACTCCTTCAATGCTTTTTGTCTTTATTTTTGCTGTTTTAATGCCTGGGATCTCACTTCCTATTTGGACACTAAGGTGGAGGCACAGACACTCCTGTTCTTCCTTCTTGCTGATTTTCATGTTACACATTCCTGCAAGCCAGTGTTACACTGAAATTTGACAGCCTGTTTTAATGAGTTCTCCAGCAATTGTTGCTTTACAACTTGTGGGCCAAGGAAACATGCCTTGTGCAAAAGAAAAAATGTATTTTTAGTCTAATTAATTGTTCATCCTGTTTTATTGGTTCTACCACTGTTCAGATTATCCAGACACGCTGGGACATTCACAGTAATGCTGACCATTGGTTAATTAACCATGTAATTCTAGTGTCTGTTCCCTTTTCTAGTGTTATGCTCCTCACAGAATATGATGACACTTATTTTTAGCTGCACTCACCCCTCTGATGGTTTGACCTACTGTTGTTTCTCATCCTTAATAATTAGTAAGAACTTACTAGAATGGATATTGTGATTGCTCTTTCTTCTTCTCACCCAAGAGGATTTAAAAGACAGGTGTTGCACACCCTTCACCCCTCCAGATGTCAGAGTAGTTATGAACAGCTGTGCTCCTGTGACCTCTTGCACTGCAATAGCAGCTCCTCTGATTGCTGGGGAGAATTTTCCAGCAGCAGATGAGTGTTGTTAAAATTCAGCGTGGTTGTTCTCATCCCTGATGCCCCAGCTTGCTGGGGTATCCTAAGTGGGATAAATGTTTTGTGCATTGGTAAGAAATAAAATGCTGTTCTGTTCACTTAAATGTTACTGCTACTATTAAATTTTCTTTTAAATTGAAACAATTTGTTTTTATAAAAATGCTAGGTTATTCAGTTTACTTGGCAGCTTTATGGAACGTGGTATAATCTATTGTTATTGTTTCTCATTTAAATAGGAGAACAATTGCATTTCTCACTTTCTTGAGGTGCAGTTGGCTAAAACCCATCCTGGTTGGTTCAGTTTCATATCAAACTGCCTCTTGTCACTGTTGAAAAGCATTCCTCTTTTATGTTTCAGGGTCCAAGCCTGACAGAAGTCCCAGCAGTACCTCCAGCCCTCCCGAGTGAGAATGTCCCACCATCTCCAGCACCTTCATTTCCTGGTGGAGCCATTCCTCCTCCTCCTCCTCCTCCCCCTCCCCTCCCTGGTGTAACAATTCCTCCTCCTCCTCCACTTGGTGGACCAATTCCTCCACCACCTCCCCTGCCTGGTGCAACAATTATTCCTCCAGCACCTCCCTTGCCTGGTGTAGGAATGATTCCTCCCCCCCCTCCACTCCCTGGTTCGACTCCTCCACCTCCCCCTCCTCTGCCCAATGTGCCCCCACCACCTCCTCTGCCTGGGCAAATAGGGCCTCCCCCTCCTCCTCCTCTGCCTGGGCAAATAGGGCCACCCCCTCCTCCTCCTCTGCCTGGGCAAATAGGGCCTCCCCCTCCTCCCCCTCTGCCTGGGGGAGCCATCCCTCCACCGCCGCCTTTGGGGGGGCCCCCGATGCCTCCCCCTCTGGGGGGGGTTCCCTTTGCTCCCTTCCCAGTGATCCCAGCATTGCCTCATGGCATGAAGGAGAAGAAGAAGTATAAGCTGGAGGTCTCAATGAAGAGAATCAACTGGTCAAAGGTATGCTAGGGGATGTGGGGATATGTTCCTTCCCCTCCTTCACTTCACAGATACTCTTGGTACCATGTGGTGATGGATTTTTAATTGGGATTCATCTTGGCAGAATTTGTTGTACCAATATCCCAGGAAGCCAATTTAATTCCAATGCATTCTATCAGGTGCAGTGAACATCAAGTGCAGCTTTGCATCAAGTTGTATATAAATAAATACTTATCTCCAAACTATTTTAAAGCAGCTTTCATGAGTACCTAGCAAAACAAACCAACTTAAGCTTCTTAATTTCATATGTTTAACATAGCTGAGAGTGCAGAGATTGGTGATCAGGCCCTAATGTGACTTGCTGATTATTTATCCCAGGTATTTATTGGTTGTTCTCAATTAGTGATGTGCTGGAGCAGGGCTGTGGCCACTGGGAGGAGCCATGGGACTGCTCAAGGGAAAGGTTTGGGCACCATGAGCTTCCAGTGTCTTAACATGGTTGTATTTAATCACATTTCATTTTTAAAATCATCTTACAATATAAACATTACTCGAGCAGTAAAGTGCAAGCACAATCTGATTTGCAAGTGAAGCCTTAAAGCAGTTTCCAGTTATTACTTGCCTCTCAGTAGATGCAGTTCCTCTCTAACAGGAGAAGTTATGCAAACATCCAGCTGTGTGCTGGGCTGTGTTTGTTTTAATACCCCTTCTGATCAGTGTAGCCACTACTCTTCCTGTATGAAGAAAATAAATGGGGGGTATTAGATAATTGCATCTGTTAGCAAGACTAAATCATTGCATTTGAGAGTTGTGGTTGGCAGTTTTTTAGTGGTATAAAATAAGATATGTGGTTGTTTGGTGTCGGAAAAAGTACCAAAAGTACCAAATCATCAAGGCAAATAAAAGGAGAACTTGTACATATTCCAGCTGTGGTTCCTCTAAATTCAGAGTGGTCAAAAGGCTCTTTTTTGAGGCAACAAAACAGCAGAATAATCCCACCAATCTTGGAAGAGGAATCCAGAAGGTTGAGAGAGCCTGTGTGGAAATGCATGGCATGCCAATTTGTGGTTCCTTTTGGCAGAAGAACTAATGCTTCAATGATTTCAAATGATTTCAAAATATTTGGAGATGCACTAAAACAGTCTGAAAGTGTATCTAGCATGGTAGTTTAAAAACAGGCTTTTGGTATATTTACCTAGAATGATATAAAACAGCCAGCCATGTTTTTAGAGTATTAATTTAAATAAATTTTAAAATCAGTTTGAAAATCTTTACTTTTTCTGTAGTACTTATAAAATAATCTGCATCAAAGGATAAGTTATAACTTTCCTTCATTGTGGGAGGAGGAATTAAGTATCTAGGGAGAAAGGAGTGAATCAGGGTGCCTTGCTGAAGTTTTGTAATTGTGGGACATAGACTGCTGTCCTGTAAGCACAGAGAAAAGCAAGTTTTATTTTATAATACATATTGGTAATTGCAGCCAATTTCATTGTGCTCAGTTCCATTGGGGAGTTTATGGGAATCATTTCTGGAGTCTCTGTGAGCACTGGCTGTGACAATGGGGAGGAGCTGCAGATGGACACTTTGCTTAAGTGCTCTGGGAACAGTGCCAGGGATCTCCTGCCTACTGAGAAAGTGCAAAGTCTGTTTGATCATCACTTTTAAGGAGCCATCATTTGAGAAATAAAATTCTTACTGTTTAATTTAGTCCCTTTTGCTGTAACTGTCTTCCCCATTAGTGCTGGATTAAGGTAGTTTTTTAAAATGTCTTCCCTGGAGCTGCTGGTAAAGCAGGGCTGAAAGGTGGAGGATCAGGGTGTTGCAGATAAATTGGAGTGAAGCTGACAAATAGTGTTGCCAAATTTTCTGCATATCATCTTGAAGTGAAATAGCCCTTGGAAATTACTTGGCATTTAAACAAACTTACAAACAATAATTAATAATGTGTTCAAAGCTGTTAGAGGAATATATTTTGAAAAGAGAATAGCAGTTCTGCATGAAGAGTCAAGTTGTCTTTCAGCTTCTATATTGCAGAGTATTTTCTTCCTTTAGTGTAGCCAGTGGAGAGCTCATCCTGAGTCTCTGCCAGGTCCCCAGGGACAGTTCATTTCCTGGGAAGTTGTTCCATACAGTTCTTGGGGAAGAAGTGCTGAAGAGTTGGGGAGCTCTCTGGAAAGGGATCAGGAGAGAGCTGGAGCACTTGAAAAGGCAGCTGCTGTTCTTGGCTGTGTTGGGAGCAGTGCAGTGAAGCCCCTTTGTGTGCAGAGGGCAGCTCAGCTCCTGGTGCTTGTGCAGGGAGCAGCAGGAGAGAACAGCCCAGAACGGGGCTGAACTTCACTGAGCCCAACTCTCACAGAAGTTCTGTAGCATTTGTTTGAACTTGGCTGTTGAAAACACTCCTTTTTGACTCTGGAGATGCTGTTTTTTCTTTCAGATTGAGCCTCAAGAAATAGGAGAAAACAGCTTTTGGGTAAAAGCTGAAGAAGATAAATTCGAAGACCCGGAGCTGTTTGCAAAATTGGCACTTACCTTTGGAACCCAAATGAAAGGTACATTCTTACTTTACTCTTTATTGTGCTTTTATTAAGTTTAAAACTGTGCAATGGCAGTTTCTTTTATGCTTTGTGCAATACCATGGAATTCATGTGATGGTTTTATAGCAGGAAGATGATTTAAAACATATATTAAGCATAACAGTCTATTACAAGAATTGCTTCCCCTTCACTTTACAGCATGAGGGGAGGAACCTTTTTGCAATAATAGCTTTTAAAAGTGCACTGTATGTTGCAGACAGATGTGAGTTTTCTTCTAATGAAATTATAATTAAATTTAAATTCTGATCCTAAAATCATGTTTATTTGCATTATTATTCCTAGCTGAGAATTTCTGGAGTAGGAGCAGCAGTTTTTATTAATACAGTGTTAAAAAAGATTAACTCAGGAAGGGCTCTCAGAGGACTGTAATGAACTATTTCTTGAGTAGTTTCCTTGAATTATTTCTGAATGTGTTTTTTTCTGTGTTCTTTTGAAATCTCTTCAAAGAGTTGGTCGTGGCTGTGTTTTTCATAAGACAGATTCATATTCCTTTCAGTAGCCAGTGAATTTAAACCATTAGAGTTCTCCTTTTGCAGCACACCTTGGAACCACTTTCTGATCTACATGTTCAGCTCTTCCATGCAGTAATTCAAATGCACCCTTTGCAGTAATTTAACATTCTTTGCCATGGCTGAGCTGGATTCACTCTTAATTCCTAGCACTTCAGGGAGGGTAAAATGAGGTGGAGCTGGTCTCTTCTTTTGGTGTGACAGGAAGACCTTTAAGGGAAAGAAGGCCCAGCAGCAGATGACAGAATGGCCTGAGCCCCTTCTTAATGAAAAGGACAAGCTTCTGCCTTGAGCTGAATTCTTTCATCAGAAATCTGAAGAAATGCTTTGGAATTCCTGAAAAGCTTCTTCATTAAAAATGCTGAGAAAACCCTCTTGATATGTTGACAGAGCTGACAGTTTCCAATGAGATGAAATTCTTGTTGACACAGTTGCACAGTTGTAAAAGTGGGAATAACAGAACCTTCTCAAATAGCTTAGTGTACTGATAGCCTTGCAGATATTTTTTGTTATGTAGTTCTCAGTTAATGGTTGTAGAAAAGAAGATGCCAAAACAAAGGATGCACACTAAAAATGCTGCTGCACAGTACTCAGGATATGAACATCTTACTTGGCTCTGCAGAAAAACAGACTTATCTGAGTTCAAGGGGTTTTTTTTAAACTTGAAAACCTACTGGAAGTCAGAAAGACTCTTGGAGCATTTAGTTGCAGCACAGACCCAAAGAACTGCATGCTAGGAGCAGCTTTTTTCCTGCAGCTGCCACCTGCAAAGGGAAACATGGAATGATGTTCACTGTTTTTCTTCCCCTTTTACCTTAAGCAGCTCCATAATGTCCCAAATACTTATTTCAGGCATCATCTGGGATCAGATTTCCCTCTTGCTTTAGTCCCATTTCATGAGGTGGTCTCCAGGTACATTATTGGAGAGGGATAAAAAGCCAAATAGAAATGCATGTGGTATTCTCTCCAGAGCACAGTCAGCAAGTAAAACAAACAAAGGGATGAGTGGAAGCAAACTGACAATTGCCAAAAGCAGTTTGGATGACTTAGTGTTTACTGTCTTGTATTCTGTGGAATTTCAGAATGCCAGTGGGAATGGTAACTGAAGCAAAAGAACTGGTAGTGTAGACATTTATTAAAAATCTGTGATTCTGTGTAAGCTGCAGCACTGAAATTTGATTAAACCTCTGAATTCTTTTTGTGGTTCTTTGGTACAATGAGTAAAACACTTGGTGAATTTTTCTCATTTCCTCATGTTTTAGGATACTACAAAAATGACTTGATGTGGCTGTCACTAAGCTGTGAGCTGCCTTGCTGTTTGAGTGCTGTTTGTTTTAGAGGAATGCAGCCAGAGCTGAAGGAAGTGGTACTTTTGGGGAGAAATATTTTTATGAAGTTGAACAGTAATTTTTGATTCCTCTGTTAATCCAGTGTGATTATACATCTTAGGAAACCTGGGCTACTGCTTTTTGATGGAGTTGGGGGTGTCTATGATTTAATTCTGTAGAATGACCCAAAAACCCCCAACAACTGAAATTAACAGTTGAAAATATGAGTGTTCTTGTCAAGAACCTACTTGAATCTTGGCAATCATTGGAGCAGGTCATGTTATGTCGAGCACTCTTTTACCAAACTTTGCTTTTGTCCCTTAACTGGTATGAAATTTTCCCTCTGGCCACCAGTGCAAGGGAGAGCAGCAGCAGCACTGTCATGTCTTCAGTGCTTGGTGGAATATGATGTCAGAAAGCTCCTGTTTAATTTATGGAATGTTAAATCCATGCAGAGTTGAGTGCTCCAGTGTCTCCTAGCAGGTCCAGGTAAAGGCTGCAGTGCTGTGACTCTGCTCACAGGTTGTGGCACATCCCATACCCAGGACTGTGACAATACTCAGTGCTGGGCCTGCTATCAAAATCATTTCTCACTGTTTGATTGATGGTCTAATTGCAAAACACTGCAAAGCAAGTTAATGCCTTCTCCCTAAAGGATCATGTTAATTTCTGGCTCTTGTAATTTAGGTTGTGTATTTTGCCAGTCAAGAATGATAGTGCTCTGAAGAAATTAATTATGTGTACAGTAGGTCTGTAAAGGTAGTAATTAGTACATAATAGTCTGTAACTACTGGGATTGTTCCAATACAGAATTCATTATCCATCCAAGTTGCCTCAAGGGAAAACTTCTCGATCAGGGTTCTGTTGCTTTACAATTAGACTTTTAAAATACAATTCCAACAATCATTTTCATATGTTTTCAAAACTGAAGGTCTTAATAGCTGAGTTGTATTTTTCACATGGTGGGAATTTGAGTGGGAAGGGACAAGAGAAAAGACAAACTTTCATGTAAGCTGTAATTGAACAAAACATGAACAAAATGTTCAGCTTTTGATTTTTATATGAGTAATGTGCATAATGTGTAGAACATGTACATAAATAATAATGTGTATGATGTATATATAATGTATATGAATAATATATGATAGGTCAGTGCACCATTAAACTTGAAGGAAAACTCTTTACATTCATTTGCAACTTGTAAATACAAGGAGCAGCAATTAGTACTTTTTAAAAATGGCTTTGAATTTTGCTATGCTGAGAAGCTCAGATCTAATTCATCAGAGAACTTCAACATTTGCAAGCTTTCAGTGGATTCAGCTGTGGCCAGTTTTCCTTTAAGACAGCTGTATTTGGAGGTGTGAGGCAGCAAGACTCAGTTTAATGCAGAAATCTCTGGTGTTAAGCACAGCTGTGTTGCTCTAGCTCAGCTACCTACGCTGCTTTGTCAACAGAAAAGGGAAGAAAATCCTCTGAACTCATCATGAATTTGCTTCAGGATTGCAAACTGCAGGTGGCTCCCTTGGTCTGCTGATTCTTCAGGCTGTGTTTGTTTGGTTCCTTCCTCTCCTTTGCAGAAGGGTGGGAATCCAAGGCAGAGGAGGATCAGCTTTGCAGTGCAGGGTCACCCAGTGCTGTGTGGCAGAGCAATTTCATTTCCTTGAATTGCACACGTAGGTCATCAGTCATCATATCTGTTCCACACAGAAGTGCAGCAGATTGGTTTGTTTTCAGCCTTGGATGTATTTGAAATTGTTGTTTTTCAGCAACAGAATAAATTCAAGTACCATAAAGGAGGAGTGAGTTATTAGTTTACTGTTTTTCACTTTCCTTTTCTTCTCCAGTGGATTTATCCAATAGGTAAACTCTCAAACTCAAGGGTGAAAAAAAGCTTTGCATGGTTCAAATAAACTGCTGCCTGAAATTATTACCATCTAGCATAGATTTACATATGTGCATCTCTGTATTCTGATATATTTTATGTATTTTTAAATTCTGAAATGATCTTAGGGTTATCTTAGAGTCCAAGTCTTATTTTAAGGGCATCAGGACCCATTTCATTCATCATGGGACAAAAAGACTGATATGAGTATAGTGATCAGAAGGCTCTGAAAGAAAGCAAAAACTCCAGTTAGGAGGTAAAGATTGTAAATATTAGTTCTTAATATTTTGTTTCAAATAGCATTTTAATGCACTCTCCTTTCAATAACTTAATTTCTGTGTCCAAGGTAGTTTGTGTATGAGTCACTCAGCAAACATACATACTATGTAAAATACATGTCCTCTTGGTGTGACCTACTGACTGGAGTTGTTTTCATCGTGTGACAGTGAATGAAGAATATCCCAGATGAAAAAATAAAGCCTATTAAGACTTTTTCAGAAATTAGGCTCAGTGTCAGTTGTGCTATTTTTGTTTATTGTCGTCTTTTCCTGTGGAATCTTATATAAATAACATTCAGCATGTCCATGCTTTAGGGTTGGACAGAGGCAGGAATTTCACTGCAGGTCTCAGGCTGTAGCACACTCTGATTGTGTCTCTCAGGGCTCTGCTTTTAAAAGCTTTGTGCAAGATTCATAAGGGGGAAAAATCAAGAGGGGTGGGTCAGATAAATGCAATTTTCTTATCTCCAGTTTGGTATTCCTGGAGCTTGCTTGCTTTACATCTCCAGCAGAGTTAGTGTTTTTCTCAGAGCATTGTTGTTCCATGAGAGGGTTCTGATAGAGAAGTTTGGCCATTATCCTAATGAGCATTACATGAAGAATTGCAATAACTGCACCTTCAGAAATTCAAATACAAACAGCTTGTGTGCAAATGAAATTGCATTCAGATTAAGAGACAGGTGGGAAATAGTTGGAGGTCTGGGCTATTTGAAGGCTGCTATCATTATTCATGGATTGCTTGGAGGTACAGCATCATGTATTCCACACAATTCCTGTGGAAATGGAGCTCAGTTTCAGAATCAGCATTGTCTGTTCTGAATCCAGGTCAGATGCACTAATGTGGAGGCCATTCCTTCAGTTTTAGTTTAATTGGCAGTGCTTAACCCTTTTGGAACATCACTGGGACAGGTGAGAGCTCCCTGCTGGAGCCTTGAGGAGCAGAGATCTGAAACAAGGAATCCTGCTGGTTCCTGGGTGACTGGAGGAGTTCTACACTGATTATCTAGTAGATATAGTATATTATATAGCTATAATATCTATAATACAGATATTATATAGTATTTCTGAACCGATTATCCACCTGTCTTTTCAATGTCCCATGGCAAACTGAGATTGGAGATTGGTGTGTGCCTCCTTCAAGGCCATCTTTTGGTCAAGAAATACTGAAAAACTTCTGAAAAATATTAGTAACAAATTCCCTGCTGCTCAGATTTTCTGCAAGTTTCAATTAGTAATTTTGTCAGAAAGCTTCACCAGAAGAATTTCAGGAGAATTTAAATAGAATTGGAGTGGGACAGACATGTATTGTCTAAAAAAACCTCTTCTATGTATTTATAACAATGTTGTGACTGAGTTGTCTTAGTTATAGTGTGCTCTATTTTAGGTGGCTTACAGAATTCATGTATTAATTTGTTATACCTGAACTCTCAGAATATGGAAATTAAAATTAAAAGAGAAAGATGGAAGAGCAGTTGTGACTATAAATAAAAGCCAAGGGAAGGGGAGCTCTCAAAGGCATTGGGTTTTTCCTACAGAGGAAATTGGTTCAGTGTTTTTTTTTCCAACATCTGAGGTGTTGGAGGTTCCCATTAGACAAGTGTAAGAATCTTATTTTTAACGTTTATTACCCACATATTCCAGAAGTCTGGAATTCCAGCCTGCTGTGTGCTAACTCTGGTGGTAGTTAGTGCCTTCTGTACCTCCTCCATGTCCCTTTTTTCTGAGGAGCTGGAGCTTTGGTGTCTGTGAGCTTGCTGAAATGCAGCAGGGGAAGAAAGGCAGCTCTGCATTCCCAGCTGGCTGACTGGGGCTCGGTGATGCAGTGCTCAAATAAAGCCCAGCACGTTTAACGAGGAGCTGAGGACAGAGACACATGTACTGGCACTGCAGACACAGGGATTGTGTACAAAGACTAATTAGTATGAAATATGAATACATTCATGAAGCAGTCTTGATCTATAATGCTCTTACAGGGAGTATTTTTTTCTATGAATTCGATGAAAAAGAAATTCCGAAGTTGAATTGAAAAAAGAATCTGTGTTGAACTGCAAAAAGAAATGGGGTTTGTTTGTTTTTAAACAAATGGAAATCTATATTCCTGGAATAAAACCCCTTCTGTATGAATAAATAAAGAGATTAGACTGAGAAGAATGCTTTCTCTAATGTCAAAACAGAAAGAATAACCTGCAAGAGATGTTCCTCTTCAAGTATGCAACTGCATATTTCATGGGAATTGAGGTTAGATATCCTAAAAATGTATTTAATGTGAACCTAGTTACTCTCAAGATGAAGTGTTCAAGGCCAGAGTGGATGGAGCTCTGAGCAGCCCTAGTGGAAGGTTCTCCCTGCCATGGCTGGAACAAGATCATCTCTAAGATCCATTCCAAGCCAAACTATTGTGGTCATATGATTAAATCATTCTGTGGATTTGACAGCAATCCTTTATTCAGTGAACTGTTAAGATTATCCACTGTGGCAGTTTTCCTCAAGTGTGGCTTCTCTTTCAGGTGCAAGAATTGATATCTGTAAATGTAAATAAAATACACTGATGGGGAGTTGGAGGGCAGTTCTAGGTCTGTGTTCAGTAGTTCTGTGCAGAATGGTTTTCAAACAATTCCTTTTGCCTTCTGATGTGTTTGTAGCTGTAGATACATTTTTCTGGAAATTTCCTCAATGTTGGTAAAGGAAACTCCAGCTGAGTGTTCCAGTGCAGGTTCTTCAGCTGAACATTGACTGGGAATTTGTGACCCAAGTGAAGTAGGGAAAGAATAAAAAAGTCTAGAGGAAAGGATGGAGAACAGCCCAGCTACTTTCCAGGACAGTTGGTGCTGACTATTAAATAGATTATGCACTGATATTTCACTCTCCTGAAGACTTCCAGCAGAGTTTGAGGAATAACAATGTATTTGCTTAAATAAATAAAACCCATCGTAAACAAAGCCATGGTTATGAGCACAATTTATGGTCTTACTTGTAAAATAGCTCTTTCAGGGCTGTATTAAAGAGATGTCCCTGCATGTTTCAGCAGAACCACAGTTAGCACATCCTACACTTCCTCCTAAATCTACTTTCCATCAAAAGAAATAGAATGTGGATTTTTTTATTATTTTTTTTTTTCTCCTACAAAAGCATAACCTGACAAAATGTGTCTGATTCATGGCCTGGTTCCAGTTGCTCACTGTGCTGACCTGCAGTGTTTTTGTGTTTGTAGAAAAATGATGCCTTCTCCATGGATTTTATGTTTTATGTGCAAATCTGTTTTTCCTTTCTTATTGCTGACCAAAAAACCCCCAAAAATGTGTCATCTGCTCTTGATCTTGACTTGGAACATTTCTCTGAGTGATAGTTGCTTCACCTGTAATGCTGTTCCAGGATGCTTTGGACAGAATATCTGCTACTGCAAGAATTTCTGCCATTTATAGTAGAGCAAGGATAGTTACCCACGTGAATAAAGGTTCTTTGGAGAAAAAGATATTCAAAAGCTATCTAAAGGATTAAAAGTGAACAATCATGCTATTAAGTCTCTGAATTCATTGAGAAATTGAAAATACTAGGTACATAGGCATTAGTACAGATAATAACAAAAGTATCAGCTTTTTGAGTTCCTTATTAATCATCTCAAATGGATGTAAAGCTATAATTACAACTCTCTATATTGTGTGACTCTTGTGTGTCTTGTGCAATGTGAGAAACTGAAATGTGTCTGAAACTTCTTCCTTTCAGGTGCTTTATTCTGCTCTGTAAGGTGGGAATGCAATTATTGTAGAATAGTACTACAGAATAATTTCCCACTGTGAAAAGGCTGTACCTTAAAGGCTTCCTAAAAGCAAAAAGTCCACATGGTAAAAGTCAGTGTGGAATTATTATTAAGTTGCATATTTTGAATGGGAGTGCCTGTGGAGTAAATGTCGAAGTTTTCTTTAGCTTTTTTTTTTGTTGTTGTTGTTATTTCATTGAAATCTTGGATCATTAGCACAGAGACACTGCCTTTTTAATGAATCACTTTAGCCAAATTTTGCTTGTGCTGGTAATAGAAAAGGTAAGCAGAGGGCAGGTTCCAGCTGCTAAATTCAGAATGTCCAGTGGGTCCTGCCTGTGCAGGATGTGCTGAGGTGAACGCGGGGCCCTGGCATTGCTGTGGAGGTGAGACTGGGAGCTCTGCACTATTTTTAGTCTGTTCCAATGCAAGCAGCTTAATTTGGTACCCTGTAGGTCCCCTAAGACAAATCTGTGATGTGGCAGTAATTTATCTTGTGTGTCTTGAAGGCAGATAATCATTGCCTGTGTGTTCTCTGAGCACCTGGGTGTGTTCAGAGCACTTGGGGACACTTGGACCCCAAAAAAGCTTTCCCAAGGTACATCTAAGGTGGTGGTAACACAACAGCCATCCAAGGCTGACTGCAGGCTGCCTGAGCCCTGCATTTCATCTTCAGCAGGTGACTGAGAGCAGAGTAAATACATGTTAATATATTTTAAATGCCTGCTGCTTGATGTACCCAGGATCGATGAGACAGAAATGCTTCTCAGCTGCCAGCAGTTGATGTTTTTTCAGAGCCAGAGGTCACATCTTTACATGTAGTGAAGTCTTCATTGTGTTTTGTCTTCAGTGAACTCAGGATCTTTCAGCATTTATAACCTGTGCCACTGCACTTCTCTCTATCTCAAACAGATGTGTTGTTTTGCAGAGTTTTAACCCTGCTGCTTCTGGTCATCCTGGTTTGCTGCCTTCTTTTTCTCTCATTGCAAGTCTCATTGATAGCTCATTTATATTTATTTCTCTGTGCTTCCAAAGACTGCCCAGAGGGGCAGACCCAGATTGTGCAGTAAAACATCCATCTGGCCATCACCCACAAATATCAGTGGCTCCACCCCATTTACTGAGGGGCACCCACAGATGTGGTTGCCACCAAATACTTGCCTTGCTGTTTGTTTTTCAGAGTGACATTAGGATGCCAGAAATGTTCCAGTGTCCCAGGACATTGAAACTATTGGGATGAACTTGTTAAAGTGATGGAGGGAGTGGGCAATGCATCCTCCTCTTCCAAAGCAGCCCTGCCCCCTGCTGTGGCTGCCTGAAGGAATTCTGCAATTCTGCTCCAAGGGCTGCAGGAGCCTGGTCCCAGCACTGCTGCTGGCGTGTCAGAGGGTGGAAGGGCTGCTCTCAACAGCTGCCATGCAGCTCATTTGTTCACTTGCTACCATCCCCCACAAAGCCAGTTTAAACATTTGGTTATGGAAGACTAATTTCCCAACATTTATCTTTTTATCCTTTTTTTCTATTGATCAGCTATCAAAGCTGTGCTTACCAGTCAACCTCATGGGGTACTGACTTTTACTGCTGAAATTAATGGAATCTATTAAGACAGATCATTTCCCAATTATTTTTAATGTGATCCTTTTACCCTGTGAAGTTCTTGTTTGGCCCTGATGCCTCTGAAGGCTTCTTTTTGTTTTTATTTGTTTTTTATTCTAAATAGGAGACTAGGATTTTTTTAACTAAACATAAAATCAAATTTCTTGTGTACTAAGTCAGTGGAAATGTAACATTGTGTATTTAATTGTAGGGCAGAATGTATAACCAGGATGGGCTACATTACACTGAAAAGTCAAGCAATTTGGAATTCAATCTAAGTATTTTACATGCATGTTTATTTAAAATCTTGATGATAGAGAAATACTTCAAAAAGGAAGAGAATATTAAAATGTCTGTTTGGACATGTGTATTTTACTTAGTGCTTCAATATTTAGTCAGGATTGTTAAATGTCAGATATCACAGTGATAGAAGACATTTTTTTACTAACTTTTTAGTGCATTCCATTAAACACCAATATCTAATTAACTTGACTATATAAAAGGATTTTTGGATCTTGGGATCTTAGCTTCATAATTTGGAAAGTTCCTTTGGAAAAATGTGATTCTCATCAGTTGCTTGTGAAGCCTTTTATGGGTTTCATCAAGGGGGAACAGTAGGTGAACTAATAATTTAAAAGATATCTATTTATTAGAGTTCTCGTAGTAAAAAAAGGAAATGAGCTTGTTAGAGTCTTGCTAAAATATGACTACAGTTTAATGACTTTTTTTTCTGAGTCTTGAAAGTTTTTTGTTTTGTTTTTTTTTTTACTTTTCAAAATTGTATGGATAAGAAACCCATCAGAATCTGGGAAATAATTCCAGCTGCCCTGTCTCAGTTTGGTGGTGATGGTGGCCTGATGTCACAGGAAAAAAATACACCTGGGCCACGTGACTGTTTAAATTAGAAATGCTATTATGGGCAGCACTTTATTTACATAGGCAAACATCTTCTCTCCCCCAGAGCAAAACTTCCTCTGTGAGTTGTGAAATCCAGGGATGATATTGGGGCTGTGCAGAGCTCAGTGCCCACCACACCCCAAGGATCTGCAAATCCTCCAGGGGAGAGCCTGGAGCTGTGGCAGAGGGACAGGTGGGGTGCACAGTCCTGAGGCTTCCTCCCATTCCAGGATTCATGGAGAGAACAGGTCATGGAAAAGGCTGCTGGGTTTTATTGCAGCTTCTTCCAGCACATCTCCAACCCAGCAAATGAGGCCCACGGAGGATATTTCCAGTTTAATCCTTATTTGCCTGCTGTTGTTTGATTTCTAATGTTCATCTGTGTTTCTGTGACCATTTGTGTGTTATGAATTGTTCATATTTGCTTACTGTCTTACAGCAGAAGGAGCATCTTTCACAGGAAATAGCAGGGGGCACAATCAGTTATGAAATTGGGTTTGAGTATGTTTGGGGTTGTTTTGGTTTTTGGATTGTTGTCTTTTTTTGGATTTTTTTTTTTTTTTTTTTTTTTTGTGCTGCCCAGGCATCTCCTTGATGCTGTTGATAAAAAACTGAAAGCCCTCCCAGTGCAGAGTGGGTAATTAATGCCACTTTAGCTGCACAACTTTGCTGCACAAGTTCTTGCTAGAGATTGACAATTAGATTATTTACAACCATTTTAGGGCAGTTTTAACAGAGCAAGGAATATTTCATGTGAAATAAATAGTAGTAATTAAAGGTGGTGGTCAAATAAAGTAGCGATCAATTATAAGAACAATTAATAGGAATACAGATCCCTTGTTACTTTTTTTTTTGCAAAACTAATTTGTAAAACTAAGTTACGATCTTTTTTATTCTTCCACGGAGCATAATTTGTTGGGTTGATGCCACTTCCTTCAGCTTGATTACATTAATTAGGCAAAAAGCACACAAGATTGCAAGAGGTTCCATGTTTTTCCTCCCTGTTAGTTTTATTTTTTTTTATCTTGAGAGCTCAGTGTAAGATTCTCTTTTAGATCAATTGCTTGCTTTGTAATAATTCTTTTTTTATTGCTGTCCCAGCTATTGAGCTCTTCAGATTGCAGAAAGGACAGAGTGACAGCAGGAGTGCTTAATTAATTTTGCTTCAGGAATTGGTAACTGAGTGATTTTAGGTGAGCTGAAAAATGCCAGGTGGCACTAGGAATAAACATGAGCTCCCCCAGCTGCTGCCTGAATTGACAGGAGGCGTGGCTGGCATCTGCTGATGCTCCTGCATTTCTCTCTGGCTATTTGGGGAAACTGTTTGCTGCTTGTCAAAGTTAGAGCCCAAATGACAGAGTGAGGGCTGTGAATGACTTTGGGTGCCAAACCACCTTAATCTCAGTGTGTGCAGTTCAGTAATTGCATGGCTCATGTTCTGCAGGGTGGCTGCTGATCCAGGAGAGTCTGTGGCTTCAGCTCTGTGAGCTGTGGGCTCTCCCAGAGTCTCTCCTCTGGGATGCTCTGAATATTCCATGTCACTGGGTAGGGAATTCCTTCTTGGTCACTGCTCTGCTGAGCTTGCACTGTTGTTTTCTCCTTGCTGTCAGAGCTCTGCTTCTCCAGGAATGAGGGGCAGGAGCAGAGGAAACAGCTTTAGGTTGCAGCAGGGCAGGTTTGGGTTCCATACCAGAAGAATTTCCTCACAGAAAGGGCTGGCAAGCATTAACTAGCACCAGCTGCCCAGGGCAGTGGGGCACCTGCAGGTGTTCAGAAACTCCTGATGTGGCCCTTGAGCACGTGATGCTGAGCATGGTGGTGCTGGGCTGCTGCTTGGCCTTCAGCAGCTCAGAGGGCTTTTCCAACCTGAACAATTCCATGGACCCATGGGCACCTTTGCACTTGTGGGTGATCAGCAGGTTGTCTGTGCACTTTGTTTGAGAACACAAACTATGTCAGAGCTCATGGTTCATCTGTTCTGCCTGCAGGTGGCTGGGGGAGGTCAGGCTGTGCCCCAGCTGTGCCCCAGCTGTGCCCCAGCTGTGCCCCAGCTGTGCCCCAGCTGTGCCCCAGCTGTGCTTCTGTCCCGTTCCCTGGGACATTCCAGCCTGGGAATGCTGTGGGAACACCAAGGGACACCCTCAGGGTGAATTGCTGAGGGAAAGCAACAAGTGCAAGTTTGAGAGTAATTTATGTTTGACTTTCCTCCCTCTCCCCCTTCATTTGACTCTTATTTCCATTTTTGGGTGTCCCTGGGAATACACAGAAATGGGACATTATCAGCAGCATTCCAAGGTGATCAATTTAGCCAGACTTGGAGAAGTTTTACTGTGTTGCAACAGAATTTACTGAACTTTGGTGCTACAAATTACTTTCTAATCTTTCCGTGGCATTCCTGGCTCCTTATTTCATTTTCCTACCAAGTCATATCACATCAGGGTTGTTTGGGTTTTTTTTAGAGGGGGTAAATTCAATGTAATTATTACTTTCAGCTGCCCAAATCTATTCTTGTGAGTGTAGTTTACATCCCTCACAACTGTATGTGCACTTAATTTTTTTCCTCCTATGCTCCTGTACTAGCCATAGCTCTCCTCTCAGGTAGAAGGAATAACAAAGCAGTTAATTTCTTTTGTATATTTACTTTTGCTGCCAAATGCTGGTAAATGCAATTGGGAAGCCACTTGCCAGATGGAAATAAGATGAAATTACTCATTCATTTCCCATGACAATATGGGGATGTTGTTGTTCACTGTGTGTACAGACTTGACAGAAATTGGAGACTTAGGCTCAGGTTAAGGTAGGCTAAAGTTCACCTAAATATCTTTAATGCTTTAATTCAGTGTACTCCTTTTTATCTGCCTTTAATTTTTATCCTGATCATATTCGTGACTGACAGTTTTTGCTATTAATTCTTTATTAAAATTATTCATTCATAATTTAAAGAAAGAAGGGAATTTCATATGAACTGGACATTTCAGCTCATAATAAAATGCTTTAATAGCTTCAATATCATTAAATAAAATCATATATTTCAAAAGATTAGTCATGGCCACTTCTAAGGCTATTCAGTAGCTAAATTAATGAAAATGATAATTTTCCAGAATAATGTATACTTTTTTTTTTTTTATTACAGAAGTACAAAAGTACTGATGGTAGAATTTTTTCCTAATTAAATCTCTAAAGTATTTCAACCTGTTTGTGTATGTTCTTTGCCACAATTATCATTACTGTGTTTTAAACTTACATAACATTTTGCTGAGGGTTTTCTATACCCTGGGTGTGTTTGAAGGGTTCCAAGCTGGGCACTTTCAGTGGGATTAGATGAGTTCCCAGCTGAAGGAGTCACTGAAGGCACAGCTGAGCTGCACATGCACTGGGACATGTCAGATCAACAGCAAGCAATGCCTTGCAGCATCTTGCATCAGCTTTTTCCCTCCAACACTGATAAACAAATGTATTATTGCTCACTTAATAGAGCTGTAAATGAGGAAGAAGTAAGAAATGTAGTGTTGGTGTTTCCATCAGTGTTTTCTGCTCTCCACACTGTGTGTGTGCTGAAGCTGGCACATTCTCTCCTTTGCTTTGTCACAGTGCCTCTCCTTCCCTCTCCCTCCTGTGCCTATCTTGGAGCTCAGTTCTAAAGAAAATCCCACCCAAAACCTTCTACAGGTGGAACTGGTGGGGAATAATGGTGCAGCAGTGGCTCAGCAGTTCCACTCCCCAGAGCACACTCCCTGCTCCAGGCTGAGCTGACCTGTGTCTTTGTGTTCTGCTTCTGCAGCAGTGCTCAGAGAGAAAGGAGGAGTCCCCTCTGCTGCACCTTGTGTTTTAAACTCTGCCCATTCCTGCATGGAAACTGGGTGTGGTAGTCACCAGCTCTCAGTGCTGTGTCTAAGACTTGTTGGTTTGGAAAAAAGCTGATTTTGAATGAAGATGTAAGCCAGTGCCATTATCAAAGTGCTGTAATGAATAATCACAGCACTGAACTCCAAGGTCTGTATGAAGTAATACAGCTGCTTTCACTTCCAAATTGATTTTTCATCTTGCTTTTCTGAGCTGCCCTGTGCTGTCTGCTATAAAATCCTTCTTTCATCTCTCCCTTTGGTTCTGTGGCATCAAACCAAAAAGTGTTTTATCTTTAAACAGGCACTTGTGAAAGGAGAACCTGACAAGGGGAGGGAGGTTGGTCAGCAGTGGTGTATTGAATTCTGGAAAGTATCAAGTATCTTTTTAATTGAGTTAATTATTTTTCAAACTCCATAATCCATGGTTGTGTTACAGTTGAATCACTGCTGAAATGGATTTTGTGATCAGAGCCTCTGGCAGAAGAGGGACCAGCATGGCTTTGGAGAGCTCTGATGCTCCATGGCATCTCAAGCATGGCTGAGACGGTGCTGGAGAGATTCTAGGAGCTGCCTAATCTAGAAATGTTGTAGTGTCTCTTTCTGCCTGTGAATTTGGGCTTGGTAAGATTGCTGTTGATGCTGTATTGTGGCTTTGGTGCAGTCACATAAGCATCTGGTTCTAGTGTTTCTCTGTTTTTTGTGAATTGGTATGAAGTGAACTTGGAAGTCTCATGTGTAGAAAGGTAGAACTTTTTGGAAAGAACATATTCTCTGATTTTAAGTAGAAAAGAAGAATCTAGTGTTTGTTAAATGGATGATCTAAGTAGTGGTGTTGCAGCCCTTCAGGTTGAGTAGGTCAGAGTAGCTGTGGTTTGTTATGAAACTTTGGGATGCGTGACCTGCTGTGCTCTAAATGTAGTTCCTGATTTTCCAACCAATAGAGGAGTGCACAGGTGAGGAGGGTGATAAGGGAAGATGCTCTGTGCCCTGCACAGGCAGAGTTCCTGTTGTGAGTTCCACCTCACTCACCCTCTGTGTGTCTGTTTAGAAAGTATTATGTGCTTAAATCCCAAACCATTTTTTTTCTTTTTGGTACTGTACCAGCTGAATAACTTAATACCTATTTTGCATTGGGCTGAAGTAGCACCTTTGCCCTGAACTCTTGCTCACAGAGGTTTTTGCTGCTTGTTCTTTCTGATTTACAGGAATGATCCCAAAAGTTTCCTTTCTGAGAGGTGATAACAAAAGCATTTATTACTCCTGTTTTCATTTAAACTGTTACTTCTGCAGTTTGCAAGCCAAGGAACTGGGTGTGTGGTTTATGCCAGTTTGTCTTTGTTGCTCCCAAATAATGTGACAAGTCTGGTCCCCTGTGTGTGTGGTGCTCAGTGCTTGGAGACTCCATCCATGGAGGTCTGGTGGGATTAACTCCTGAACAGATCCAGTTTGCAGTAGGTCACTCCTCTTCTTGAGTCATTCTCTGCTCTCTCAGGCTTTGCAGTGTCTGCTGTGATAGAACTCCTCATGTTGGTTGCCTCCCCATGGGACAGCTGATTTTTAACTCTTGGGTGGTTTTTTTTTTGTGTTGTTTAGCACCTGGTGTTATTTCCTCATTTAATTGAGAACAATTAGTGATGAGGGCCTGATTACTGGATGAAGTGTCACTTTAGGATTTTAGATTGCTCTTTGAGCTGAGGGGTCAGTGCTGGGAGCTCTGAGGTTTTCTGGTGATGTGCAGCTCAGGGCTTGTGCAAACACCGAGCCCTGCTCGTGGGAGGCTGCAGGGAAGGGGAGAGCAAGGCTTGCTTTGTTGTTGAATCATCTTTTTTGGTCAGTTTTCTCTGATTTGGGCTCTTCAGAGGTAGCTGGGGCTGAGGGCACTGCCTGGGGCTGGCTCAGTTACTGCTGCCATGAACATGCCCAAGAGAAACTGATTATTCAGGGCTCTAAACCCAGCAGAATTCCTTTATGCCAGACATTTTCCTGCTGGTAATGGGTGTAAGGAGAGAAATTCATGTGTTCTATGTACTTTTATTTTCTTAATAAAGAGATTGAAACTGAGATTTTACGTTATTCTTCGTACTAAAAATTAACATTTTTTCCTTAGGAAATACCTGTAATGAAACCCATGATAGCTCATTATAGTGCAGCAAAAACTAGTGCTCAGAGAACAAAACTCTATTCAGTTTGCTTGAAACTTCATCTTAATTTAACTTTCCAGTTTTTCAGTTACTTTTGAATGACTTAAAATATTCATTAAGTTCAATTAATGTTAAGCATATTAAGATTCTATTCCTTCAGTGCCAAATATGTTATGTGATATTTAAAAGGAAATAAATCCTTGTTAATGGGTTTATTTAATGCTTAAGAAAATTCTGTGAAAATTGACTGTTTTAAATTATGCAAAAAATCAGCTTATATTTTTAGGTACTCCAATACCACATTTCTTTCCATTTAATTTAAAGTGCTGATTATAAGGCTAGTGAATCTTGCTAATTTAAAAGAAATCACTTAAAAATATACACTG
>JAOTQP010000099.1:1565366-1606320 GCA_026413545.1 Cichladusa arquata | reverse complement strand
AAAACTCATTTCAGCAGTTCATGCACTCAGGCCAATGGACAACAGTGTCTTATCACTTCCAAGAATACTGATTTTTTTTCAGGCTGCTGAAAAGTGTCTCTGCAGACGAAAGAACAGCAGAAATATACATTTACCTCTTACTGCCCATTGTGCAGTTTTCCTGCAGCTTTTCATAAATACAACTGCATGCATTAAATTTCCTTTAGCTACAGTCAGGATTACCTTTGTTTTTTTTTGTCATTCTGTATTCCAGTAAGGCAGGGGG
Source organism: Cichladusa arquata (assembly GCA_026413545.1). Taxonomy (NCBI): domain Eukaryota; kingdom Metazoa; phylum Chordata; class Aves; order Passeriformes; family Muscicapidae; genus Cichladusa; species Cichladusa arquata. The sequence continues at coordinate 1,606,055 of JAOTQP010000099.1, read as the reverse complement.
CATTTATTTTGTAACTCTGTAGTACTGGTCTCCAAGTCTTTAGCCTAAAGCAGCATGGTTTAGATTTTGTTCCAAGAAAAAAATTGTGGATTTACAGCAAGGAGTTACTTTAATTTGACTGGTCAAAATGAAATTCTGACTGTTAGCATGATGTCTAGCTATGCAGCATTTCAGGGATTTTTTTTTAGTGATTTGGCATTTATGGCATTGAAGGAATGTTCTAAATTTAGTTCTGTTTAATCTCTGTTCACAGCTATTTTTTATCTGGGGGATTCTGAACAGGCAGTGCTGAAATGTCCAGAACCTTGGACTGTCTTCAGGTCTTGTTCCCATTAAAATTAATCATTCTTTCTTAAAATACATCATAGGGTAGATTCCTTTTGTAGTCCTAACCTATGAAGAATTCCAGAAATTTCATTTTTAAATCATCTGTTTATTTGCAGGGAACCCGTGTAGTTGAATGATGAGTTGAAGTCTGCAATATTCACTTTATTGAAATGTTTTAAGAATTTCATTTTCTTTGTTTTCTCCTGTGTTCACTTTTTAGATTCGAGATACGAAATCATCAGATCAGAAAACCACCCTGTTGCATTTTCTGGCAGAAATCTGTGAGGAGAATTACAAAGACATCTTAAAATTCCCAGATGAGTTGCAGCATGTTGAGAGTGCAAGCAAAGGTAAGCAAACAGCCAAAGCACCTAAAGGCAACAGTTGTTTGCTCTGACATTAAATGCTTCCACCATTCCATTGGGGATTGCAGGATTATGTAACCTGTAAGCATTGGTAATCCATGTGATTGTGCCTTTCTGGTATTTATTGAGCTGAGAAATCAGGAGGGAAAAACAGTAATAGAGCAACTCCTCTTCTTCTGCATTGTGAAGATAGAATAGGATTGATTTGAGTGAGGTGCTGGAGGAGGCACAGCTCAGGAGGTGTCAGCAGTGCAGTGATGGTGCTGAGTGTCCCAGCAGAGCTCTGAGGAGTGAGCTCTGGGTGTGCCAGGACACTTCACACACACAGAGTTCCTCCTGTCCACACCTGAGAGAGCAGCAAACACGCTCTGCAAAAATCCCAGGCTGCAGATGAGTAGATACAGTTCAATTGTGCTGCCCAGGCCATCGTTAATAATCGTTTGTGGTCAGTCAGCAGTCCAGGCTGGGGGGTGTGCTGGTTTAGTTCATCTGCTGCACACGTTTTCATGTGGCACAGGCTGGCACACACACACTTGGCACACTCGTTGCTGAGTTTTCTGCTGAGGCAGAAGTAGGTGGTGGATGAAGATAACACAAACTTTTAATTTTCCCATTTCATCAGAAGATAAATACCTGGGTGAGCACAAGAATTTGAAGGAAAATAGGGGTGAGAAGTAGTTGGATACACATTTCCACCAGCTTGTCCAGGTTTTCTCCTGGAAATTTTTGTCTCTTTTTTGCAGTGTTATCAGTCAGTGTCTCTCTTGAGTGCAGTGATTAGCTGTTAGACAGATCCTTCATTAATTAGGCCATCATTTGCTTTCAGTTTGTGTTCTTCTGTCTTACACTGTCTGCTGAGAGCAGAGCTCTTCTTTCCCTGAGGACCTGGGGAATAGTTCATCCATCAACCCAACTTTGCCATTGTTTCACCTCAGATTTCACACTTTGTGTCTGTCTCCATCATACTTTTGGTTTTTTTAGCTGTTTCTCAAAGTTTGCATGGACCTTTCCATGGTTTTTCCCTGCATATGACCTGTTTTATTTGTGTTGCTGAAATGTGTCCCTGCCTCACTTTGGCAGGATGGTTCATTGCCCTGAGTGCCTGTGGACAAAAGGGGGTGAGCTGGGATTTTTGGGGTGTCTGTGCAGGGCCAGGAGCTGGGCTCAGTGATCCTTGTGAGTCCTTTCCAGCTCAGGATACTCTGATTCTCTGGGCTAGCTTATTAATTAACTTACTTATGCAAGTAGCAATTTGGCATCTTATCTAAATTCCAAAAGTGTTTTCTGCTACTTGATAATTCTTTTCTCAAGGTGACTTTTAATCTTTTTCTTCCTTTCTTTGTAAAGTCTTCTGGTTTACCAGGCAGTTTTGATGATCTTTTATGAATTTTCTTCTGTGGCTGACACTTGACCTTGCAGCTTTGAGATTTTTATAGTTTGATTCAAAGCCTCTGATGTTCTGTAAGTTGACTTCAGGAATTAAACTGAGAGTAAAATTTAGTTAAGCTGTAGCATCCTAAACAGAGAAAGCATATTAATGGGAGCAAAACCTCTAATAAATCTGATGCTTAGAATACATATGAAAAAGATTTTATTGCAGTTAAATTTGTTTCATGCAGTTAAATTTGTTTCATTCTGTGAGATAAAAGCTGCATTTCCTATAAACAGCACTGACTTCTAGCAGAGCATAAATTACTGTTCATTTTTAATGACCAAAACTTCCCTTTCAGCCTTTCTTTGCTTTCTGGAGCAAGGCAGATTTTTGGCAGAATAAATGGGATTTGTGCAAGTTGCTGCAAGTGTTCCCCATGGTTCTTGTGGGGGTTTGTTAATTGTAATGTTCATCTGCTCTCTCTCGTGGTGCTGCTTCTGTTGAAGTGCTTTGCATGGAGGAGATTTGCCCTTCCTATTTATTGATTGATTTATAAACCAGTGGTTTTGGGGATGGATAGTTTGGTTTGTTTTTCCTATGGGAACCCTCTTTTGGATATGAGGATGCTGGCATCAGTTATTCCTAAAATAAGAATAAATTTACCAGCAAATAGTATCTCTGCATGGATTTTAAACAAGGAACTATGAGCTGGGCAGGTGAGTGGCATTACCTGAGATGGATGCTGGTGCCTTTAGTGAGGAGGCAGCCTTGGAGTTTGGACTCTGCATAACCTTCCAAATGCTACACTTGGCATCTGCACCTTCTTGTCAATCCTGGCTGCATATTCTCAGTTCCATGTAAAGAAAAAAAAATCCTGTTCAGCTTAATATTCATATAAGAATAAAGAACCAGCATCTGAAAAACCACTGTGTTTTTTTTTTAACAAAGAACAGATAAAGCAGAAAACTGGATTTTAATATGAAAAGGTCAATGGGATTAGATGAACTGCCCATGCATGTACTAAAATCTTCAATAATCTGATATTAGGTATAATAAAATAGTTGATCTTTTTAAAGATGGAAGATCAACCTGCAGGTTTATGAAAAGTAAAAATAAATTAGGAAACAGTTTTATTCTGGAAAATACAAGCAAAGGTCAAAGGGATTAACCATCAGGGGATCACTGGAAAAGCATTTCTTCTTCCTGGAAGCAGACTGTGAATGGAAAACCAATCAAAACTCACAAGGCTGTGACAAAGTGCATGGTTTGATGTCAGTGATTTTCCCCTTCTTCTTTCCCCCCATTTTTCCTCTTGTTCCTTGGAACCAGGCCCAGCCCTGCTCTTCTCTTGTTGCCCCACTTGCTGTTTTTCATGGTTTTTGCTCTTTACCACTTTATAACCTCAGCTTTTTATTAACTACCTGGAGAATTCCCATCCCATTCAGTCAAATTTACAAACAAAAACAAGAGGTACCTTACAAGTCAGGTATTTCTAGACAGCCATGTGGTTAAAGGTATAGTTTGGAATCACTCAGAAAATAAATGTATTTTTAAAGTTGAAGCTCTCCTGAGTGTCAAGCCTCTCAGAAATCATAAAACTGAAATGGGTAAGACACAAAATTAAGATGATTAAAATAAGTTAGCCGTGTATTTTATAACAGCAACTTAATTTTAGATATTAAGAGCAACAGTTTTACATCCCAGTTCATGATTTAAACATTGTGCCTGTAAATAATAAAACATAAAAATAAACCATAGCTATGTTTTTATCTGTTGAATATCACATTCCTGATGTAGCTGTTACCTGATTGCTCTGCCAGCAGTGGCAGTCCCTGGGCTCTGCAGAGTCACAGCAAATTGAGATATATAGAATAGGAATATCTGTGTTTTTTAGTCTCTTTCAGTAATAATGAGAGCTTTTTTTAGCACTTAACACGCTGAATTCTTTGCCTGACATAAAGTTGTGCCACTTCACAGTTCTTTTGAAGTGTTGTTTAAAGTGAAATCAAGTGAAAGGTGCCTTGTTGGGGGTGAGTTAGGTCTGTGCAGTGGACTGAGAAATACCAATAATGCCAGCACAGCTTTGTCACTCATGTGGACATGGGAATTTATTTCATTAATTTGCAAGCATATGGTTCTGCTGGCTGAGGCATCTCTGCAGAAAGGCCATTAGCAATCAGAAACACTGGGGATGCAAATATGTGTGTACTTTTTATTACAAATACTGTAATAAAATATTAATTTTGAGACTTTATACAGGTACTTCACTGTGATTTAATGGCATCATTTTAGAATGGGGGAAATATTTTAAAACATCCTGTGCCACTGTCACTTTGAAGTAGAGCAATTTAAAGCATGCTCATAAGCTGCAGCCATTTTTCTGTCAAACAAAAGTTTTATAGTTCATTGCAGCAGAAAAAAACCTGTGTTTTAGCAAAGAGATCTGCAGCATTCCCACCTTGCACAGCTGAAATTGCTGAAACAGATTCCCCCAATCTGGCCCATGAGTGGTGGAAGGAGGGAGGCAGAAACCTCCCAGGCACTTCTTGTGCTCTAGTTCCAAACTGCAATTTCTCTGAAACATCCTTTTGGAGCCTCACTGAGGTTCTGGATTGCCTTAAACTCTGCAAAATTGCTTGGTGAATTCCCCCAGTCTGTGATGGCTTTGAGGATTTTTTTAGTTGCTGTCTGTGTGTAATAAATGCTGTACAGAGCTGTGGTTGTTCTGCATTCTGGAGCTACATTTTGAAGTTATAATTTGGAATCTCCATTAAACAGCTTTCTGTCTGGCTTGCATTTTAAGGCTCTGCTCCTCTCCCTGAAGTGTAAGTATCAAGGGCAAAATGAAAGAACAGTCCAAATGACTCTCATGGGCTATTGCTTATTAAAGAAATTAAAGCATTTAAGAATTTCTGGCTGTAGTTAAACCAATTCAGAAGTGAGGATTGCTTTAAATGTGTTAAGTTGTGTAATCCATTTAGAATTCCTTAATACAAGCCCCTAGAGAGAGGCAAAAGCTACAAAATGGCACTTTGTTCATTCTGTTCTATCTGTGGTGGAATTTGCACTTGGGTGGCTGGGAAGGAAGGTGGTGGCACCCCTGCTTCAGCTGGGTGAAGTTACCCAGCATCTCTGTGAGTTTTTACATCAGCAGCAGTCTCTGTGACAGCAGCTTTGCTCCTTCTCTGTGCATCCCTTACTTTGTGTTTGTCTCCTCTGCCTCCTTGGCAATTTGTCTTACACCCCTGCCAGCAGTTCTGCTTCAGCCTGCTCATTTAGTACAGACTGATTTTGTAATTATAAGCTCTCTTTTAAAAATAAACTCAACTTCTGAGCTCTTGAAAGACATTTGTAATTAAATCAACATCAAAGTGGGGTGAGTTTCTGGAGTGCTCTGGAGGTGAAAGCCCCCATTGCCAGGAGAGCTCTGCTGATTGCAGAGCTGCTCTCACCAGCAGCTCCAATGCTTCTGGTTGTTTTTCTAAAACTGGGACATCTGTTTTGTAAAATACTTGTAGTTGTAATGTGAAAAGTCAGTTCAATTAAAAACTGATGCTCTCTGCTGTTGTTTGCTGTTTGGTCAGGGATGTAAATGTGGAAGGTTGTGGGGAGAGGCTGCTCCTGGCAAGGGAGAGCAGGAGGTGGCACACACAGAGTGCCTGAGACTGAGTCTCTCATTGAATCCAAACCAGGAGTTACTTGGGCTTGTAACTAAGGCCTTTTCCATGGGTCACCTCTATATATCTGTTCACCTGAAAAGGTGGAGCACAGCTCTGTCCCTGCCTTTTCCCCTTCCACTGCAGGGCTGTGAGCAGGCAGCTGTGAGGCAGAGGCTCTGCTGGCCAAGGAAATCTCAGCATGCAAATCAAAAGTGCAAATGCACATCCATGAGTGAAATCTGTCTGTGAAAAATTCTGCTTTGAAGCTTCCTCAGATCAAATTCCAGTATATTGTAATAGGATATAAACAGAATATTGCCATTTGGCCAGACCTACTCTTACTCCTAAACTTGAAAAAGTGCAGGGATTCTGTCAGGGAAGAAGTCTGTTCTGCATGGTGGATTGGTTGTTAAGCACCAGGACTTTGTGTCAGAAAGCTTTCCCAGTTTTTGGAAAAGCAGATTGGTGACTCCTCTAGCTGGGTAAGATGGGAGCTGTTCTTCTCCTTCGACCCTGAGGTGTTTAAACCTTTATTGTCTTAACAGATAGAAACTTGTTTGGTATGAATTGAGTAATCAATGCTTGTAATTCCTGCAGATTATGTCCTTGCTCACCCATTTCCCTCCAAACTGCCTTTCATTCCTTTGTGAAAAACTCTTTCCATCTGCCTTCAGGCTATAAGAAATAAATAGTCATTAGTATGCTTACAATGTAGTTATGGTGCAAATACTGTCTAGACTTAAAAATCCATGAGTTCATTTGCTTCCTACAGACTTGCTTTTGCTTACTGAAGTAATTTATGTTGTTGGCTTTCACTTCAGAGCCTTTTCCAGCTGTGGACATGGCCATCCCAGTTCTGCATCGTGATCAGAGACCATTTAAATTGCTCATGCAAGAGGCACTGCACCTAATCAAAATGTATCATTTCACCTCTTGTTGTGGGGAGGACTCTCAGTCTGCTGCAATCTTATTTTAGAAGGGATTAGTCTGACCTTTGGTACTATTGCTGTATTAATGTAAATACAAAATGCTTAGCTTGACTACAGGGACCAGCTAGTGCTTGCCATCAACATGAGATTAACTGCTTGGAGCATTTTTCTGGGACTAAACTGCTCCACCAGACACTCACTAAGCCTTCCTTAGCGTGCAGACTGTGCAACTGCTTCCTCCAAAATAAGTGGATAGGATTGGTTTCAGGCTTGTTTTCAGAGGAGCAATTAGTATAAGGGAAATAGTAAGTGAAGGAAATTATTGCCTTCCACGTCAGAATAATATTGTGCCATCTCTTCAGTGGCTATGATTGTCTGCTATAATTAAATAATAATATACAGAATAATCTTTTAATCAGTCCAAGATTTAATGATGCATGGTTAAGTGAGCTGCATTCAGTGTTTGTGCAGAGACAATATGGATGCATCTAAGTGCTTGTATTGGTCTGCCACTGACAGGAAAAATTTGGAGACTGAATTATTGCACTTCACTTTATCTTGTTCATGTTATCTCTATTATGTTGCAGTGATTCTGTAGTGAGGTGAAACACAAGTTTAACTTCTGCTGTTGGCTTCTTTCTTTGTCTCATAAATCCTTTTATCACCAGGGTTTGAGCTACACCCATTCAGGGTGCTGCATTTCCACCTTGGAGCTGCAGGTGCTCTCTGCCAGCCTTAGGGCTGAGCTAAGGGCCAGATTGACACAGCTTGGCACAGACTGAGAAATTCTGCTCCCTTTTTCTCTCTCTTTGGCCTTGAGGGTTGGTCCATCTATAGGTTTGGGGGTTTCTGTTTAGACAGGTTTTTTAGGCAGGGTGTTTGGGGAGAGCACTGCAGTTCCTCCAGGTTGTTTCTCCCACCACCTGCACGTGTTTGCAGACTTTAAAAACTAAAAAATCCATCCTTGCCTCTTATTTTTGACATCCTCCTGAACCTGTTATCCAAGAATCCACATCATTCCTTTCTGAACTCATTTATACTCTGTCTTCATTACTCCCTGTGTCAGAAAATTTGACTGACTCTTGAATTCTCAAACTTTCCCCATTTCTTGAATCCTTTCCACTGTAGATGGGAGTGTTCACTGTCCTGTAAAGCTCTGGGGATGGGTGAGGTGGGTTCTTCACTGCTGCTGATTTGTTTTAATGTGGAAATGTGGCAAACCTTTTATCTTTGCTAATGCAAGGAAATAAATGGCCAGCCATCCTTCAGGTTGCTTCCCTTTCTTTTGGGGTCTGCTCATCCTCAAGTGAGGTGGCTGCTGATGCTGGGGTTTGCTTCTTTATACTTTCCCCATTTTCTGTACTTGCCTCATGCTCCTACCTTGACATCAGTTATTTCTGGATTGGATTTAGTTGGTTGTTCTCTCTTGCTACAACATTAAGTGGAATAATATTGGAATGGCTGCTCCAGAGAGGCTTTGTCACTAAGAGCCCTTGGCACTGAAGGCCAAATGCTGCTTTCCATTCCATTTTTGAGAGCAGTTCTATTAAATGGCTGATTTTCCTGTGGAGTGATGGGCAAATGGAAGGTGAACAAGGCTGTGTCTTTGAGGAGTGCAGGGGACAGGCTGTTCAGGGTGTGCAGTTGGAAATGGTTTCAAGGAAATGGCTTTGTGCTGCAAGTAGAATTTATGCTTTCATAAATTAAAACCTTGCAGGAGTCTGAAGAAATTTACATGAATTTCCCTGAAAGTAGAAGGTATTCATGTTGATTCCTTTGCACATTACTGAAGTAGTAAATCTCTAATAAAAGGGTTTATGGGAGGAAATGCAGATATTTTATTATAGTCTATATATATATATGTTCCCTGTTCTGTCATCTTTTGAAATTTGTCTTGCAGAACAACAACTTCATAAATTATCTGAACAGAAACTTGTACATTTGCTTGGGCTAGGGGGAAGAAAAAGTGAACAGAATTGCCTATTCTGCAGCCATTTTTTTTGTTAATTGAGTGTGAATATAGAAGTTAATTATGGGAAGCACAGCTTTAGGGTGCAGCCTTCTTGCTTGGACAGAGTCCCTCCCTCCTTTCAAAGCATGTTCCTGTCTGGGGCTTTCTGAACTCAGTTACTGAAAACACTTCCCATCTATCTTAACAGTTATTTGTCATTGCTTGCTAAATTTCTTTGCACTTTGAATTCCAGACAAAAATAAACTTTTGCTAGATGGTCATGCATTTAAATATTTTCAAATTGCTGCAAACATTTAAACTTTGTTATGTTGCCTGTTTAAGTACAGCTGCTATTCTTTTTAGGAACATAATGACCATTTGTATCCTCATTTATTTTTCAGTTCCAGCATTTTCCTTCAGTGCTGTTTGTCCCCCTCTCCAACTCCGGAACAACCCATAAAAATATCACAGTAATTCAAGTTCTTCAGTTCAAGCAAAAATATGTGCTTTGATCATAATATCAAATGATTAAAGTAATGCAACCATAACCTAAAAGCTTTGATAATTTGTGATATCCAGAGTGTTTTAGTGCTTGATTTCAAGGTTAACTCTCAAATGTGAATTTAAAAGCTACAAGGATTCTGTGGTCAATATAGATTCCCACCCCAGTTGAGCTAAGCTTAAAAAACTTCCACTATAATTCTAGGATTACGTGATTAGTAGTTCCTTTGGTACCCAGTATAAAAGGGATAAAATTGAAAATAAAATCAAGATAATGGCTGCTATAAAGACAGCTCTATTGGTGCCTTATGTATTTGAACACGCTGGTGAAATCAGTGTTATGGCTGATGTGAGTTGTTACTTAGAAAGAATAGAAAATTGACTTTCTTCTGGGAACAGCTTCCTTATTTACCAGATTTTTATTTCCTGTGTGCTGTTTGTCAGACCATCACGACTCAATTTCCTTCTACTCTTTAATCTCATGTAGTCACAACATCTCTTTTTTTTAATAGCAAGAAAAAAGAAAAATATATGGTTCCTTAGAAAGCTCTTAGTGGAACTTTTGGGCAAACTGCTTTCCAGCAAGAGAGAATAAAAACTCCTTTAAAAAAAAGAAAAAGTCATTTGCTTTTCTTGGCTGCACTGGAGGAAGGGGGTTTTTGGGATTCTCTGCTTTTTCTTAAGAACACTGATTTGTGAACTGTGCAAGAGGAGACAAAGAATGGGAGAGAAGAGAGGCTTGGGTTCCAAAAGGCAGCTTTGACTGAAGTGCTTGTCCAGTTGTTCTTTGTGATAGAAATGAGACTGATAAATGCACCTCATGGCAAAAAAGTCAATATTTGGAGTTCAGATTGTTTTAATTCCCAGCTGGAGCAGGAATTTCTCTGCAGAGGCTCTGTCACTTTTCATCCAGGTCTGGAATTTCTTTGTGGTGTGGGATTGCTTCACCTTCACAACAGTGCTGTCATTTTTTGCTCACAGGATGTGTGAATTAGGGGCAGTTTAATCCAAATTAGCATCTCAGTGCTGTTCATTAGAATAACTTGTCACACAGCAAGCAGGAGTTCTTTACAGTCCCCTCTTTTTTTTTTTTTTTTTTTTTTTTTTTTTTTTTTTTTTAGTTAGTGTGGTGTACTCTGAGTCTTTTACTTCCTTTTGATTATCAGCAGCTTTTATTCCTCAGACCTACCTTTGCTATTAACACAGCTCTGGGCTCCAGAAATCAGTGTAGTTTCAATATAAGAAAAATATTTAATTTTTTTCCCCCATGTCTATTCTTTAAATCATTCCTGTAACAGAAATGTGCATTAATAAGATCATTCATTTAACCAAGTACATGCATTAAGAAGATGAAATCTCTTTGAACTCTAGTTAGTTTTTAATCTTTGAATTAGATTTAAAAGAATATTAGAAATAATCATATTAGAAATATTGGAAATTTTACCATAAATTTAAATAGAAATGGAATAATTGGAACTAATGGTAGAATTAAGTGGTGACATTTCAATGTTAAATATGATGATCTGGTATATTACAGTAGATATTTCCACTTTATTTTTATGAAGGGAAGGATTTTTATGAGCAGTAATTCAGAAAAATATGAGTCTACTTAATGGAATCATTCTCTTTCAGGCTATTTATTACTGACATTGTTTTTTCCCCTTCTGATACCCTTTCTGGAATCTGGAAGCTTTATAAACTCTTTTTTTTTTTCTCTTAGTTTCAGCCCAGACTCTGAAGAGCAACCTTGACTCCATGAACCAGCAGATCCAGCGCCTGGAGAGGGACATTGAGAATTTCCCTAAAACCCAGGATGAGCACGATAAGTTTGTAGAGAAGATGAGCATATCCTTTTTTGCACTGCTGCTCTGAGCATTCTGATCCTCTGCTTAAGTACTTGCAGCACTTGAAAATAGGTTTTAAGTCTCTTTTCATGTATTTCTTCTAAAGCAGAGAAAAAGCATCCGTGGTTGTGGTGAGTGTAAGCAGAGAACTGAAAGCAGCAATAATCAGATTTTCTAGACACCCAGACAGATTTCCTGAAGTAGTTACAGTCAGCAGCCATAAACTCAGTATGGGGATTTTTTTTTTCTGTCTGAAACAATTATTGAATCAATTTTAGAAAAATACCAGCAGTGAAGTTGATATATTATTTTAGCTCCAGATGTGTTTTTTGAAGGGCAGAGGTATTCATTTTGTTAATGGCTTTAAGTTACATTTTAAACATAATTTTAGAGGAATGTTTACATTTGTTTTCACTTGAAACTGTTGTGTCCTTTAATTTCTGTAGAGAGCAGAGACTCTGGATTCTTTAAGTGAAATCTATGGGGGATTGTAATATGATTTCTGTCTAGCTTGGTTTTGTATATCCAGCTTTCATTTTGCCCAAAAGTTTAAAGTAACATGCCTACTGAAGATACAAGAAGCTCACAAAAATGCAGCAAAGGCTGAGAAAAAGCCCCTTTATAAAAAATCAAATAATAATAAATTCCCAGGTTTTTATTGTGCTCAAATCCCAGCTCTGTGTGGAAATGTGGGAGCATTTGGAGTGTGCTGCCAAGTCCAAGGCATTCTGTGCATTTCCAGAAGCTCAGAGAGTTCCTGGGGTCTCTCTCCTTTCCTGCTGTGACAGAAATCGTGGGGTTTGGGGTTTTTCAGAGGGAGGAAAAAGGAGGGGTTGATGTTTAGATCCATTCACAGCTGCTCATCATTGGTGTAAGGAGGATTCCTCCCCACTGCTGTCTGTGCAGAGTCAGTTCTTTGCAGGATTTTCCATCTGAATGGAGTCAGTGACAGAATCTCACAAGCAGGTATTTAACATCTCTGGATTTATTTTAAATTTCTGACAAGAGTGCTGGAAAGGAGCTTAAGGGAGACAACTCCTGACTAAGTGGAAAATTGTTTCTTATTCCTTACATCTTCCCTTTCACCTTGTCTTAGGTGTGAGGTTAAGAGACTTGCTGCTGGTAATCATTGTTATCATTCTGCTGTTAAACAAAGCTCATTAATATTTCCCTGAGCTTCATCCACATCAGGAAAACTTTCAATATTGCCTTGTCATTGTCCTGTGCCTTGGCACCCGTGCAGAGGCTGAGCTCTGTCACACTGGCCCCACTTTTGTTCATAAATTAAACCAGTTTATGAAATGCACCTTCACCACTGTTTTTTTTCTTAAGTTTGACAGCTCTGCTTTCCAGGGTACAGAAATTATTGTTCAGTTGTATTTTCATTTTTTTGCATTTTACTGCCTATGTGTTTATTCATAGCCATGATTAGCATCACTCAGATGATTTGGTGAGGAAAAAGAGCCAAGTAGATAATATTTAACATTTTTCTCTCTGCAGCTTATCACCTGAATTTTTTAGAGGAAAGAAAAGTTTGTTTGACAATGCAAAAGAGTAAAAAAAAAAATAAATTTAAAAAAAAGTAGTAGTGTTTCTTTGTATTGGCAAAAATAGGAGGAGCCTATGGAATGTTTGGAAATGAATTATCCTCAGTGTCCTGGGCAGCCTGGCTTCAGTGCACCAGTGTTGGCTCCCAGGTAGTTTCCAACCCCTGGAATTGAAGCAGCCCCCAGAACTGTGCCTGCCTGCTTTTATCAGCCCTGGGACTTTGGGCCTTGACAAAAGAGATAAACCTGTAATAAGAGATGCCTGTGATTCCACCTGGGATTAGTGTTTGCATCATTAATAGATGAGCTGGTAAGTGGTGGGCTTGTTTCAGAAAGTCATCTCCCTTAGATCAAGTGATCAAGTTTGTTTCTGCTTATCACTGAATACTTTAAGGTTTTCTACACTCCCAGATTTTTTATTAGATTGAAGGATAATTTTGGAGGGTGTAAAAATGACACCCCTGTCTGCAGTGTGTATTTCTTTGATTTCCTCAGCTGCCTGAAGATTTGTTGGTGATGGCACATCCTGAGATTAGAAAGTTACAGAATTTCAGGCTGAACATTCTCTGAGTGTTTCAGAAAATTTGAGATGTCTCAGTGAAGTTTTAGGATGCAGCAATTATCATATTCAAGGCATAGTTTCTCATTCCTGTCACAAACAAAGCTATTTACCAGTAGTTGTGGATCAGACTTTCTTCACAGGATGTGAGAGTGATCCTGCTTGGATCAGATTGATGTAGGAGGCCAATGACAAGAAAAATACCATTCATAATATGAATTTGTAATAATGAAATGATTATTCTAAATGCAGAAGAAAATTCTGACAAACAGTTTAAGTAATTTTACTTTTTCTAACTTTTTTTTTTTAAACAAATAAGCTTTTGGTACTGTGAGTGACAAAAAGATGAATAGAAAGTCTGCCTCCATTTTAATTTTGGATTTTTTTTCTTCATCACTTTCCAAACATGATAATTTTTCACTTCACTTAATCAGTTTTTTATTTAGCACAAACAGTTATTCATCTCAGTGCAGTGTGGCTGAAGAAAAGAAAGGGAGTAAAATATTCCTTCTGTGAATTTCTTGCTCTATTAAATAACTTATGTGTGATTCCTGAAACAACTTTTTTATTATCTGATCTGTGGCTGGCATTGTATTTTACCTGAAGATCAATTTGTAAATAATTCAGCTTTAAATGGGAGAGCTTTCTTTTATAATTAGCCCTGCTGCATGCAGCACTGGGGAGTCTGATTCAACAGTTTAGAAAAGCAATTACTGACTATGCCAAAGCTGGCTTTCACTCCCTGCTTTATTTCAGTGTTTGTGCCTCTAATTGAAGATCTTTTCTAAAGTGCAGAACTCTGAATTTTATATTTGCTTGCTGGAGGTGTATACACTGATTTCAGTGATGTTAAAACATGAGTGTCTGCTTGGGGATTGAGAAGGGTATTCAGATTAATGGACTTCAAATGTAAATGTTATTAACAAAGATTAAAAACAACTGAATTGAAAAGCAATTTCAGAGGGAACAAATGGCAAGTTGTACAGAGTTAACATTAATATTGATTTAGAACTGTAAATACATGAATAATAAATACCACTTTTCTCCCTTCCAACATACACACACACTAAAGTTTATTCCTTTTGAAAATAATTTATTCCTCTAGAAATAAAGAGGAGCTTTGAACCTTGTTCTAAGGGGCTGCACTTATGTGGTCACTGGGTTCATGCTTTTGTTACCCTGCTCCCTGGACAGGAATACCTTTAGCTGTGTATCATTTATAAAATACCTGACATGGATTTATTTCTCCAGTGTGTCCTACATGAGCTGGTGGATCCTTAAATGGAGACCTTGTTTGGCTTTTCTGCTTTTCAGCTGGATCATTTACCCTAATAAGAGACATTAGCATGCCTAAACTTGCTGAAATCTTTTGCCAGCCAGAGCAATCAATGCTGCCACGTGGGTTTTCTAACTGATTGCATGCATGTGAAGAATTAAAAGCTTATTTTTAAAGAATTGCAAAATTAAGGGAATGATGAATGAAAGAGCAAAAATTACAGCAGATAAAAAAAATTCAAAGCGCTGTGCATTCATCTTATCATTAAATGGAACAGCAGCAATTTGTGAACTAATTTTAATTTCCAGTGAGGAACACCATTCATTAGAAGAGAATCCTTTTCATGGAATAAAAAAGCTGCCTTCCTGAAAGGCATGTATCCTCACTTGGTGTGCATTTATGCTCCCTGTTCTATCTAATAACCATTGCAGCCTCCCAGCTCCATGAGAGGGGCTCATCTCCTCACTTGATGCACTCCAGTTGTGCAGAAATGATCTGGGGACAAGGCTGGGGACTTCTCTGCATGGGAATGTTGAGGATTTAATGTGTATTAATTAAACATCAGCTGATAAATCTCCTATGGGAGCTGCACTGCAGAGCAGCCCCTGGGGAAGGAGGCAGGGCTCCCAAAGCATTGATCCTTTATTCCCAAAGCATTGATCCTTTATTCCCAAATCACTGATCCTTTATTCCCAAAGCATTGATCCTTTATTCCCAAAGTATTGATCTTTTATTCCCAAATCATTGATCCTTTATTCCCAAAGCATTGATCTTTTATTCCCAAAGCATTGATCCTTTATTCCCAAAACATTGATCTTTTATTCCCAAAACACTGATCCTTTATTCCCAAAGCATTGATCCTTTATTCCCAAAGTATTGATCTTTTATTCCCAAAACACTGATCCTTTATTCCCAAAGCAAGTCTAGATTTCTGCTTCTTTGTCATGTTTTAAGTTGCTGTTACATCATAGAAGTGTTCATCATCATCAGAGTATTTTCTTAAAGTGTTGAGCATTTGTTTAAATTTATTCCTTCTACTTACAGTTCAAAACAAGTTTTAAGGGGCAGGAAGCAGAAAGCTGCAGCTGTTTGAGATGGAACAATGATCAGCTTGTTAAAACTTCAGGATTTGCTTAATATCAGTAAATTATAATGAGCATCCAGCAGTAGGAGGAAAATTCTATTTGGTATTGATTATTTAAGACTTAGTAATTTTTGTAGCTGTTTGCATTTAAATAAGAGAAATTATTTCTTAAAAAATAAACTTGTGATTAATTTAACTTTCTATTGGCTTCATACAAGAAAACCCCTATTTTTTTCTAAATTTAAATACTAAGTGGAAGAAAAAGATTTTGCAGTGCCTATTGAAGGCACTGCATAGGTAAGTGAGGATTTATTTCCTGCTGAATCTTTAGTTTTATGTTTAAATGAAAAATGTTTTAAGCAATAACTGTAAGCCTTATAATGCTGTACATCTGCTTTGCAATTAATTTTAGTTTATAAATTGTTCATGTTTCAAGGAACTTTGAAGCAGAGCCTGTATTTAAGTGCCAGGAATAACATTTTTTTCTCTGCTACAGACTTGTGTCAATTTGAATTCATTGATAATAAGATAATAAAATGTTCTTCAGAATATCCACCTTGTACCACCTACTCTGTAGGATTCTATGGAAATTGGTTAACATGAGCAAAGGAAAATTATCACATGGGTGGTGTAGGTTAGATTTTCCATCTAGGATGTTCTGTTCAAAGTTTTTGTAGCTCTAAGACAGCAAAATTCGTGATTTGAGTATTAGATTAGAGATTGCAGTGATTTGCTTGGCTGTTTGACAGCTCCTGAGTCTGCATGCCCCAGATTTGCATTATTTGTATTGCCCCAAATGCAGAGTAGAATCCCTAAAATGCACTTTTGCCAAGGAAATTGACAGTGTATCATGTTCTGAGAGTTACATTTAAAAACCTTTTATCTCTGAACACTCGCCTGATATTTAAATGGGGCTGCCAAAGCAACCAAGACACACTTGATTTAACTGCTCGTGCTTGTAATTCTGAGGAATACATCTGAGGGGCTGCTGGATTTCATCAGCACTGGCAGAAAATCCCCCTGCTGAAAGCACAGTGATAGGAGATAGCAAGAATTAGTTTGTACAAATAATCTGCTTTTCTTTTCCAAACTGGAGGCTTTTTTTTTTTTTTTTTGAAAATTCAGGGCATCAGTGAATAAACAGAGTTTTCCTTCCCCATTTTTACATTGCTAATTGTTTAAGCTCGTGGCATCTCAGCAGTTTGAATCCTATTGAAGAACTGACCCTGCCAAGTTAAAAATCAGATTACAAGCAATTTGGGCTATATTTAGTTACTTATATTCAATTGGCATTATTAAGCTATAGGGGAAAAAAACACCAGTGTTTGATGTTGTTGAGCTCAAATGTGCTTCAGTTGGAGAGTGTGACTCCCCAGCACATAAAATGGTCTGTGTGTGCAGAGCTGCCTTTTTATGGGTACAAGTTTAAAAATAAGATAATTAGTGGGTCAGAAACATGGTCAGGACCTTCTGCAGTTAGAGGGAACAACATCAGCAGCACATTCTGAAATCTCAGCCCTGAGCAGCCCAGCAGCACTCACACAAACAATCCCAGAAGCTGAAATTTGTTTATTTGTTTATTTATTTGGAGAGCCTGTTGTTCACTGGCAGTCCTGATAGAACTGTTGCCATTCAATTTGATTTCCTCTGAGAAATGCTCCTGTGGCATTTACTAATCCTTTCACTTACCTGATTTTTCACCCTGGAATTTAAAAAAAAATAATCCCCCCAATAAAAGAGCTTTGAAATATTTGCATGAGTGGTGTCACATCTGGTGTGACTGGATGTTTGTCATGGAGGGCAATAGATATAATTGAATTAAAGTGAGGTTAAATGTTCTGGTTCTGCTGCAGAGAAATATTCCAGACCTGCAGCTCATTACCTCTTGTGTTTGCTGGGATATGCAGCAGGTGAATGCTGTGAACCTTTGGACTAAGTTAACTTATAAAAATACAGTGCTGAAAAAAGGCAAATTATACCACTGTTCTAATAGAGTGACTCTCCTTTTCTGGTCATGACTGAAACCAGTTGTGTTTGGTTTGTTATTTAATACAGTAAATGGCAATGTTGCTAATTCTTGTCCCAAACAATCATCTTTCTAAATTAGTGGGGGAAAAAAATCAATCAATTTGTCATGATCTCATTACAAACCTAATTTCAGAATTGCTGTGCAGGATTTTACACTGGCCATTTAAAGGGAAATACTTTTCCTTCATTTACTCTTGTGCCTTGAGCATGCATGGTTACTAACCCTTGTAGAATTAGATATTTCCCAATTAAAGAGGAGTTTAACCTTGTGGAAAAACAACTTTAATCTCCTTCTGCTTGGTGAAGTCCAGTTTTATCCTGAGAGCCAGGATAACATGAACATTTCTTGGGTGGGAGGTGGCTGAGGAATTAAGGTTTCAGCAGTTCTAGCCTTCCTTTTTCTGCCCTCTGCTTTGTTTATTGTGAGTAAATTCTAAGAGAGATGTGAGAAGTCCTGGTGGAAAGGACTGTCAGCCTGTCTTCTGTTAAATCAGAGAGTTTTAAAAGCCAGGCTGGAATTCCCAGGGCTTCCTGTGGGGTGTGTGGAGTAGCAGGTTGATCTCAACCCCCCATGCCATCATGTCAAACCCAAAGCTCCCCCTTTGCTTTGCAGCCTCCTTTTCTCAGCTCTAACGAGCCGTGGTGAAGCTTTCTGGGATGAATGGGGCTGATCCTGTGTGTGTGGGTTTTTAATCACTCCAAGTATGAAATTTTCCTTGAGGTATTCTGAAATTCTGTATTTTCCTCGGTGGTGCACTAAACATCCAAAGAGTTGTTAGTGTGGTTTTATTGCAAACCATCAAGGAACAGAAGTGCTGTTTAGATATTTCATGTGAATTGTTTAATTTGATGTAGTCTGCATGTTGCTCTGTGAAATGGAATTTGAAAAACTTTTAATTGGTCAGGTCTCATCTGGCAAGATTCCAGATGTTTATTTTTATCCTAATATGAGGTTTTTACAGTACTTTGCTTGGTACTTGGCTTTATTCCCTTTATTATATCTATGTATTTTAATATCTTTATGTTCATTGGTGGGGAAAGAATTCTACCCAGGCTTGCAGAATTGATCATGAGATATTCCATTCTTTTATGAACAAAACATGATAAAAGCCAAGAGGGAGCTGTTAGTAAATCAGTGTTTCAGTGCTTGACCAGTAATGTGAAAATTGTTGATTTGCTTTGAGACAAGCTCAGCCTCAGACTCCAGGCTGCCTTCAGGGTGTGAGCACAGCAGGATGAGAGGCACCCAAATGTTCAGTAGGAAAAGGGATCCTTCAGGGGCTGCTGGGAAATCCATTTTTATCTACCTGCCTCAGAGAGAGCCTGTAACAAAATTTAGTCTATCAGCTAAATTACCAGATTAAAAAAATCAGTGAATAATTCACATACAAAGAAGAAAAATACAGAAGGGTTGTGGATCAGGAATCAAGACCTGATAGTGTGAGGAAAAACCTTTGGAGAGGTTTTTTCCCACTGTAATGGAGAAAAACAGTGATCGAATTGTGCATCTAGAGGTTGTACTTTATGGCAGGATAAACTGGGCACTGCCTGCTCTTTTCATGAGGTAAAAATCCACAAAGTCAACCCAGTAGGAATTGCACTATTAACAATATGTTAAACATATTAACAGTATGTTCCTCATAAAGTAAAATTAATTAATTAGAATATTTGCTAGGGGTGTGTTCTTTGTTTTGTGGGGCAGAGATGGCGTTGTGAGAGTGTTGATTTCAGGTTTTTAGGTTTGTATGGATACACTGAACAAGTCAAGGCACTCTGCAGATTGCTGGGCAGAGTTGAAAGTAAGGCTGGGAGGGGGATGGGATCTCACAGAAATACCTGTGAGCAGGCCTGGGAGAGGAAAAGGAAATGCAGTTCACACAGGCAAAAAATATGAAAGAAAAGAGTTAGTAATTCATCTTCATGAAAAATCCTATGATTTTTTATAGGAATATTGAATCTGTGAACTAACTTAAAACTTGGTGTTTATATGCCCTCAGTCATATCTAATAAAAGCTTTTGTAAACTTTCCAACTGATGAATTTCCCCAGTTCAGCTGGATTTTCAGGGTCAGGTGGGATTCATTTTTTGTTACTTTACTGTTGCTCTTTAAAGGAGTTTTCTCTCCTTGTTCAGATGTGTGCAGTAGGAATTAAATCTCTTGTCATGCCAGACTCAACAGTGCTTTTTGAAGAGCTTTCCACTCCCTTTCTTATCACATAATGTTTCTTTTCTTTATTTTTTTCCTCTTTGATCCATCTTAAAGCAAAGTGAGGATGCTTGCTGTGTTCCAGGTGATAACTATAGGATTATTTAGGTATAATCTTTGCTTGGATTGAATTTGAAAAGCACCTAATAATGTGTCATGTTTTACTGCACAATGTTCATTTCTCTTAAAACTATTTGATGTCAGAAAAAAAAAAAAAAGACAAATCCCTTTGGAAAATGATCCTTTGTATTTTTACTGGTCTGGACTAAGGCAGAGTTTTCATAAAGTTAATAGCTTAAAATACAAGAACTTTGGAACATTATAAATGAATATTGTGTTATGCAAAGCACAATATCAATTTTCTTTGACAGTTTATTTCTACCTTCAGATTTTCATTCCTTTTTACAAAGGAAAGCCCTGATATGAGGAGACATAAGATTATTCATGTTGGGTTGTAGTAAGGGTTCTGTGAACAGATAATCTGTACATCCCATTGTAGTGTGGATAAAGGAAGAAATTGGTAAATGTCACAAGTGGGGAGGCACCATGATATGCAAGGGCTGTGTGACAGCCAAGAACATTTATTTTTCTAATTTTTATATCTTGAAAAAGATATATTCTGTAAACTGTACAGTGTGCACTTGTGTACATTGAATTGCAGACTTTAGGTCAGAGATCTCTGCTGGATTTTTGGTTGAATCCCTAAGAGGGTGGAGCTGTGCCCCAGGAGGGAGCTCAGTTCTGTTCTGCACCTTGAGACATCCCCTGGAATTGTGCAGAGAGGGTTGGGGACAGGGAAGGAGGAGAGAATAAAAATTATTCTCTGGCTGGGGACAGAGAACTTTCTGACAGCAGCCTGCACAGCACATGGAAACTTATACAGGAAAGAAAAAATCATGTAAAGATTCCAAAGAGTAAAATTCCATTAACAGAACTCTACTTCTGTGCATGTAACAGAGATTTAATGGCTCCTTGATTGTGAATCATTGCCTGAGGGAAACTGGGCTTTCATCCTTAAATTTATATTAAACCAAGTTGTCCAGATCACTGAAAGATCTTTTTGTCAAGGATTGTGCTTTATTAGAGTGATAATCCATTAGAAATCCATTCTCTAATTATTGTATGCGTATTTTAAAATCAGAAATTGGAGGGGAAGTGCACTGTATAAATCTCTGGAGCTGCAGCTTTTAGATATCAAATTCAAACTGTCCTGAGATTGTGCTTTAGCAGAGCTGTTGGTGTTGATGGAGCTGCTTTTTGCTCTCCACACTTCCCCACACTCCAGACAAAACATTTTTTTTTTAAAGGCTCAAGTGTTTTGGAGGGGAAGGATGTCACTGAGAACAAGAGGTGTCTGTGAGTAAAGGAAACCTTGATTTCAGGTCCTGATTGCCCTGAGTCTGCTCTTGGCTTCTCCCCTGGCCAGAGCAGTTGTTTAAGGGATGTTTTCAAGTATTTGTTGTCTGAGATAGAATTTTGAGGGATAACTTCACTTCCTGACTTTTCCTTGGTTTAATCCCAGTCACTTGGGACAAGGCTGTTTGTGTACAGGCACTGGTGAGCTTCTGGCAAATAATTGCCCCAAGGGTTATAAATCCCAAAAATGTGGAACCATTTCTGGAGGGGAAGGAGGGGCATACACCACTTTACTCAAATCATGTTTGATGTGTGGTTTTACATAGGCACCTGCTATTCAAAATACCATTTAGGTGCAAAATAAATTCATTTTAATCTAGTCTTCACTTTCATTCTCTCCTCTGCTTGAATTTGTGAGCATTTCATTGCAGCAGTTTGTGCTAAACAAATCTCAATTTGAATAAAGGTATTCTATATTTTTTTTTTTTTGGTCAGGTGACATAGAATTCCTTTTACCCCCTGAATTGGAACATCTGGGCTATTGAAACATTGAACAATCAGCAGTTTTTCAGATTTCTCAAAGCGAGAAATTGAGGACTTCTGCCATAGCAGCCCTAAAGGAAACCTAAAAATACAAGAGGGGCATTTCTCTTTTCCTTCCCCAACCTTTACCAAAACCTTTCTCTCCATGAAGTAACCATCAGGTCTGATTGAAGCTTGTGAAAACCAGGTGCAAGTGACAGCTGAAACATCCCTCCCTTAATTAAAGGCAGCTGAAGTGAGCAAAAGCTGCCTGATCAAAGGGAGGGAACGTGGCTGCAGCTTCCCTGAAAGATTCAGGGCACACAGCTGAAATTCCTGTTGGAGGGATCTGATTGTGTGATCCACAGCTCAGAGAATGTTTCTAGGAGTGACCACCAGGCTTTTGCTGAGACACTTAAAAACTAGTTTTTTATTGTTGTTAGAACATGTCAACACTTTGTGTTATTTGAAACAGTCACTATTAATTTGAATATAATATGCAAAACAAATTTTACAGCAACATTTCGTTTGTACAAGATGCATTTCCGTTGTTTTCTTTCTTGTTTTTATTCATCTAAAGAGATTTTTATCTAATTGTTCTCCAGGGAAGGGATGCTCCAAATCCAGTACTCTGGCAACATTTTCTGTCTGATATATGCTTGACTATCATGTTGTCTGTGTTGCCTTCTAATTAATGCAGGAATAGTGAATAATTATTTGCCACCACAAAATAAAAATGATATTTGAGTTTGAAAAAAAGCTATAAATACCACTCTTCATACTGTTTCAAATGATTTAAACATCAAAATATCACAGATGAGAATTAAGAACTGGATGATTTTTGTTGTTAGGCACTATGAAGGCAGTTTCAAAATTCTGGTGATGTCATCAGTGGAGATAAAATTTTGCTTTTGCCAGGCTTAAAGGTTTGCTTTGCTTTGCTTTCAGCAGTTTAGAGCATTTAAAAACTCTCTCTTTAAAATGGGAGTATGGAATTCAGGGATTATTTCTTTGTTACAGTAATGGCAAAAAAATTCTGAGTTCAGCAGCTTTCTTTTTCTTTAAAACCCACAAGTGATTCAGGTTAATTTAGGTTAATGCCCAGCTCTAATTTTGGAGTGATTTTTTTTTTTAAAGATACAATCTTGCCTTTAAAGCCTGTGGCTTTAAAAGTTTTGCCTTTTGGGTTCTCTTTGGAGAGCCAAGTGCTCTTATTTATTTTTAAAGTTTTCTTTTTGCTACCACAGGAAATTCCTAATTTGCCACCTAAACCTTGCAGCCAAATTTCCCAGTATAAAACAGGTCAAGCCACAGCTTGTGGAGCTTTGCTCCTTGGACTGAATATTTTATAAAGTAGGGCCTTGCTTATCAGTTTTTGGGCAGAGACTTCCTCTGGGACTTTTAGAGAATTGAGCAGTGATCTTTGCATCCTCGTTAACAGAAGTATAAATAAAGTAATATTGAAATGATGTTGACAAAAGCTTTCTGCTGTGCATAGCAATGTGATGGAATCAATGGAAATTGTCTTTTCATTATTGAGAAGTTTGAATGCAGCAAAGTTAGGAACTGAATTGATTGCTTAGAGCTGGGAGGAAATAAACACTGGCAGATTTTTTTTAGTGTTTGCCAAGCTGAAAGTTTTATGGCTGTTTAGGCACAAGTCAGAAAGCTTCATCTTAATTAATGTGAATTAGGTGGTATTCTGAGATTTTGGGAGAAGGAGCAGGTCACAGCCAGGGTCGTTCTTGCATGGTTGTGATCTTTCTGTGCTTCATTTCCACAAAAAAAACCAACACTGAAATCCTCTCTTTTTACAATGAATGCAGCTGTGTTACATAATTCTGGTTGTTAATGATGATTTCAGGTAATAAATGGAACAAAGGGGGAGGAAGAGCCCTCCTTGCTCAAAGACAGCTGAGAATCCTTTTGTGGTTTGGTTTGTTTGGGTTTTTCCTGAGCTGTTCTGTCAAATGCTGAATGATGGGGTAATTTGCTTTGTAATGAGAAAGAAATTCTCACACTGAGCTTTTTATGGGTATTTTATTAGGGAATCTTTAAGCTTTTCAGAAGCTTTGTGTACACAGATCAAGTTGGGCTCCTGCTATGGCTCTTGGCTTCTTTGGGTTCTAATTTGGGTAGAGTGAAATGTATTGCAATGGAGATTTCTGAATTTTTTTGGTTGTGTTGTTTTTGCAAAGGCTCCCAACAAGAAGAAAAGATTAGTGATATAATTATGATTCATAATTATCTGTGTATGCTCCAGAAGTCTTGGCTGCTGTGCAGGCACAGAGATGCATTATGGATGGGGTGTGAGTGATAAAATTGTTAGCATGTGTTTACATCCTGATGAAGGCAGGTGAAAATAGAGCTATCAGTGGAAATGACTTACTGCTATTAAAGCTGAATTTCTGCCTTCAGTTAATAAGTTCTGTTTGCATTGCCACAGTTCAATTCAAAGAATGCTCTATTATGAATGAGCTGGGAGATTAGAAACTGAGAGCTCTTGTGCATCCTTCATTAAAGATGACACCTTTAACTCAAACTTTCTCTTCTAACAAATTAAAACAGATATTTAGCCTGGTGCTTCCTCAAGCCAGAATCCTGCTCTGCAATGGTATGCAAGAAAATGTGGAACAGACAAGCTTCTGAATAAAATACATTCTCTTATGTGAACAAGCACCTTTAAACTTCCAGTGAAAAAAAAAAAAAATCTGTGATTTTTGGTTTTGTTTAGAATGGCAGGAATGAAACCAAGCTTAGAGTTTTGAAATGAGCACTCAGTAAATCTTCAGCCTCTTTTCAGGAAAGCATTGGAATTAAGTGTTGCTGTTAGACAAAGCTGGCACACCTCAGATTCCTCACTGATTTTTTTCATTAAGCAGTGTTGGCACTGCTGGCCGTGCTCCCCTGGAACTGCTCCGTGGGCTGGCTCAGCACATTGCAAGGGGATGTTTTCAACTGCTGATATTTTACAAGTAGGAATGTTGGATGAGGCACATGGAGTGTGACAGTAACTTTGTTAATATTGCATCCTCTATGACTGGGGACTTTTGTCTTTACAGCTCTGCCTTGTCTTCTTCAAAATTAAGCACAGCTGAAATACTCAATTCTCTCTGCTCACCCCGTTCATCTGTCTTGCTGACATCCCTTTGTCTTGCAGGCCATCTGTTAAAGATATTTCTTACTTGCAGTTTGTACTTAATAGATAAAAAATAATAATGTGGAAATCACAGTGTCTATTTCTAGAGTGGTGCTTTAAAATATCTGCTTTCAGCAGCAGCACTGGGCTTTTTTAGTGCTTCCTTATTTCTTATGTGAGTGTGCAACATCAGTGGAGAGCTGGGAGCTCTGCCTCCAAGAATAGGCTGCAAATCTGGAATTGTCAAAGTATTTTTTCTTTTTTTCAGACTTTTCAGTCATTTTTGGGTTTGCATTATATTATGTAAGATTATTTTTAAAGGATTCACTAAATTAATTTGTAAATTTATATGTATTTCCTTTTGGTGAGCTGCTCACGACAGCAATCTGCTGACTCTAAGGCAATTCATGTTTTTCTAAAATTTTTAGACTCTGCTCAATAATTCAGTAATGTGCCATTATTACCTATTTAATGTATTCTTGCCATTAAACTTTCATTTCCTTTTGTGCAGTTAAATGTCACTGAAGACTGAACTGTACCAGGTTTATCTTGAGATGATTGAAATTCTAATTAGACAGGTTAAACTTGTTTTCAATAAACTGAGAATTAGGTATTGCCACTGCTGTGGCACTATATAGGCAGATATTGTTTCAAAATCTGGATTTTATAAATTAATATCCATCACTGTGTTGGTTTCTGTTTCTCAGTGAACTTTACAAAGCTACCAGCTTTGCTCTTAGGCCACTGAAGCTTTAGTTGAGAGGATTGCTTGGAAAAATGATATTGATAAAGTTTTTGATTACACTTTTAAGAACCAATTTTTAAATGTTTATGTACTCTCCCATTAGTTCAAATGGGCAAATCCAGGTGGAATGTTTGACCTCTTTCCAATGGGAGGTATTTTCAGCTTTGTTTGCCTGTGGTTTTACAGTGGCAGCAGCATCCAGGTGCTGCAGAAACACTGAGAATAGAACATCCCTCTGAATTCCCATGGTGTGTTCTGCAATTTGCTGGCTATTTTTGAGAGCATCACTTTTAGGTTTAGTCTAATCTCAAAAAGAATTTTATTTTTTTTTTTTTTTTAGGATTTCTCTGTGTGTCTCTGTCCCCTGTTTAGTTTGCAGGCTGGAGGTTGTTTTGCAGAGGGGTCTCAGAAGTGGTGTGGGATTGGCAATGTGGCAGCAGGCAGGCTCAGAGATGAGAGGGGAAGGTCTGGGGAGAGGCTGGAGCAGAGCTGTGCCCTCTTAACAACCAGAAAATTCACGTGGAAGGAGCTGCTACAAGGAAAAGCCACGGGGAGCCAGGCTGCAGGGTTTCTGTAGCTCAGGGAATCTCTTGTGTCTTTTATTCTTGGGGTTTGATATGTGCAGCAAACACTTTCATCAGCCACAATTCTCCATCAGCAGAGCTGCTTTAATCCTGCAGCAGATGTGTTTTTTCCCAGTGATTTGTGGCTTCTCAGCTCCAAACAACCCCACAGGAGAAAAGAGCAGACTAAAATGCACTTGCTTTGAGGCAAACCAATATTTCCTTTAGTAGCTTGCACCCTTCTTCTATTTGTAAAATAATTGTTAATTTTTTTTTTCATGCAGGGAAAAAAGACAAAACCACCTCATTTTTCTATTTAAAAGCATTATGTCAAACTTCTAATGATGGCTGCTGGGATGAAAGTCAATCTCAGTCTCATTTCTGGGCTTCCACACTTCCTAAGGAAAAAAGCAAGACTTCTGTGGATCCATGATGTTTTTCTCACTAATAATTTCTCAGAGCTGTTTGCCAGTTTGTTTGTGGATATTTCATTTTTGTAAGTTAAGTGGAATTATAAAGTTGAGATTGTGCCTCAGAAAAGTGAACCCAGTACAGGCAGTCTGAGGCATGAACTGTGACTGGGCAAGAAAGAATCCACAGAGAAGAATTTTGTAATAAAAAAGAAAATTCAATGTCATATTGTATGATTTTGTCATTGATAGTTATGCACATTTTACATATAAAATATATATGTGTGAGGTGGGGCACATGACTTCACTTGATCAGTGATATCATTGATTCTCACAGCAAACTAAATTTCACTCTGTGTTTTCATAGAATTAGTTTTATAAAATTGTTCATCTCTTCAAATAAAAGTGCCCACAGTATTTAAAAATTTTATAGAGCAAGTTGTATTCTCTGTCAGTGGCAAATCTTCACCATTGGAAAGGGATCATTTAATGGAAGTGTTGGTATGAACTTGCAGACATTAATAGTATTCATAAAATGGTAATATTAATAATATTACTGTTAATATTAACTCATAAAAATGCCATATTTGGAAGCAGAACAGCACCTGTACATTTTGCAGTTGTCACCTTTGTTCTGAGAGCTCTTTCCTTGTGTTCTCTCTGTCCTTTATTTACTGTGGGTTTATTTTTATTCCTTTTTTTGTGCTGCATTTGAGTCATTTTCCTTAACAAAACCTCACAGCTTTGCTGAGAGTGCCCGAGAGCAATATGAAAAACTGTCCAACATGCACAGCAACATGACCAAACTGTATGAAAATTTGGGAGAATACTTTACCTTTGATCCCAAAGCAATAAGCATAGAAGAATTCTTTGGTGATCTGAGCAACTTCAGAACTCTGTTTTTGGTGAGTAAAACCTCAAAATGTTATACATTTTCTTGTATCTTCTTTTTTTTCCTCACAGTTCTACTTCTTTCCTTATCTCTCTGTTTTTTCTCTTATGTCTAATTTTGTGTTTTGTTCTGTGGCAGAAAATTGGGTGAACATTTCCAGAATCATTTAGGTTTTGGTTATTTTATTGTCCTCCAGTGTGTAACTTCACAACTCAACTGGGAATATGGTTGAGCCAAATTTAATTCAACTTTGATATTTTAGCAATGTAATGAATCAGTTTTAATGTTCTCCCTGGTCCATTCAAAGTTCACAGTGAAGTTTTTTTTTTCTCCTATGAGGGACAAAAAAAAATTTACAAAAAACTATTAAGATTTTCTGCAACATTTTGATGCTTGCAAGAAGTTTCCCCAGAGGAAAAATACGCTGAAATTCCTTTAATCTGTGGGATTTACTTTGGAAAAGTAATAAGTACTGATAAGAACTCAGGATCAATCAGATAAGATTGAGGGTAGAGAACATCTCCAGATATTCCCTAGAGCATGCATACATGTGAAATTTGTCCAGGTCCCATTGCTGGAATTCCTTCCTGCTTTCTCTAAGTGCTCCCATCAACTTCTTTTAGTATTTGGGTGATTGGCTGAAGTGTAATTCCAAATATTTTATAAATATTGGTGGCTCATTTTTTCCTGTTCCTCATTCTTCTATGCTCTTGCTAGTGGCTGTCTGTTGGATAAAGCTCCTTTCTTGTGCCATGAGCCAGTTTAGTTTAGAGGTTCAAAAGTTCCTCAGGTTGCTGGAGTATCACAGGAATTAAGTAAAACATTTCCACAGGATTTTCCTTTGCCAGTGGAACACGAGTCAAATTCAAGCCTGGAGAATAAAGAAAAAGGTGTATTCTCTTGGAGCTGACAACTGCAGGGAAATTGAATAAAAAGTAGCAAAAAGGGTGGTTCGTTGTGGGTTTTCTTTTTTCCTCTTTGCAGTTAAAGATCCACTGGATAATAATCTCTTTACCATTTAGGACTCTGAAGAAGAAGAAATATTTTTTAGATTTTTAGTCCTTTATTCCATTGAAATTAAACACGAATTTCAGTTGTCCTTGAGGACAATGGAACCTGATACAACATCAAACCCAAAAGGATCAGGCTCTTATCAAATAATGATTAATCAGCTGCCTGGAGCGAGATGCCAGTTTGTTCTTTTCCATTTGTGTTCCTGAACTTGCTGCCTCACACTCTCTATCAAGTGACCTGGAATGTTTCCTGGCTGTCACTTTCTGAATGTTTGTTTGTGTTGGTGGCAGAGGATTTAGAAATGTTCACCAAATCTGTCATGCCTATGTTTGTAAACAAACACAAACTTCCTTTCAATCTGATTGTGCTGTGGAAGTTGTATGAAGGATGTGCCTCGGCACTAGATTGGAAAATTTCCTTTTTTCTTACCCAGTTTTTAAAAATGTTTTAGATTTTGTTTGCTTTGTGGGCTTCCTTTTAATGCAGATAGTCTTAAAGGTGAATTTTGAGTCTAAAATAACCAAGTTGTTTTTGAAGCAGGAAAAGGGAATTTTGGCCATAGTTGTGTGAAATGCAGAGAGTATTTTGTTGAGTGAAATTATTTTTTTTTTTTAATGTGGTAGACAGTTTTATCAGTGGTGACTCCTTCCCTCCCATTTGTGTAAATGCAACTCTCTGAATAAGGAATTAAATCTTGAAGTCCATTATAAATGTACTTAGAGGAAAAGGGTTGTATTCCAGTGCCAGTCAGTGTTTAAGCAGATGTGGGTAACTCATCAGCTGGCAGAATGAGAGATGGGTTTGGTAAAACACCAGTGAAATAAATTGTCCTTTTACATCAACACTGCTATTGATTGATGGCTGCTGTGTGCCCTGCAGTGCAACATCCACAAAGTGAACATCTCCCCAAAATGAGGAGAGCATTAAATGATCAGCAACTGAATGGTTTTTATTGGTGACCACTACTCTGGGCTGGAAGATTTTGTAAGATTGATGCCCTGAACCAGACAGGACACAGAGCATCTGTTATGTTGCCTTCATAAAATCCAGTTTATACCACAGTGCATTCAGCATGCTGAGTGTAAATGCACCTGCAAGACCTTTCCTTCTTCCTAATATCTGTTTGTTTATAACTTGTTTCAAAGTAAGTTTCAAGCTCTGTGACTCAGGAGTGGTTTTTTCTGTGGCTTTTTTTGAAATGTCCCTAGAATGCAGCAGGTCGTTTGCTACAATAATGTAACTCGATGAATATACAATACATAAATAAATACATAATAAACATCTGATTTACCATGAAATACAGTGCATAGTCAGGCTAAATTCCCAGCTTTCAAACTCATAAATTGAGTTTGTAATTCAGGAGTGGTTTAAAAGAAAGGCTCTATTTATTCATTGTTCTCTCTGGTTATTTGTCTGGGAATACACTTCATCCCTTCTGTCTAAAAAGTAACAGTTCTTTAATGCAGCCTGAAAGATAACAGTTTCCAGCTAGCAGGAAACTGGGAAAAAATAAAGAATAATGAGCAAGAAGTATTTTCTTCAGCAAAATTTCCCAGGAGGTGGTTGCAAAAGTGAAGCACTGTCCTTATTAACAGGCAATATACAGCAAGCCCTTCCTCCCCCCTGCCCCAAACCCCAAATACAAACCTTTGTAAGCTCAATTCTCATCTGAGTGGGTACATGCAGCTAGTGCTGAGCAGAGCAGGATTTAATCATTATCCTGAACAAATCAGGAATTAGGTGTAGGCTGGGAAAGGACACAGGTGGTGGGATTCACACAGGAGCAGGAGCTCAGCTTTATTTCCAAGGGGTTAGTGCTGCTGGGTAAGTGCTTTGTTCATGATGTGAAACACAAGGATGGCATTTCTCTTGGAAACTCCCCAAAAGGTGCAAAAATAAATAATAAAGGAAATTAAACTGAGGTCAGGTACACTGAGTAGAAAAAGCTGCCTAGGTGGAATTGGGATTTTGTTCTGACCTAAGTTCTTTCTCTGTTGAGGTGGTTGCCTTTGTGGATGGGGTGAAAGCACTGGATGTCATATTTCAGGAAAGAGATTCTATTGATTAAGGAATATTTCCAAAAGTTACAGGAGAGAATGTGGTCCAGAAGAAACCATGAAGTTAAATTTCCTAATCTTGAAAGGAACAGGATTAAAAAGCTTTGGTTAGATTTTTTTGTTTTGTATTCAGTGCTGGTAGCAGTGAGTCCAACTGAGAAATGTCATTATTTCCAGTCATTATCTTTGGAAGTTTGTAATATTTAAATGAGGATTTTGAATCCTTATTCCACTCTGAAAGCAAAGCATAGTGTGGGATTTGGGCTGAGGCAGAACTTAAGCTGTTGAAAAGCTCTTGTGAAGCAGTGGCTTCATTACCTGCTCTGAGTGGGTCCCTTGGGCTGATCCTAAGACCAGAAGAGACCTTTCCACAGATGTGTGCAGGATACAGATGCCAACATCTGCACTTGACTGTTTCTGAAAAGCTCTTGTATTAGAATGAACCTGAATTCTCCAAAATCCCCCCAATTTTGTTCCACATATATAATCTTGGTCTCATCATTCTGTTTGTTCCTAAATCCTGTTAAGAGAATTTGATAATTGGAATCCGTATTTGTCTTAATTGTGATTTCAGATTGATCACTGCATTATTGCAGCTTCATTTAGTGTGCTGATGTTAGAGTAAATTACAGCTCATTCACTTCCTTCAGTTCAGATTTGCTTGCTTAGCACGTTGAGGGAAATCCAAGCAGGTTAATGGAACTGGATAATCCTGTCAGAACACAGAGTGGAGCATGAAGTGGAAGGTGTAAGAAACCTCAAGGAACAAATTGCAGCAGTGTGAGCGTGGCCTTCACTGTTGTTTTTTTTCACATTTATTATTTCTTTGCACTGTAATGCCACTCACCCTTTGCAGTGCTTCTTCCACCAACCATGTCTTTCAGGAAGTCTGCAAAATCTTTCCAATCTAGGTGTTTTTATTATGTAAATTACACTGTGTGTAATCCTCAGAGTCTCTTTTTAAATCTGTTGAAAATTTTCTGTTGAAAATTTCTGGGTTTGAAACCTTTCAGCCCATCACCTTCAAGGTCCTGCTGTTAAAAAGAGTAATTCACTTTTTCTGCTGGATTCAGGCTCTTGTGTGAACAGTTCTTACAGACCTACCTTAGAATGAATTTTTGTTTAAAAGTCTAAGAGATTGTGTTCACATGATGTGTCAGAACATGGATTTGTCTTTTCCTTGATCCACAAAGATTGCTTTTGGAAGAAAACAATAATTTGTCTGCCCTGGGCCTTGGATTCTCTTTTAGGATCTGACCCAAACAGACAACATTTGTTTTCCTGGGGTTTCCAAGTTGTGTGGTTTTTTGTAAAGACAGTGATACAGCTTTGTTTTTGTGTGTGCACTTAGCTCTGTGTCCCCATCAGGAATAACCTGAATGAGATGTGTGTGTTTATTCTGCTATCCAAATATTGGTTGAAGGGAGTTGGAAAAACAGTCCCAAACCTGTCCGCTCAAGGGCTGTTTAATAATGATCCCAACTTACACAGCTGAGTAATGAAGTGAAACCACACAGCCTTTCTTTGGTACTGTTAAATTTGGTTTATTAACTCTCCTGCCTGGGCTGTTTGAAGAATTTTTTTTTGCATAGCAGCAGCTCTATTGCCAAGCCCTTCATCTGCCCTGGCAAGCCCAGGACATTTGTGTCCCTGGGGTGGCCACTGTCCCAAAGCTCATCCTCTCTGCTTCACAGCCATGCAGCAGGAAATTCAATTTGTCTGCTCTTGTTTCATACCAGCTCCTTACATCTCTGTGCCATCATTTTCATAAGGATAACAATGAATTTAAATGTGTTATCCTCCAAGGAGCACCCATGAAAGATCTTTCTTTTCCATGTGAACTGATTGCTCAATCTGCTTTTATATTTTATGTTTTAACTCTCTGAATTTCTGTAGATTAACTTCCAGTTAATCTGAGTTTGTCATTCCTGACAATTTATGGCTGCAGAAGATTATTTTGCTGGAACTCCAGTTGCCATATTTTGCAGTTGCAAGGCAAATTTGGGGAAGGCCTGAGGGATCACAGGCAGCTCATTATTGGTGCATGACCACTTTGTAGCCAACTGCATCTTTAATATCCAGGGAGAGTTGTGCATTACAGTTTGTTTTCTTTCTTCTTGTTTTTAATAATTTACCTTCGAGAGTCTATTTACAACCGTGTGGATGTGTGAATATGTTTGTCTGTCAAAACTTAAGATATGTACAGAATGCAAGAGATGCATTAATTTTTTATTTGCTTCTTAAGGAAGCCAAGCTGTAAACTGGCAGAGCTGAGTACCAGAGCTGCACTTCAGTGAATCCTAATAAACACAAGGGGGAACATCAAACTATGTGCTTCTTCAACTAACTCACTTAAAAAGAGATAATATTCCTTGCTGAATCTAGTTCTCTGCTAGGAGAGACAATAATTTGGTTTTCTTTTTATTATAACAAAGCAAAGCCGCACTCAAACTTTCTCTAACTTTTAATTTGCTGTTGAATTAGCAAAACTGCCTGCCCTTATGCACTAAGCAAAATAACAGAGGGTCATGAAAAGCACATCAATAAAAGGGATTTATGCATTTAAATATTTCTGTCTGCTGAGATTCACTGAAAAATTATTTCCCTTTTTGCATGCACTTATGTGTTTTCAGAAGACAGCATCGAGATGGGTACTTCTCAAAATGTGTTCTGAAGCTGCTGAGGCTTTTATTCTTACCAGAGGATGGCTTGTCTGATTTAAAACTGTTAGATTAATTTAGTTTTAATTGGAGAATAAATTTAGTTGTGTAGTAGATCTCTATGAGCAGTAGTAAGTTCTTGTCACTGTGGAATTATATTGCAGTAACAAAACTGCTGATTTTTATTTCCTCTTTTAAAAGCAATGCCAATTACAGAGCTGTTTTTTTTCAGACTTCAAACTGATCTTTACCTTTTGAGGTAATGCAGAAAGGGGATCACTGGCGTTTGATAGCTGAAAAAAACCTGTTCATCTGGAATAGCACGGTTCTGGATTAGAAGAAATCCTCTGCAACTCAAATGTTTGGAAGAGAGAAGGTCTGAGGGAGTATAAAACATGCCATGAGAGAGAAAAATAACCCTTTGCAGTAGAAAATGAAAGGATTGATATAATTCAGGCAGAGCAATTGCTTTAGAAACCACTGTACACCTGAATCAAAATTCTCTTTACTTGCATTAATCATCAGTCAGTTTTGAGAAACTGTGATCAAATTTGTTAGCAATATTAATTCAAATATAAAGTATGTTTATCAATAATTTTAATTAAAAAAAATTGTATTTAAAGTTTAGGATCTGAGTTTCAGCCACTTGTAATTGAATTTCCATCATAGTGGAAACTTGGCTTCCTCCCCACTCATCCCTCCCAGCAGCATGGCACAGGTTTAAGGTAGATTTGCAACCTTAATAGGGAAAAATACAAACATGTTGCTGCTGAAAATAATTCTGTTTTTTCCTTCATCATAAATGCCAAGCTGTTTCAGTTTCCATTGCCCTGATCAATAATTCTCACATCTACAAATAATGTACATTATGTTCCCTCCAAGATTGCTGAGGATGCTCCAAGTATTGGGTCAAGTCCCTGCTTTTTTCTGCTCTCATTTCATGGAAACAGTATCTGTACAAACCTTATTTTGTTTGTTCTCAGTGTGCAGACACTCACATTCATTTCCTCTAATGCAGGAGGCACTAAAAGAGAACAACAAAAGAAGAGAATTGGAGGAGAAAACCAAGAGAGCCAAGCTGGCCAAGGAGAAGGCTGAGAGGGAGAGGCTGGAGAGACAGAAGAAGAAGCAGCAGTTGATTGATATGAACAAAGGTAAGGAGCATTTTTACCTGAGAGATTATCATTAAAAAAGGCAAAACCAAGTCAGGAGTAAGAAACTGAAGGCTGTTTCTGATCAATATGAGAAATACTTACTGGGTGTTCTGAAAGCTCAAAAAAGTTCCTTTTTCAGAAATGGAAAATTCTGTTTTGTTGCAGCCCACCTGGTCATGTCACTCCATTTCTGCCACTTAATGTGTGCAGTGTTCCTTTCAAGGTGTTTTGTTGTGAATTATTGGCTTTTTTGCATTTGTGGCACTTAATTGATTTTTTTTTTCTTATGGATTGACTTGAAGAAGTGTCTTCCTTGCTTTGTTGTTAATTTAATTCTGTAAACATCTCCATAATCAAGGTATTGTGACAATTAATGTCTTTCTTTTTGGGCTTGGGGGTCTGTGTTAGAATGGATGTTCTCCCAGAAGTCCTATTAGGAGCTGGAAAATCTAGCTGAGCTTGGAGCCTGAGTACAGAGTGACATTTCAGCACGATAAAAAGCAAAGTGTTGAGCTAATCAGCTGGGAGAATGTTGTATTTCACATGAGACCTCTCTGCCAGAGAGGAAGGGAAGAAAGCAGGATGGGGTGGGCTCAATATTGATGCTGTGCAGATTTCCAGAAGGCTGTAAAATAAAAGGCTTTATTCCTTACCTGACTCCAGAGGTAAAACTGGATTTAGGCAAGAGATTACTTGCAGTTTTTTGTTCAGTTTCTATGAGGTTGTGTTAATCTGCTAATCTGATCCAGCTGTAAAAACACCTGTCCCTGTTATCCATTTAACAGGCCCTGCTCAGGGGGAAATGCTGCAATGGTACCACAAATCCTGTTAGCTTTGGCCTTGCTTGAGCTGGCACTGACACTTCATGGAACATTCTGTGGCAGAAATTCTTTTCTATAGATGGCAAACTTTATTACCAGATCATTTAAAGATTAGTCTAATTTCAGTATAGCTATAAACAAAATGTAAAATTCAAACACAGGGGCTGCATAAATACATTTTCTTTGTTAAATTAAACTAGTGAAGGTTTCTAATGAGACTTTTATAATCTGTTCTTTCAGCACTTGATTAATATTTCTTTAATATCTGAAAAAAAGAAGTCCATGGTAATATGGACAGGCACTTTTCTGTGAATGGGAGAACCAGTTAAATATCCTTTCATCGCCCTCCCTGTGCCAGAGGGAGTTTATTTGAGCTGCCACTGGAGACAATTCAAGCCAGAATGCTTTGGGAGCTGTTGGAAAGTGTGCTGGTGCTGTTCTCAGTGGCTTGGGCTGGAGCTCAGTTTGAAGTTACAGTTTCCAGAATTGCCTCAGCTCAGTCCCAAGAGCTCACCTTCATCTTTCTGCATCCCTTCCCTCCTCCAGCAGGTGAGGGGACAGCACTGAGCAGTGGCACAGGTGCCTCCCTACACTGGCAGCATTTTGCTTGCTATCATGAAAGTCTTTTCCTGTTAAATGATACAGCCAAAGTTTAATTTTGCATTGTAGTCCTCTCTTAATGAAAATGCAAATATATGAATATCTTTACATGGCCCAATGCACCAAAACTGCCATTTAAATAACTAATGTTTGTAAATCTGTGACACAAAGTTACTTTAATACTTCTAAAATATTTTTTTTTCCAATCTGTAAATATTTTAAAATATCCATTTCACATATTTTAGCTCTGCTACTGTGGTAGGAGGAGGGCTAAACCCCCATCCCCACTGGATTCCATGACATTGATATTCAATTGACTCTTTTTGCCAAATAACTATTTTTTTCTTGCTGCAGCTACTTCTGTGTGCTCATTGCTGCTTATAGAAACAGTTTGTAAATTTGTCTAAGTGAATGTGACACAGCAGACTTAGGGGAAGGAGGCAGATGTCCTCTCAAGCTGTCACTTGGACAGGGTGATTTTCACCCAAAGGCTCTTTCCCACCTCACCCTCTCTCAGCTCTGGGTCTCCAGAGTCAAATTTGATCTCAGTGCTGCAACCTTTGGGGTCAGAGCAATGGTTCCTGCATTTTCACCTTCTATATCAAGTATTTGTCTGCTTTTCTGACCATTCAGTGACAACTTTTTTGTGGTCACTGGAGAATCCAGATTAGGTTAGTTATGATTAATTAATTTAAAATTAATATCTGTTTCTTGGTGTAACTGTAGAAAAACCACAGTGTGGCCAGAATCAAGAATTGTTCTGAGTATTTCCTAGTGATGAGTAACTCAGACTTTGCCAGGATTTTGAAGACCTCTTGACTCAGTTTGGTGATTTTGTGCTTTGTGTAACTGAGCTACCACGTAAACACTACGTGAAAACTGATAAAATACCCTCTGAACTTTCCAAAATATTTAAAGATGAATACAAAAATATTTTAAAAAACATCTATAAAAATAAACTTTCCAAAAAGTTACCAAGATTGTTAGCATTAGGGGAAAAGTCCAGGTTTCCTGGTGAAGTTTGGAGGCACAGAAGGGTTTGTGCCTTGTGCTCACACCCATAGATCTGAAGTTTCACAGTTCAAATCATGAACAATTCTTTCTCCTTATGAGGATGGATTTGGAGGAGAAGCTTTTCAAGATTTTAATCTGATTCAGCATCTGCAGAATTCTTGCAGCATTGCTTTGTGTGCATGTCTGAAGCAGGGAGGGAAAAAATTGGAGGATTCAGCTTCCTGGGAGCTGCAAAGTGTGAAACAGCAATTCTGATGCAAATGTTATTTAATCAGAAACAGTTTTGCTCTTCATTATATCTGATTACTATGGCAATTAAAATCACCTTTTAACTAGCAGTGCTCGGATAAAAGATGGAATGAGCTTTCTCAGTCCCAATTAGGATTGAATTAATTGTTTTGAAGATATATTAACATTCTCCCCTAATGCAGATGAAGATAATGCAAGTGAAGTTCTGTGCTGGGGGTTGATGGATATTCCTGCTTTCCCTTTCCAGTTCCCCCACAGAAGATTTTATTTCTTTTTATTCAGACTGGTGTGTTCTGGTGTGAGCAGAGGTTCTGCTGGGTTTCCTTGAGCTGATGTTCCATTTCACTGGTGCAGGATATAATTCCAGAGGTTTTTGCTGCAGTTTCCTGATGATTCTGTGCTTTTCTGGTTGGTTTGTCTTCCTTCCACATCCTTTGGCATAAACAGAAATCCATACTAAGCTTATTACCAGTTACATGTTATTTTGTAAATGTCTTTTGGAATTTCTGTGTTGGCTGCTGATTGCATGGGAGTACCTGGAGTGGTAGAACTTGGGTCTTATTTACATTTTAAAGATTATTAGTTTGTGGTGCTGGATGTCAACGAGGCAAATGTTCCAATTCCTTTGGGAAGTCATTATTTTTCATATTGATGTTGATGGTCTGTTTGAATATGCTCCTGAAACCTGATATTCACAGAAGAAAAACTAGATTGAGCTTTGCATTATGCCTAAAGGTGAGCATCTACAGAACCAGGGTGAGGTTTGAGTTTTCCTCTTCAAAGCAATTCTGCAGAAATTGCTAAAAAACTTTGTAAAATCTGTTTGTGCAGGAGTTTAAAGCTGTCTTGAGAATGGGGTGAGTGTCAAATTAGTGAACTGCTGCTAAATGGGTCACAAAGAGCTCAGGAGAAATGCAAATAGATGTGAGTATGGACAGCAAGTTAGAAAGAAATTACAGCTTGAAATTTCATCTCACCTTTAAATGTTCTGCTCTGGAAAAAATTGGTTTTGATAATGAAGATGGCCCAATGGTACCTTCCAATTGATTTTATTGGGGGGGAAAGTTATTAGACTGACAAATCTGTGATTGGGATAATTGCAGGGAAGAAAGAAAAAATTTGATTCTTTTCTCTTAAAAGGAGGTTTCCTGGGGACTATTTACTGAACAGTAACGAGTAGTAACTTCAGGGAATTTTCTATGCAAATTCAACTTTTCCTTAGAGAAATTACTTGTGTTTCAAAAAGTTGGTACTTTTATTAATTTTGAAAGTAGCCATAATTTTGTTTATCTCAATGTAACTGCTGTATAACAGTTGATATTTTGTAGAACTTACAATGTTAAAAAGCATTTCAGAAATAATTCTTGATCACCTTCAGTATAAGGTTGGTTCAGGAGTCAGGGAGGGATGGGGAGTGAGGAGCAGAAAAACTCTTGGCTCTGTGTAAGGGCTGCTCAGTCATAATAAAAAAAAACCCCTGAATTATTAACATTGTCTCTAGTTCCAAAAAACAGCTCCACACCAGCTGCTGTGAGGAAAATTACTCTATTTCATTCAAAACTATCACCAATATTTAAAAAAAAGAAAGTAAAAAGTCATCAAGAATGTGTAAGAACTCCCCTCTCCTCAAAGTGTGTTCCCCAAACTCTTTTTTTCCCTAAAATGTTGGAGCAATTACTCAATTATAAGGAACTTTGAAAAGGAGATTATTAACCATGATAAAGCATTGATGATTTTTCTCTGCCTTATGTAACAGAAATCAAAAGTAGCTCAGTCCTGCAGCTTCAATGTAGCCTTGAAACTGCAGCAGAACTTTATTTACAGGTGTAATTAGAGAGGGATCACATGGGATTTTTTTGGGTTGTTTTTTTTTTGTGAGCTGCACAATCTTTTCCTTCCCACACAGAGGCAATCTCTTCCCATTTGTTCCAGGAAATTCACATTACAGTCACACATTTCAGGTGTGGTCCTGCAGGAAGAGGCTCCAGGGGCATCTCAATGAAGCCACAGCTTTGACCATTGGGACACTTTCTCCCAATAAATAAAAAATGTGCATTTCTAACATTGTTTTCA
Source organism: Cichladusa arquata (assembly GCA_026413545.1). Lineage (NCBI taxonomy): Eukaryota > Metazoa > Chordata > Aves > Passeriformes > Muscicapidae > Cichladusa > Cichladusa arquata. The sequence goes on along the minus strand of JAOTQP010000099.1, from coordinate 1,567,138 downwards.
ATAGCCTGCCTATACAACAAAGCACATTTTTTCCTCTTCTATTAATTTATTTAAGCCTGAGGTCAATTTTATCATCAACAATGTTCTTAATTGGTGTGGAAGCAAGGCTTTGCCTTGTTTTGTAGACTGACATTAGATAGGGCTTCACTTCCCAGTCACTGGCCTAACTTGTTCTCCTTTAATTAAAAAGTAAATAAGAGTCACGAGACAGCACTCTGCTGCAAGCTGCAGAGCAGGACTGCTTCCTGGAGATATTTATTATGCATGCAAAATGAATGTAGCAAATGAATAAAATGCAAATATATGAGGAGAACACAAAAACACGCTTTCCCAAAGACATTGAGAGCTGACCTTTTTAAGTGAATATATTGCAATTAAAAATCCTGGTACTGGTTATGAATAAAAAGTCTTGTTTAAAAGTTTCTGCAGGACACACATTAGACTTTGAAAAGTCCTTAAAAGTTTAAAGCAAAACAGGGGTAGTGCAAGATGTGAGTAGAAGCATAATTTTAAAATCCTTTGGAGCAGCAGGAGGCAGCATGTGTTACCTAATGTGGTGTTTGACTTTCAGTAAGGGCCCAAATTTATCAAAAATTTCCTGTTAAATTCCTATAAACATTTGCTCAAATGGCTGTGCAATATCTACACTTGTTATTAGCTGAGATCAGTTTGCCATCAGAATATTTGTAGTAGTGAGTACAAGATGTTTTGCAGGTGCAGGTGGAAAATACAAGGAAATAAAAATGTGCCTGCAAAACATGTGAGTGATCAGTGCAGACAGCAAAGAGAGGGCAGCAAAACTGTCCAGAAACAGTGAGCTGTGGGTGTGAGCAGATCTCTGGGGCTGCACTGTAGAGCAGTTTCTGCAGTCCCAGATTATTCCAGCACCTTCTGAAATGTGACCCTCAAGTTGGAGCTTGAATCCTTTTGGCAATATTGCTGCCTGCCAAGTCTCTGAAGCTCAGGGGGAGCCCCAGCAGGGCCAGGTTTGGTGGCAGGGGGTTTGCAGTGGCTGCTCCTCAGCAGCCCCAGCCCTGGGAAGGTTTTTCTGTCAGGAAGGTTTTCCTGCCCAGATTCCAGAGCACAGGAGAGCTGCTCTTACACCCCTGCAGTGGCTGCTTTGTGCAGTCTGAGGGAATTGTGCTGCCAGTTTATTGTTGGGGTCCACCCCTGGTTACCTGAAAGGCTTTTCCAGGTGTGATTTCTCTCCTGTGATCAAGCTGGTGCAGCCCAGCTCCTGGAAACACAGGATCCTGGTTTTTATCCTGCTACCTCATTGCTGTTTCTTTGGTCACCTCTAGATTGGAGCTCCTGGGCATTCCCACTTAGGAGCTCCTGGCTGTGAAGTTACACTCACTCAGTTATTTCAGTTGATTTTATTATTCCAAATCTTCTGCATGTTGGGTCCTTTCAGCAGTGCAAGGAGCAATAATATTGTTCTATGGAAGAAAGTTATTTTTATCTTTTATTATTATCATTAAAAGTGGCCCAAATCTGTTGAGTAGGACTGGTCTAAAGTCTGGGACCTGCAGGAACACGAGTGTTTCTGTGACCTAAAAACCCACCCAGCCTGGATCTCAAAACCAAAGCTGCAACAGAATTAGTGCCAAATCCAAATTTAAACAAATGGGGCTCATAGTTAACACATCAATTAATGACTGAGGGTCCTTCTGCCTTGCAGTCCTCTTTAATACTTGGAGTGAATCTGGCTCTTTTCTAAGGCCAATCAAAATAAATTGCCTTTTTTTTTTTTTTTTTTTTTTTTTTATTTT
>JAOTQP010000099.1:1554375-1565266 GCA_026413545.1 Cichladusa arquata | reverse complement strand
ATCTGGCTCTTTTCTAATGCCAATCAAAATAAATTGCCTTTTTTTTTTTTTTTTTTTTTTTTTAATGTCTCCACCTTTACTCTCTTAAATGTTTGGGGTCGGCTTGGAGAAGAAACAATGAGGAAGGAAATTACTTGTTCCAGATGAAACTCCTGTCCTTGTGTACAGTGAAAGACATCTAAAAGAAAAATCATGATTATTTTATTTCTACTGACAGAAATGTTGCAAATAAGTTTTTAGTTTTCAAACTTCTGGCAATTTCTGTCTTTGTTTCTTATTTGTGTCTATAAATTGCTGTGGGTGGTATAAAAAAGACAAATGGAGGAGGTAGCTGGTGCTGTGTGTAAATCTGCAGCCAGGACTATAGGGAAAGACTGAAATTTGTTGAATTTTATTTATCAGTTTTAATCAAGGCTCCCTGAAAATGCAATTCTTTGTCCAGTTCCCTCTTAACCACTTGAAGATTTTAAGATGCACTGCTGAGAGCAGATCTTGCATGAATTTTACTTTGAGGAGTTAAAAATCTCATCACTGTCCTGCAGCTTCCTTAATTATGTGTTTTATGTTGTATATTCTGGCATCCCAAAACCAGGCTGGGTTTTGGCACTTGCAGTAATTAGCAGGTAGAGCTGCTCACTCAGCAAAAAAATTGGAAGGCTGCATAAACATTACATAAGTATTGAAGGATTTTTGTCTTTTTTAATAAACTCTGCCAACTCTTACTTTTAATGAAGATCGAAGAATATTGTAATTTCTCTACACATTAAATATTCTAAGAGATTAACTAGTTCTGAGTCTGCAGTCACTGCCATTAAATATTTCAGACCAACTTGATGTGTATTAATTTGGACAATGTGTATTCACAGACCTTTGATTTGGAAGGTAAATTTAATACAGAGCCAGCAACAAATCAATGAATAAGCATGGGTAGGATAAGAAGCACAATGAAAACAATTATATTGTACAGTTTAGAGAAAATTCGGGCCTTGTATATGAGTGGGAATTGAGAGAAGCTAATTTGCTTATTTGTTTTGCAGGAGCTCAGTTTTCAGGCTTTTAGATGGAATGTAATTATAACTGGTATTTCAGAGTCTTGTGCTGGTTCCTGCTCTGTTCCCTTTCCCCACCCTGGAGAGAACTTTAGGGATGTGCTGTGATTTGTGTGTACAGTGGTTTAAGTCAGGCTGATATATAATTTAAAGGTGTCAAGTAGTTATTCTAATGATCAGCTTGTAGAAATTTGAAGCAGGTGTTTTTTAGGTGTGCTCTTACATCAGGTCTGGATTGAGTCTAATAAATCTGAATTTAACAGAGAGCCAGGACAGAACAGCTTATTCATTAATAGGCTGCTTTTAAACTTAAGCATTTGAGAGCTTGAATGTGCATTTAACCTCCTACACTTTGTGTGAGTCAGAAGTTTTTTGCCATAGTGTAATTTTTTTTTTTTTTGCATAAAGTAATGATCTTCCCATTCCCAGATGGGGAAATGTATATTAGTTTGTAGTCTGAGAGATGTGGATGAAATTGTCCACCTACCTGCTGAGTCTAACCTATATTTTAGTTTTGGGTTATAACACAGATATGGGAACAGAAAGAGGCATTAATCAATAGTTTTGTAACCTTTCAGTTCTTTGACCTCTATTTCTCATGCTGCTGAATGCTGCTGTCAACTGTTATTAACAGACTGAAATGCAAAGGAATGTAAAGACTCAAATATATAAAAAGAAGTAATTTTTCTACCCAAATTTCCATAATGCACCATAAAGCCCAGCAATTTAAAGGCTGTGAGTTAGCTTGGATATGAAAAAAGCAAAATAAAAAATTTAGCACAAGTAAAATTCAGCTGTTAAGAATTGTTATACCATTGACTTCCACTGCATGATTATCACTCTTCATTCTTTCCTTATGTCACCTGAAGACCATCCATGCTGTTGATTGTATAGATAATTTTTTCCCAAAGATTTAGTGAATCATGAAGTCGGGAGGCAGCGTATGAAATGTTTTCTTTGCACTGCAATACTGAACTTTCTGCTGTTCAGTGTCATCAGGTGCATTGATTAAATTGACCTGTTTCCACTTCAGAAAAGCCTTCAGATAACTCAGCAGCAGCTGCCCATCTGCATGCTGAAGATGGCATCAATAATGCACAGAAAACATCTCTGAGTTGAAAGAACAGCAGGATTGGCATCAATTTTGCCTCAATTATGGAGCCTCACCCCAAAGCAGCCTGGCATTGACACGTTATGGAAATGTGACAACACTCGGGCTTTTATTTCCTCCTCTGCTTTGGGTTGTGCTGACTGAGTTTTCTTTGTGCTGCTCGCAGAGGGTGACGAGACAGGAGTGATGGACAGCCTGCTGGAGGCCCTGCAGTCGGGAGCCGCCTTCAGAGACCGCAGGAAACGGACGCCGCGGCCGCAAGGTGAGAAAATCTGAATTTCTGTGAGCTCAGGGGTGCAGACTGAGCAGGGTGAAGTTGTCTGGCAAAGATTTGCCAGCGCTTTTCACTGGGCTGCTCTCAGACATTGAGCTGCTGGGAAAGGCCAGCACAGTCTGTGGGATCATGGATCTTTAGCTCCGGGTTACTGTGTTTGAAATGGCATTTAAACATCCCTGCACCAAGGGTGCTTAATTCTTAGCACTGTAAGTATAATTAATTTATTCTAGGTGGTGCCATGAGGAATATTGGCTTCTTAACAAGTTAGACTTTGAATGTTCAGTGCTCACCAGTTGCAAGCACTGCTCTTGGGTGTGCTCTGCTTTGGTAGGAACTTGCAGTATTTGGAGTCTTAAAAGTAGAAATACACTAAGATAGCTTCATTTTCCTGAGGAAGACAATAGTATTGGACTGAACTTTGTCCAGTTTACTGAGCAATTGCTTCTTCCTGCAAAGCTGATTTTGTGAAAATTTTAGAAGTTCATCAGTGGCAATTTCCTTTCTTCACTTCTCTGCTTGTGACATTCCAGTGGCACACAGTTTGTGAAATGCATTTACTCTGCTTTTACTTTTCATCAAAGCTCATGCTAACTGTGTTTTGCAATTTTTCATTTGAAACATTTCTTACACTAAGAAATGCAGTCTTAAAAATCTACAGTTGAAGTTACTTGGCATAAAATCCAAAGCTTGGTTTGGATATGTTTAGCAAAAGAGAATCATAAATAAGCCATATTTATCCAGCTGTCTTCAGTGAGCTGGGGTTGGGTTCATGTTGGGTGATGATTTTTTTTAGAGGAACAGAAGAGTGAAGGCAGATTCTATTGCCCTCTGTAATAGCAAAGGTAGTGCATAATTACTTTTAATTTGCCATATGCATGATCTTATGAAAAAAAATGATTAAGTGACTTGATGTATTCATACTATGAAGTCAATTCTGCTACAGTTCCAGTATCATCCTTAATTCAGGGCTTGTTTCTGCTCTCAGATCAGACGTGAAAGAACTCCTCGATCAAAATTTGGTTTTTTCCCTATCTTGAGAAGTATCATTTTGAGAGATGGTTTATCTGTATTGAGACTCGAGGAGACATTTGTCACCAAGTGGTGACAAAGCAAAGCTTCCCAGGGACCAGAGGAGATTGCACAAAATCTGCTGCAGCTGAGAAAACCGAGAAGATGATTGAACCTGGTCAAAACCAGGGACTCCTCAGCAAAACTGGGGACAGAGCTAATTAAAAATCCCTTTGACTGATCTGGTTTATGTAGTTACTGTGACTTCTGTGTTTGGAATTTCATTGAGTCAGGTGATATTCTAGAGGGGTCTGGATTTTAAATTGAAGGAGCTGATTGACTTTGGAGATCTCACTGTGAGAAAAGGACTGGGTTTTCAATCCCAAACTCTGGGCAGCTGTAAGTGTTCTATAAGAGAAGAAGGACACAAAGTAAAGTTTTCAGGGGTAGGTAAAAATTGAGAATAGGAGGCAATAAATATTAATCCCAGCCAAATATCTCATTTAAATTTTCATGCAAATTTTTTCACGTGGTTTAGAAACATACGTGACATCTCGTGAGTCACTTCTCTGCACACCAAAAGGTGCCAAAAAATGTGGCTGTGGCATTTGTGAGCAGTGAACTACAGCATGAAAAACCTGGGACCACATTTCCAAACTTCCACATCCCTCCTGCAAAAAAGGAGCAATGACAGTTCCCTCTTTGGTGCCACTCTGTCCTGCAGAGTTCCAGCCAGTGAGATTGGAATAAACAATTAACCCCCTGCCTCCTTTGGTTCAGTGAAGGGGAAAAAAGAGAAATAAAAGGGCTGGGAAGAGGAGACTGGGGGATTTGTGAGCTTGCTGGCAATTGGATAGCAAATGGAGTAATTCTGGCTGTGGGCAGTGCAGGGGTTTCCTGTGAATTATTGGAGCTGAACAACTCTGGAATCAGCCTGGGCTTGGGACACTCGTGGGAAAAAGAAGGAAAAAAAAAAAAAAGGTGCTACTATTTCCAAAGTTAGACTTGTCCAGCACAGTTTTGAGTTTGAACTAGTCTCGGTTACACAACATGATGTGAGAGGAAAATCTCTTGTTTTCTGCCTGTTTGGGCACAGATCTCATTTTTCTGCCAGTTGTGGTTGTCATTTAGCAAGGAGAAAGAACAAATTGCTTGCTTGCTTTTTTTGTAGTTTTGCTAATTCCTTGGTAACAGGTGGCCCCTCCAGAAAGGCAAAAATCCCTGTCCAAACCCCTAAAAAACCAAGAAAGAAAATGCCCCCAAAACCACTCAGCAATGCAGTTAAGTTCACTTTTGTACATTTTTAATGGACTCTAGATCTGTATTTTTCCAAACTTGCTTATTCTGTTTGCATCTTCTCATGGTGAAAATTAAAACTAGAGAGGTTTCACACTCTCACAGTGGCTGCAACCAGAAGATCATGGAAATTTAGCTTTTGTTGTGTTTTCTTCCAGTGGTTTCACAAGGGAAATTTGACTCAAATAGAACAAACTTTAGTATCACGACTAGTGGCATTTTGATCAGTTTGGCTTAAACACCACAACTGTGCAGAAAAAAAAACAAACCAAAAAACAACCAAGCTAAAAAATCTCCCTGTGTTCCCTGCTGGTTTTTAGGTGAGTGGCTTGGAGCTGGGAGGGATGAATTAATTTGGATAACAGAGCTCCACTTACTACAGGCTTACAACCAGCCCAAAAGAGTTTCATTCCACCTCTTCAATTTGCCTTTTTTACAGAGGGTGCTGCTGTGCCTTGTAGAATATTTTTGCTTACATGGTCATGTCTTTAAAATATTTCCAGTCAGGTTCAGACTGGGTGAGAGGTGGAGAAGGGAAGGAGTGGTGCTCTGTTCCTCCAGGGCACAGGGGGCTGCTCAACATTGCTGTTCTCCTGCTGGGGAAAATCAAATGGTGAAATGTGCAGACAGGTTCAGAGAAATAAACCCCATTTCTAATATGTTTAACTGCATTATGTTTGTTTGCAAAGCCTGGAAATGAAAAGCTCCACTTTAATGGGTTGCATTGCAACCCCAGAGTCTTCCAGTAAAAATGGTTTTGTTATCAGGTCATGGAAGTAATGATAATAAATTCCTGCCCCCCTGCTCTAGTTTTACATTTCTTTCTACTCTTAGGTGTTCTTTCTTCTGTAGAACTTCTCCATGTGCAAAAACATTGTGTGGTTTCTCTCTCCTGAGAGATTTATTGTTTCCAGCCACTGGATTTTAGGGAGAGAGAGATTGTCCTTTCAGTGGATTGCTTTGCTTATTGAGCCCATAAAATAATAATTAGAAATCAGTTTCTAGTAATGTTGGTTCCTCTTCCAAAAACACACTTGCATTTTGCAAGTTTGCCAATATTGGTATAATAAAGAGCAGTGTTGGGTGGCATTTATCCCAGGGTGCCATTAAAATCTGCAGCCAGCACAATAATCCCTGCCCTTTGTTCTGGCCCTGGGGTAGGAAATTATTAAAAGAAAACCAATTCAGGAATATTTTTTTCTCTAAATTAGCTAAAGCAAATTTCTGCACAGAGCTAACTGTTCTGCTAAGATCCTTTCTATGAAGTTTCTAAGTTTTTTGCCAGGGAATGAAATTTCTTTAAGTGTTAATAACCAGGGCTCTCTCCCATATACACAAACTCTGTACAGCCCCCTGGTGCTCTGGGCCATTATTTATTTCTGTGGCTCTCAGTGCTGCAAGGGACATGGATCTCTGTGGAGTTATTGAGGATTTCCTGTGCTCTCTTAGCACATATTTTGGATTATTTTTAATGCCTGCATCAAAAATCAAATCAGTTGCTGCTCTCTCATTATTTCCATACTAAGAGGACACCTTGAAAGGGAGTCCATAAACCTCCCTGCTTCAGTCTCAGCATCTGATTTGTATCTCTGGTGGGAACCATCTGAGGGGCTTCCACTCCTTGTTTAACTTTTGCAAGAGAAAAAGGAGTTGTGGCAATGGAATATTCCTATTTTTTGATGATTTTTGATAATTTGCATATGGCATTCAGACATTTTAATTTAGAATATGGCTTTGTTTAAGTAGGTGGATATTTTGCATTGCATCAGAATTCTAATGAGAGGTTATTATTTTAGGAATGTCTTCTGCTTAAAGACTCACCCTTGCTTGTCTGCCTTGCTAAACTAATTTTACCTTTGCATGATTATATTAAATAAAATCTGGAGGTTTTCTTGGTGCACATTCCTCATTTACCTGAACCACATTCAAATAAAAGCCTTCAGTCAAAGCAAATTTGCTTTCCTGAAAGCATTGTCAGTCATTCTGTATGTGACAGTTGTCTAAATAAGCTGAGTTTTGATATGCTTGCATCTGTGAATTGGTGAGAATATTATAAATGTTAAAATGCAAGGGAGGTGGGAGGTGCACTGAATTTGTGCTCAATAAAATGTCTTTCAGAGGAACAGATCCTTAACATTAAATACCTGTTAGGAAGTTGGAAATAGCCATTATGGACTATAAAAATTTAATCTCAAGTTTAAAAATCAGTCTGTATTTAAACTTCTTCATCTTTTCAAACATTTTTACTCTTAGGAGCTGAGCATTTAAAAGCATTTTTGCTATTCAGTTGTGTAATGGAGGATTTTTGCTTACAGTCAGGTGCTGTGGGCTAATGAGACTCACACATGATCCAAGTGCTTCAAAATTACCACATCTGTAATAGCTAACCAATAATAAATTTACTCATTTTGCTATCATGGCATTATTGTAGATTTAAGTTCTCTTTTATTTCTAAATATAAATACGGGCACCATTCAAATCGAATCTCAGCAAATTACCTGAGTCCTGAGAGCTCCATAAACAGTCCCAAAGCTGTTTAAAAATAGGTATTTGTGGTATAATCTATTTTTACTGTGTCTGCATTTTGTCTTATGGCTTTTGTAATTAAAGGAGTAGTTAGATAATACATTTTTCTGGTGGCCTGGCATGAAAGAAACAGCTTTAATACATGGAGATTTTACTCAACAAGGGCTAGGAATTAGATGATTTTTAAGGTCCCTTGTAGCCCAAACCTGAATTCTGTGAGTTTTCAGAGGAATTCTCCTTACAAGCAGGATGGAGGAGAAGTGGACAGAAAGGAACTAAAGAGGTTTCAGCCCTCAGCCTGCTCAGACTGGGTTCTGCAGGTTTTTAGATGGGCACCACATTCCTTTGAGCAGGCAAGGAAGGAGAGAAGAGGCTCTGGAAACACCTCAGGAGCACTGGCTGGACAGACAGAAAGACAGAAATTCAGGATTTCTGTGCATTTACATCATTGCTTTCACCTCTGTTGGTGTGTTACCCTTCTCTGAAGCCAGTGCTGGAGACTGATTCGTTGTCTTTAACATTGATTTTCTGATCTTGGTGTGCAGGAATTGTTCACATGATGACCTAGAGCATATCAGGTGTTTATAAATGTTTGGTGAGCTCGACAGACACAGAGAAATGGGATTGTGAGCTCTGGGCTTGGTGCCTGTTGCTGCTGCTTTCTCTAAACCTGAGTTGTTATTTGCCATTTCAGGTATTCTTATTTGCCAGTACAAGGATTTTTCCTGAAAGAATGAAAATGTGCCATCAAATGGCAAAGCCACGTGCACCTTCTGCTAAATGTCCTTCAGAAAGTTACTGTGCTGTGTAATTGTGACTAATTACCTCTGAGTTTGTTGTTCATCTAAAGCATTTCATTACTTACCCAGGCTAAGGAGAGTTCTGTACCCCTTGCTTTTGTTAGTGTGCTTCAGAGTGCATTTCACTGCAGTGGGAAAAGTTTTCCCTGTAAAGTTTCAGAATATTTTTCAAATTCCAGCATTTTTAAAGTTCAGCAGTGGTGTTACTTGACTCATCAAATTGCCCTAAGATCCAAAAATAGGAAATTGTAAAAATTTGTGCCTTTTGAAGTAGAAACCCACTGTCCATAAATGATGATGGGAGTTCCTGGAAGCACTGGGGGTTTTTCTGCAGCCTCATGGCATTTGCAGGTTGGGCCACAGAACATCTGAGCTTGTGCCAGTCAGGTGCAGAACTGTTCCAGTTGCTCCAGACCTTGAAATCGAGTGTTGTATTTAATTTTCCTACATATTTGTATTTATTTATATTTATTTCTTTCAAGTTGTTCTTGATCACAGGCACCCAGAACAGCTCTGGAGTCACACACAATGTTTATTATGGAGCTTCTTTCTCTTAGAGTTGATTGGGCACAGTTGCATCAGAATCTCCTAAAAACCCTTAGAAATCCAAAAGCCTTTTTAAATGTGAAATAGATTTTTAGAAATAAAACAAAGCTTTTCTGAGAAGCAGGGAATTCTTCACAGTAACCAGCCTAGCAAAAAGGGCTCTCCAGGAGGAGGCTGCCAAGGTCACGTAGGAGGATTTTGTGTGAGTTGGAAGTCACTCACCATTCTAACTTTATTTATTTTTTAATTCACACTGAATCCGAAAACTGTTCTATTTTAATGAGTTATGTCCTGCTAGATGGGAAGTCCTCCATTTCCAGAGATTGATAGCTGAGTTTTGGCTACATCTTTATGCAGTAGCTGAAGTTAGAGGAACTTCTTTTACATGCAGAAAAAGGATATTCATGCATTCATTTACCAACTACACGAGGAGTAATGAACGATATGCAAGGCTAACTTAATTTGCATTTGGCCATTTGAATTTCCTTTGTCAGTGCTGACACTGTTATCATGCAATTATTGTGAAACACTTCTATTTGAAAAATTTTCTCCCACAGTACTGTTTACTGAGGTAAAGCACATGGGCTTTAATATTTTAATATATATACATAATGAATGGAAAGGAAAGAGATGAAAATCGCTGTTGCAGTGTATGACTTGGGAGGGGATTAATTGAAGTGACATTAGGTGCAAATGGTTATTTTGTAGATAGGGAGGATTTCTGTTCCATCCTGTTCCGGGCACAGGATGTAGAATTGAATCCCCCAACCTCAGCACAGAGACACTGGCCCAGAGTTCTTAATTGTGGCTGTCAACTGTAAGAACTTAATTAGTTTCCCTCCTGCAAAGGCAATATTTATTCTATGGGTTGTGATGTAACAGCAAACCATGAAACTTTTCATTTTTGTGTTCATTAGCAAGAGAAAATAAGATTCTGTGTTCGACACACCCAAAATAACAATGCTCAGGTACAGAGCACTGATTCCATCTTAGTTATGTCTTTCTGGGAGAGGCCAGAATTTCAGCTGCCTGAAGGAATTTTATTTTCCTGATGTTTCTAGTTGAATAATCTGTGAGAGGGTGGGTGAAAGATCTGCCACAGAGGGACAGTCAGGGCCAGCAGTGCTGTGCAGGGGAGGACAGGGCACCACGTGGGGAATGGACAATGCAGCTGCATTCTGTGCTTAAACTTCTGCTTTATGGTGCTCATTAGAGCTGTGCTACCCAACAGCAGAGTTGGGTCTTTAGAGCTTATTACAAGTGGAAAATGTTGCCAATTTTGTGGTATAGATTTTGTAATATCACCTTGTCCTCAATTGGATTGCTTTTATGCTTCTAGGAATTTGGGAGAGGATAATTTCAGGGAGATGTTTTGTCTATTGGCGGGTTGTTGGCTGGTTTTATACTGTGATTTTTTTGCATCTTTCTACAAAGCATCTCTGGCCATTTATTCACAATATATTGGGTTTAGAGGACTGCAGGCCTGGCTTTGCATGGCAATGCACTTTGTCAGGGTGCACTCACTGTGTGCTGCAGGCAAACAGGAATTCCAGGAGCTGTGTTGAGACCTGGTCAATCATCATTTCAAACCCAATTTCCTGTCAGTATCTCCATTGCATTTCCGAAGCTGCAGCACAGGTGGTTCATCTAATTATTGCACATTATTGCCTCAACATCATGTAGCTGAGCTGGTACATTTGTAATGTGTGTAGCTCCAAAATTGCTCTCACATCCTGAGCATGATCCTTGCTGGATAATTGTAGGACATTTGCACTGCTGGGTTCTTTCAGTTTCAATGCTGTTATGCTTTAAAGGGTGCTGCAATTAGGGTGAAGTTATTTTTAATGATGACTAAAACCAGATGTGAGATATTGATGATGTACATTAATAATAATTCTGATAGTCCTGTATTTTGAGTTTCAAATCCTAGAATTGCTTTTATTCAGACACCAGCCCTAAAAGAGTTGGTTTTATTTAGCCATCCTCAAAAGACTCTGCAGAGGTGACCCTTTGGTGTGGTTTGTTGTGTCTCAGTAGGAGATCTCTGCATGTTACACACCTCATTTCTCTTTTGGAGGAAAAGTGATATAATAGGCTTTGATATAAGATTTTGTAAGAACATTATCACTAATACATCTATTAGTGTATGCATTAGCTCATCTCCTTTACCCTCTTACGGAACTATATAATGTCATAATATTGTTATTTAAAACCTATATACACACTGTACAGTGCCTTCCAGATGGAGCTCTAAAAATAACAAAGATACTAGAGTTCT